>OY743102.1:6665241-6718946 GCA_963555665.1 Dircenna loreta
GTACCAAAAAATGCTTTGAAATTGCTTTATACTGCTAAAAATAGATCTTTTTAAAGCGCATTTTTCCACGTCTTAAACAATATTTTAGCTGCATTTTTTACCGAGATATTTGAAAAAATCAATTTTTGAAAGTAGTAAAATCGATTTTTCACCGTACTAAAATCGATTTTTCAAAATTAAAAATTGATTTTTGAACGTACTGAAATCGATTTTTCACTGTTCTAAAATCGATTTTTCAAAATTAAAAAATCGATTTTAAAACGTACTGAAATCGATTTTTCACTGTACTAAAATCGATTTTACAAAATTAAAAAATCGATTTTTGAAGGTACTAAAAACGCTTTAAAAATGCTTTATACTCTTAAAATAGATCTTTTTAAGGCGCATTTTTCCACGTCTAAAACAATATTTTAGCTGCATTTTTTACCGAGATATTTGAAAAAATCGATTAATGAGGGTACCAAAAAATGCTTTGAAATTGCTTTATACTGTTAAAAATAGATCTTTTTGAAGCGCATTTTTCCACGTCTAAAACAATATTTTAGCTGCATTTTTTACCGAGATATTTGAAGAAATCGATTTATGAGGGTACCAAAAAATGCTTTGAAATTGCTTTATACTGTTAAAAATAGACCTTTTGAAGCGCATTTTTCCACGTCTTTAACATTATTTTAGCTGCATTTTTTACCGAAATATTTAAAAAAATCGATTTTTGAAAGTAGTAAAATCGATTTTTCACTGTACTAAAATCGATTTTTCAAAATTAAAAAATCGATTTTTGAACGTACTGAAATCGATTTGTCACTATTCTAAAATCAATTTTTCAAAATTAAAAATCGATTTTAAAACGTACTGAAATCGATTTTTCACTGTACTAAAATCGATTTTACAAAATTAAAAAATCGATTTTTGAAGGTACTAAAAACGCTTTAAAAATGCTTTATTCTCTTAAAATAGATCTTTTTGAGGCGCATTTTTCCACGTCTAAAACAATATTTTAGCTGCATTTTTTACCGAGATATTTGAAGAAATCGATTATGAGGGTACCAAAAAATGCTTTGAAATTGCTTTATACTGTTAAAAATAGATCTTTTTGAAGCGCATTTTTCCACGTCTAAAACAATATTTTAGCTGCATTTTTTACCGAGATATTTGAAAAAATCGATTTATGAGGATACCAAAAAATGCTTCAAAAATGCTTTATACTGTTAAAAATAGATCTTTTTGAAGCGCATTTTTCCACGTCTTAAACAATATTTTAGCTGCATTTTTTACCGAGATATTTGAAGAAATCGATTAATGAGGGTACCAAAAAAATGCTTTGAAATTGCTTTATACTGTTAAAAATAGATCTTTTTGAAGCGCATTTTTCCACGTCTAAAACAATATTTTAGCTGCATTTTTTATCGAGATATTTGAAAAAATCGATTTTTGAAGGTACTAAAAACGCTTTGAAAAAGCTTTATACTGTTAAAAATAGACCTTTTTGAAGCGCATTTTTCCACGTCTAAAACAATATTTTAGCTGCATTTTTTACCGAAATATTTGAAAAAATCGATTTTTGAAAGTAGTAAAATCGATTTTTCACTGTACTAAAATCGATTTTCAAAATTAAAAAATCGATTTTTGAACGTACTGAAATCGATTTGTCACTATTCTAAAATCGATTTTTCAAAATTAAAAAATCGATTTTAAAAACGTACTGAAATCGATTTTTCACTGTACTAAAATCGATTTTACAAAATTAAAAAATCGATTTTTGAAGGTACTAAAAAACGCTTCAAAAATGCTTTATACTGTTAAAAATAGATCTTTTTGAAGCGCATTTTTCCACGTCTAAAACAATATTTTAGCTGCATTTTTTACCGAGATATTTGAAGAAATCGATTTATGAGGGTACCAAAAAATGCTTTGAAATTGCTTTATACTGTTAAAAATAGATCTTTTTGAAGCGTATTTTTCCACGTCTAAAACAATATTTTAGCTGCATTTTTTATCGAGATATTTGAAAAAATCGATTTTTGAAGGTACTAAAAACGCTTTGAAAAAGCTTTATACTGTTAAAAATAGACCTTTTTGAAGCGCATTTTTCCACGTCTAAAACAATATTTTAGCTGCATTTTTTTACCGAAATATTTGAAAAAATCGATTTTGAAAGTAGTAAAATCGATTTTTCACTGTACTAAAATCGATTTTTCAAAATTAAAAAATCGATTTTTGAACGTACTGAAATCGATTTGTCACTATTCTAAAACCGATTTTTCAAAATTAAAAAATCGATTTTAAAACGTACTGAAATCGATTTTTCACTGTACTAAAATCGATTTTACAAAATTAAAAAATCGATTTTGAAGGTACTAAAAACGCTTCAAAAATGCTTTATACTGTTAAAAATAGATCTTTTTGAAGCGCATTTTTCCACGTCTAAAACAATATTTTAGCTGCATTTTTTACCGAGATATTTGAAGAAATCGATTTATGAGGGTACCAAAAAATGCTTTGAAATTGCTTTATACTGTTAAAAATAGATCTTTTTGAAGCGCATTTTTCCACGTCTAAAACAATATTTTAGCTGCATTTTTTACAGAGATATTTGAAAAAATCGATTTTTGAAGGTACTAAAAACGCTTTGAATATGCTTTATACTGTTAAAAATAGACCTTTTTGAAGCGCATTTTTCCACGTCTAAAACAATATTTTAGCTGCATTTTTACCGAGATATTTGAAGAAATCGATTTATGAGGGTACCAAAAAATGCTTTGAAATTGCTTTATACTGTTAAAAATAGATCTTTTTAAAGCGCATTTCTCCACGTCTAAAACAATATTTTAGCTGCATTTTTTACCGAGATATTTGAAAAAATCGATTTTTGAAGGTACTAAAAACGCTTTGAATATGCTTTATACTGTTAAAAATAGACCTTTTTGAAGCGCATTTTTCCACGTCTAAAACAATATTTTAGCTGCATTTTTTACCGAAATATTTGAAAAAATCGATTTTTGAAAGTAGTAAAATCGATTTTTCACTGTACTAAAATCGATTTTTCAAAATTAAAAAATCGATTTTTGAACGTACTGAAATCGATTTGTCACTATTCTAAAATAGATTTTTCAAAATTAAAAAATCGATTTTAAAACGTACTGAAATCGATTTTTCACTGTACTAAAATCGATTTTACAAAATTAAAAAATCGATTTTTGAAGGTACTAAAAACGCTTCAAAAATGCTTTATACTGTTAAAAATAGATCTTTTTGAAGCGCATTTTTCCACGTCTAAAACAATATTTTAGCTGCATTTTTTACCGAGATATTTGAAGAAATCGATTTATGAGGGTACCAAAAAATGCTTTGAAATTGCTTTATACTGTTAAAAACAGATCTTTTTGAAGCGCATTTTTCCACGTCTAAAACAATATTTTAGCTGCATTTTTTACCGAAATATTTGAAAAAATCGATTTTGAAAGTAGTAAATCGATTTTTCACTGTACTAAAATCGATTTTTCAAAATTAAAAAATCGATTTTTGAACGTACTGAAATCGATTTGTCACTATTCTAAAATCGATTTTTCAAAATTAAAAATCGATTTTAAAACGTACTGAAATCGATTTTTCACTGTACTAAAATCGATTTTACAAAATTAAAAAATCGATTTTTGAAGGTACTAAAAACGCTTTGAATATGCTTTATACTGTTAAAAATAGACCTTTTGAAGCGCATTTTTCCACGTCTAAACAATATTTTAGCTGCATTTTTACCGAGATATTTGAAGAAATCGATTATGAGGGTACCAAAAAATGCTTTGAAATTGCTTTATACTGTTAAAAATAGATCTTTTTAAAGCGCATTTCTCCACGTCTAAAACAATATTTTAGCTGCATTTTTTACCGAGATATTTGAAAAAATCGATTTTTGAAGGTACTAAAAACGCTTTGAATATGCTTTATACTGTTAAAAATAGACCTTTTTGAAGCGCATTTTTCCACGTCTAAAACAATATTTTAGCTGCATTTTTTACCGAAATATTTGAAAAAATCGATTTTTGAAAGTAGTAAATCGATTTTTCACTGTACTAAAATCGATTTTTCAAAATTAAAAAATCGATTTTTGAACGTACTGAAATCGATTTGTCACTATTCTAAAATCGATTTTTCAAAATTAAAAAATCGATTTTAAAACGTACTGAAATCGATTTTTCACTGTACTAAAATCGATTTTACAAAATTAAAAAATCGATTTTTGAAGGTACTAAAAACGCTTTAAAAATGCTTTATACTCTTAAAAATAGATCTTTTTGAGGCGCATTTTTCCACGTCTAAAACAATATTTTAGCTGCATTTTTTACCGAGATATTTGAAAAAATCGATTAATGAGGGTACCAAAAAATGCTTTGAAATTGCTTTATACTGTTAAAAATAGATCTTTTTGAAGCGCATTTTTCCACGTCTAAAACAATATTTTAGCTGCATTTTTTACCGAGATATTTGAAGAAATCGATTTATGAGGGTTTCAAAAAATGCTTTGAAATTGCTTTATACTGTTAAAAATAGATCTTTTTGAAGCGCATTTTTCCACGTCTAAAACAATATTTTAGCTGCATTTTTTACCGAGATATTTGAAAAAATCGATTTTTGAAGGTACTAAAAACGCTTTGAATATGCTTTATACTGTTAAAAATAGACCTTTTTGAAGCGCATTTTTCCACGTCTAAAACAATATTTTAGCTGCATTTTTTACCGAGATATTTGAAAAAAACGATTTATGAGGATACCAAAAAATGCTTCAAAAATGCTTTATACTGTTAAAAATAGATCTTTTTAAAGCGCATTTTTCCACGTCTAAAACAATATTTTAGCTGCATTTTTTACCGAGATATTTGAAAAAATCGATTAATGAGGGTACCAAAAAATGCTTTGAAATTGCTTTATACTGTTAAAAATAGATCTTTTTGAAGCGCATTTTTCCACGTCTAAAACAATATTTTAGCTGCATTTTTTACCGAGATATTTGAAGAAATCGATTTATGAGGGTTTCAAAAAATGCTTTGAAATTGCTTTATACTGTTAAAAATAGATCTTTTTGAAGCGCATTTTTCCACGTCTAAAACAATATTTTAGCTGCATTTTTTACCGAGATATTTGAAAAAATCGATTTTTGAAGGTACTAAAAACGCTTTGAATATGCTTTATACTGTTAAAAATAGACCTTTTTGAAGCGCATTTTTCCACGTCTAAAACAATATTTTAGCTGCATTTTTTATCGAGATATTTGAAAAAATCGATTTTTGAAGGTACTAAAAACGCTTTGAAAAAGCTTTATACTGTTAAAAATAGACCTTTTTGAAGCGCATTTTTCCACGTCTAAAACAATATTTTAGCTGCATTTTTTACCGAAATATTTGAAAAAATCGATTTTTGAAAGTAGTAAAATCGATTTTTCACTGTACTAAAATCGATTTTTCAAAATTAAAAAATCGATTTTTGAACGTACTGAAATCGATTTGTCACTATTCTAAAATCGATTTTTCAAAATTAAAAAATCGATTTTAAAACGTACTGAAATCGATTTTTCACTGTACTAAAATCGATTTTACAAAATTAAAAAATCGATTTTTGAAGGTACTAAAAACGCTTCAAAAATGCTTTATACTGTTAAAAATAGATCTTTTTGAAGCGCATTTTTCCACGTCTAAAACAATATTGTAGCTGCATTTTTTACCGAGATATTTGAAAAAATCGATTTTTGAAGGTACTAAAAACGCTTTGAATATGCTTTATACTGTTAAAAATAGACCTTTTTGAAGCGCATTTTTCCACGTCTAAAACAATATTTTAGCTGCATTTTTTACCGAAATATTTGAAAAAATCGATTTTTGAAAGTAGTAAAATCGATTTTTCACTGTACTAAAATCGATTTTTCAAAATTAAAAAATCGATTTTTGAACGTACTGAAATCGATTTGTCACTATTCTAAAATCGATTTTTCAAAATTAAAAAATCGATTTTAAAACGTACTGAAATCGATTTTTCACTGTACTAAAATCGATTTTACAAAATTAAAAAATCGATTTTTGAAGGTACTAAAAACGCTTCAAAAATGCTTTATACTGTTAAAAATAGATCTTTTTGAAGCGCATTTTTCCACGTCTAAAACAATATTTTAGCTGCATTTTTTACCGAGATATTTGAAGAAATCGATTTATGAGGGTACCAAAAAATGCTTTGAAATTGCTTTATACTGTTAAAAACAGATCTTTTTGAAGCGCATTTTTCCACGTCTAAAACAATATTTTAGCTGCATTTTTTACCGAAATATTTGAAAAAATCGATTTTTGAAAGTAGTAAAATCGATTTTTCACTGTACTAAAATCGATTTTTCAAAATTAAAAAATCGATTTTTGAACGTACTGAAATCGATTTGTCACTATTCTAAAATCGATTTTTCAAAATTAAAAAATCGATTTTAAAACGTACTGAAATCGATTTTTCACTGTACTAAAATCGATTTTACAAAATTAAAAAATCGATTTTTGAAGGTACTAAAAACGCTTTGAATATGCTTTATACTGTTAAAAATAGACCTTTTTGAAGCGCATTTTTCCACGTCTAAAACAATATTTTAGCTGCATTTTTACCGAGATATTTGAAGAAATCGATTTATGAGGGTACCAAAAAATGCTTTGAAATTGCTTTATACTGTTAAAAATAGATCTTTTTAAAGCGCATTTCTCCACGTCTAAAACAATATTTTAGCTGCATTTTTTACCGAGATATTTGAAAAAATCGATTTTTGAAGGTACTAAAAACGCTTTGAATATGCTTTATACTGTTAAAAATAGACCTTTTTGAAGCGCATTTTTCCACGTCTAAAACAATATTTTAGCTGCATTTTTTACCGAAATATTTGAAAAAATCGATTTTTGAAAGTAGTAAAATCGATTTTTCACTGTACTAAAATCGATTTTTCAAAATTAAAAAATCGATTTTTGAACGTACTGAAATCGATTTGTCACTATTCTAAAATCGATTTTTCAAAATTAAAAAATCGATTTTAAAACGTACTGAAATCGATTTTTCACTGTACTAAAATCGATTTTACAAAATTAAAAAATCGATTTTTGAAAGTAGTAAAATCGATTTTTCACTGTACTAAAATCGATTTTTCAAAATTAAAAAATCGATTTTTGAACGTACTGAAATCGATTTGTCACTATTCTAAAATCGATTTTTCAAAATTAAAAAATCGATTTTAAAACGTACTGAAATCGATTTTTCACTGTACTAAAATCGATTTTACAAAATTAAAAAATCGATTTTTGAAGGTACTAAAAACGCTTTAAAAATGCTTTATACTCTTAAAAATAGATCTTTTTGAGGCGCATTTTTCCACGTCTAAAACAATATTTTAGCTGCATTTTTTACCGAGATATTTGAAAAAATCGATTAATGAGGGTACCAAAAAATGCTTTGAAATTGCTTTATACTGTTAAAAATAGATCTTTTTGAAGCGCATTTTTCCACGTCTAAAACAATATTTTAGCTGCATTTTTTACCGAGATATTTGAAGAAATCGATTTATGAGGGTTTCAAAAAATGCTTTGAAATTGCTTTATACTGTTAAAAATAGATCTTTTTGAAGCGCATTTTTCCACGTCTAAAACAATATTTTAGCTGCATTTTTTACCGAGATATTTGAAAAAATCGATTTTTGAAGGTACTAAAAACGCTTTGAATATGCTTTATACTGTTAAAAATAGACCTTTTTGAAGCGCATTTTTCCACGTCTAAAACAATATTTTAGCTGCATTTTTTACCGAGATATTTGAAAAAAACGATTTATGAGGATACCAAAAAATGCTTCAAAAATGCTTTATACTGTTAAAAATAGATCTTTTTAAAGCGCATTTTTCCACGTCTAAAACAATATTTTAGCTGCATTTTTTACCGAGATATTTGAAAAAATCGATTAATGAGGGTACCAAAAAATGCTTTGAAATTGCTTTATACTGTTAAAAATAGATCTTTTTGAAGCGCATTTTTCCACGTCTAAAACAATATTTTAGCTGCATTTTTTACCGAGATATTTGAAGAAATCGATTTATGAGGGTTTCAAAAAATGCTTTGAAATTGCTTTATACTGTTAAAAATAGATCTTTTTGAAGCGCATTTTTCCACGTCTAAAACAATATTTTAGCTGCATTTTTTACCGAGATATTTGAAAAAATCGATTTTTGAAGGTACTAAAAACGCTTTGAATATGCTTTATACTGTTAAAAATAGACCTTTTTGAAGCGCATTTTTCCACGTCTAAAACAATATTTTAGCTGCATTTTTTATCGAGATATTTGAAAAAATCGATTTTTGAAGGTACTAAAAACGCTTTGAAAAAGCTTTATACTGTTAAAAATAGACCTTTTTGAAGCGCATTTTTCCACGTCTAAAACAATATTTTAGCTGCATTTTTTACCGAAATATTTGAAAAAATCGATTTTTGAAAGTAGTAAAATCGATTTTTCACTGTACTAAAATCGATTTTTCAAAATTAAAAAATCGATTTTTGAACGTACTGAAATCGATTTGTCACTATTCTAAAATCGATTTTTCAAAATTAAAAAATCGATTTTAAAACGTATTGAAATCGATTTTTCACTGTACTAAAATCGATTTTACAAAATTAAAAAATCGATTTTTGAAGGTACTAAAAAACGCTTCAAAAATGCTTTATACTGTTAAAAATAGATCTTTTTGAAGCGCATTTTTCCACGTCTAAAACAATATTGTAGCTGCATTTTTTACCGAGATATTTGAAAAAATCGATTTTTGAAGGTACTAAAAACGCTTTGAATATGCTTTATACTGTTAAAAATAGACCTTTTTGAAGCGCATTTTTCCACGTCTAAAACAATATTTTAGCTGCATTTTTTACCGAGATATTTGAAGAAATTGATTTATGAGGGTACCAAAAAATGCTTTGAAATTGCTTTATACTGCTAAAAATAGATCTTTTTAAAGCGCATTTTTCCACGTCTTAAACAATATTTTAGCTGCATTTTTTACCGAGATATTTGAAAAAATCAATTTTTGAAAGTAGTAAAATCGATTTTTCACCGTACTAAAATCGATTTTTCAAAATTAAAAAATTGATTTTTGAACGTACTGAAATCGATTTTTCACTGTTCTAAAATCGATTTTTCAAAATTAAAAAATCGATTTTAAAACGTACTGAAATCGATTTTTCACTGTACTAAAATCGATTTTACAAAATTAAAAAATCGATTTTTGAAGGTACTAAAAACGCTTTAAAAATGCTTTATACTCTTAAAAATAGATCTTTTTGAGGCGCATTTTTCCACGTCTAAAACAATATTTTAGCTGCATTTTTTACCGAGATATTTGAAAAAATCGATTAATGAGGGTACCAAAAAATGCTTTGAAATTGCTTTATACTGTTAAAAATAGATCTTTTTGAAGCGCATTTTTCCACGTCTAAAACAATATTTTAGCTGCATTTTTTACCGAGATATTTGAAGAAATCGATTTATGAGGGTACCAAAAAATGCTTTGAAATTGCTTTATACTGTTAAAAATAGACCTTTTTGAAGCGCATTTTTCCACGTCTTTAACATTATTTTAGCTGCATTTTTTACCGAGATATTTGAAAAAATCGATTTATGAGGATACCAAAAAATGCTTCAAAAATGCTTTATACTGTTAAAAATAGATCTTTTTGAAGCGCATTTTTCCACGTCTAAAACAATATTTTAGCTGCATTTTTTACCGAGATATTTGAAGAAATCGATTTATGAGGGTACCAAAAAATGCTTTGAAATTGCTTTATACTGTTAAAAATAGATCTTTTTGAAGCGCATTTTTCCACGTCTAAAACAATATTTTAGCTGCATTTTTTACCGAGATATTTGATGAAATCGATTAATGAGGGTACCAAAAAATGCTTTGAAATTGCTTTATACTGTTAAAAATAGATCTTTTTGAAGCGCAATTTTCCACGTCTAAAACAATATTTTAGCTGCATTTTTTACCGAGATATTTGAAAAAATCGATTTTTGAAGGTACTAAAAACGCTTTGAATATGCTTTATACTCTTAAAAATAGACCTTTTTGAAGCGCATTTTTCCACGTCTAAAACAATATTTTAGCTGCATTTTTTACCGAAATATTTGAAAAAATCGATTTTTGAAAGTAGTAAAATCGATTTTTCACTGTACTAAAATCGATTTTTCAAAATTAAAAAATCGATTTTTGAACGTACTGAAATCGATTTGTCACTATTCTAAAATCGATTTTTCAAAATTAAAAAATCGATTTTAAAACGTACTGAAATCGATTTTTCACTGTACTAAAATCGATTTTACAAAATTAAAAAATCGATTTTTGAAGGTACTAGAAACGCTTTAAAAATGCTTTATACTCTTAAAAATAGATCTTTTTGAGGGTCATTTTTCCACGTCTAAAACAATATTTTAGCTGCATTTTTTACCGAGATATTTGAAAAAATCGATTAATGAGGGTACCAAAAAATGCTTTGAAATTGCTTTATACTGTTAAAAATAGATCTTTTTGAAGCGCATTTTTCCACGTCTAAAACAATATTTTAGCTGCATTTTTTACCGAGATATTTGATGAAATCGATTAATGAGGGTACCAAAAAATGCTTTGAAATTGCTTTATACTGTTAAAAATAGATCTTTTTGAAGCGCATTTTTCCACGTCTAAAACAATATTTTAGCTGCATTTTTTACCGAGATATTTGAAAAAATCGATTTTTGAAGGTACTAAAAACGCTTTGAATATGCTTTATACTGTTAAAAATAGACCTTTTTGAAGCGCATTTTTCCACGTCTAAAACAATATTTTAGCTGCATTTTTTACCGAAATATTTGAAAAAATCGATTTTTGAAAGTAGTAAAATCGATTTTTCACTGTTCTAAAATCGATTTTTCAAAATTAAAAAATCGATTTTAAAACGTACTGAAATCGATTTTTCACTGTACTAAAATCGATTTTTCAAAATTAAAAAATCGATTTTTGAACGTACTGAAATCGATTTGTCACTATTCTAAAATCGATTTTTCAAAATTAAAAAATCGATTTTAAAACGTACTGAAATCGATTTTTCACTGTACTAAAATCGATTTTACAAAATTAAAAAATCGATTTTTGAAGGTACTAAAAACGCTTTAAAAATGCTTTATACTCTTAAAAATAGATCTTTTTGAGGCGCATTTTTCCACGTCTAAAACAATATTTTAGCTGCATTTTTTACCGAGATATTTGAAAAAAACGATTTATGAGGATACCAAAAAATGCTTCAAAAATGCTTTATACTGTTAAAAATAGATCTTTTTGAAGCGCATTTTTCCACGTCTAAAACAATATTTTAGCTGCATTTTTTACCGAGATATTTGAAAAAATCGATTTATGAGGATACCAAAAAATGCTTCAAAAATGCTTTATACTGTTAAAAATAAATCTTTTTGAAGCGCATTTTTCCACGTCTAAAACAATATTTTAGCTGCATTTTTTACCGAGATATTTGAAAAAATCGATTTTTGAAGGTACTAAAAACGCTTTGAATATGCTTTATACTGTTAAAAATAGACCTTTTTGAAGCGCATTTTTCCACGTCTAAAACAATATTTTAGCTGCATTTTTACCGAGATATTTGAAGAAATCGATTTATGAGGGTACCAAAAAATGCTTTGAAATTGCTTTATACTGTTAAAAATAGATCTTTTTAAAGCGCATTTCTCCACGTCTAAAACAATATTTTAGCTGCATTTTTTACCGAGATATTTGAAAAAATCGATTTTTGAAGGTACTAAAAACGCTTTGAATATGCTTTATACTGTTAAAAATAGACCTTTTTGAAGCGCATTTTTCCACGTCTAAAACAATATTTTAGCTGCATTTTTACCGAAATATTTAAAAAAATCGATTTTTGAAAGTAGTAAAATCGATTTTTCACTGTACTAAAATCGATTTTCCAAAATTAAAAAATCGATTTTTGAACGTACTGAAATCGATTTGTCACTATTCTAAAATCGATTTTTCAAAATTAAAAAATCGATTTTAAAACGTACTGAAATCGATTTTTCACTGTACTAAAATCGATTTTACAAAATTAAAAAATCGATTTTTGAAGGTACTAAAAACGCTTCAAAAATGCTTTATACTGTTAAAAATAGATCTTTTTGAAGCGCATTTTTCCACGTCTAAAACAATATTTTAGCTGCATTTTTTACCGAGATATTTGAAGAAATCGATTTATGAGGGTACCAAAAAATGCTTTGAAATTGCTTTATACTGTTAAAAATAGATCTTTTTGAAGCGCATTTTTCCACGTCTAAAACAATATTTTAGCTGCATTTTTTACCGAGATATTTGATGAAATCGATTAATGAGGGTACCAAAAAATGCTTTGAAATTGCTTTATACTGTTAAAAATAGATCTTTTTGAAGCGCATTTTTCCACGTCTAAAACAATATTTTAGCTGCATTTTTTACCGAGATATTTGAAAAAATCGATTTTTGAAGGTACTAAAAACGCTTTGAATATGCTTTATACTGTTAAAAATAGACCTTTTTGAAGCGCATTTTTCCACGTCTAAAACAATATTTTAGCTGCATTTTTTACCGAAATATTTGAAAAAATCGATTTTTGAAAGTAGTAAAATCGATTTTTCACTGTTCTAAAATCGATTTTTCAAAATTAAAAAATCGATTTTAAAACGTACTGAAATCGATTTTTCACTGTACTAAAATCGATTTTTCAAAATTAAAAAATCGATTTTTGAACGTACTGAAATCGATTTGTCACTATTCTAAAATCGATTTTTCAAAATTAAAAAATCGATTTTAAAACGTACTGAAATCGATTTTTCACTGTACTAAAATCGATTTTACAAAATTAAAAAATCGATTTTTGAAGGTACTAAAAACGCTTTAAAAATGCTTTATACTCTTAAAAATAGATCTTTTTGAGGCGCATTTTTCCACGTCTAAAACAATATTTTAGCTGCATTTTTTACCGAGATATTTGAAAAAAACGATTTATGAGGATACCAAAAAATGCTTCAAAAATGCTTTATACTGTTAAAAATAGATCTTTTTGAAGCGCATTTTTCCACGTCTAAAACAATATTTTAGCTGCATTTTTTACCGAGATATTTGAAAAAATCGATTTATGAGGATACCAAAAAATGCTTCAAAAATGCTTTATACTGTTAAAAATAGATCTTTTTGAAGCGCATTTTTCCACGTCTAAAACAATATTTTAGCTGCATTTTTTACCGAGATATTTGAAAAAATCGATTTTTGAAGGTACTAAAAACGCTTTGAATATGCTTTATACTGTTAAAAATAGACCTTTTTGAAGCGCATTTTTCCACGTCTAAAACAATATTTTAGCTGCATTTTTACCGAGATATTTGAAGAAATCGATTTATGAGGGTACCAAAAAATGCTTTGAAATTGCTTTATACTGTTAAAAATAGATCTTTTTAAAGCGCATTTCTCCACGTCTAAAACAATATTTTAGCTGCATTTTTTACCGAGATATTTGAAAAAATCGATTTTTGAAGGTACTAAAAACGCTTTGAATATGCTTTATACTGTTAAAAATAGACCTTTTTGAAGCGCACTTTTCCACGTCTAAAACAATATTTTAGCTGCATTTTTTACCGAAATATTTAAAAAAATCGATTTTTGAAAGTAGTAAAATCGATTTTTCACTGTACTAAAATCGATTTTCCAAAATTAAAAAATCGATTTTTGAACGTACTGAAATCGATTTGTCACTATTCTAAAATCGATTTTTCAAAATTAAAAAATCGATTTTAAAACGTACTGAAATCGATTTTTCACTGTACTAAAATCGATTTTACAAAATTAAAAAATCGATTTTTGAAGGTACTAAAAACGCTTCAAAAATGCTTTATACTGTTAAAAATAGATCTTTTTGAAGCGCATTTTTCCACGTCTAAAACAATATTTTAGCTGCATTTTTTACCGAGATATTTGAAGAAATCGATTTATGAGGGTACCAAAAAATGCTTTGAAATTGCTTTATACTGTTAAAAATAGATCTTTTTGAAGCGCATTTTTCCACGTCTAAAACAATATTTTAGCTGCATTTTTTACCGAGATATTTGATGAAATCGATTAATGAGGGTACCAAAAAATGCTTTGAAATTGCTTTATACTGTTAAAAATAGATCTTTTTGAAGCGCATTTTTCCACGTCTAAAACAATATTTTAGCTGCATTTTTTACCGAGATATTTGAAAAAATCGATTTTTGAAGGTACTAAAAACGCTTTGAATATGCTTTATACTGTTAAAAATAGACCTTTTTGAAGCGCATTTTTCCACGTCTAAAACAATATTTTAGCTGCATTTTTTACCGAAATATTTGAAAAAATCGATTTTTGAAAGTAGTAAAATCGATTTTTCACTGTTCTAAAATCGATTTTTCAAAATTAAAAAATCGATTTTAAAACGTACTGAAATCAATTTTTCACTGTACTAAAATCGATTTTTCAAAATTAAAAAATCGATTTTTGAACGTACTGAAATCGATTTGTCACTATTCTAAAATCGATTTTTCAAAATTAAAAAATCGATTTTAAAACGTACTGAAATCGATTTTTCACTGTACTAAAATCGATTTTACAAAATTAAAAAATCGATTTTTGAAGGTACTAAAAACGCTTTAAAAATGCTTTATACTCTTAAAAATAGATCTTTTTGAGGCGCATTTTTCCACGTCGAAAACAATATTTTAGCTGCATTTTTTACCGAGATATTTGAAAAAATCGATTTATGAGGATACCAAAAAATGCTTCAAAAATGCTTTATACTGTTAAAAATAGATCTTTTTAAAGCGCATTTTTCCACGTCTAAAACAATATTTTAGCTGCATTTTTTACCGAGATATTTGAAAAAATCGATTTTTGAAGGTACTAAAAACGCTTTGAATATGCTTTATACTGTTAAAAATAGACCTTTTTGAAGCGCATTTTTCCACGTCTAAAACAATATTTTAGCTGCATTTTTACCGAGATATTTGAAGAAATCGATTTATGAGGGTACCAAAAAATGCTTTGAAATTGCTTTATACTGTTAAAAATAGATCTTTTTAAAGCGCATTTCTCCACGTCTAAAACAATATTTTAGCTGCATTTACCGAGATATTTGAAAAAATCGATTTTTGAAGGTACTAAAAACGCTTTGAATATGCTTTATACTGTTAAAAATAGACCTTTTTGAAGCGCATTTTTCCACGTCTAAAACAATATTTTAGCTGCATTTTTTAACGAAATATTTAAAAAAATCGATTTTTGAAAGTAGTAAAATCGATTTTTCACTGTACTAAAATCGATTTTTCAAAATTAAAAAATCGATTTTAAAACGTACTGAAATCGATTTTTCACTGTACTAAAATCGATTTTACAAAATTAAAAAATCGATTTTTGAAGGTATTAAAAACGCTTTAAAAATGCTTTATACTCTTAAAAATAGATCTTTTTGAGGCGCATTTTTCCACGTCTAAAACAATATTTTAGCTGCATTTTTTACCGAGATATTTGAAAAAAACGATTTATGAGGATACCAAAAAATGCTTCAAAAATGCTTTATACTGTTAAAAATAGATCTTTTTGAAGCGCATTTTTCCACGTCTAAAACAATATTTTAGCTGCATTTTTTACCGAGATATTTGAAAAAATCGATTTATGAGGATACCAAAAAATGCTTCAAAAATGCTTTATACTGTTAAAAATAGATCTTTTTAAAGCGCATTTTTCCACGTCTAAAACAATATTTTAGCTGCATTTTTTACCGAGATATTTGAAAAAATCGATTTTTGAAGGTACTAAAAACGCTTTGAATATGCTTTATACTGTTAAAAATAGACCTTTTTGAAGCGCATTTTTCCACGTCTAAAACAATATTTTAGCTGCATTTTTACCGAGATATTTGAAGAAATCGATTTATGAGGGTACCAAAAAATGCTTTGAAATTGCTTTATACTGTTAAAAATAGATCTTTTTAAAGCGCATTTCTCCACGTCTAAAACAATATTTTAGCTGCATTTTTTACCGAGATATTTGAAAAAATCGATTTTTGAAGGTACTAAAAACGCTTTGAATATGCTTTATACTGTTAAAAATAGACCTTTTTGAAGCGCACTTTTCCACGTCTAAAACAATATTTTAGCTGCATTTTTTACCGAAATATTTAAAAAAATCGATTTTTGAAAGTAGTAAAATCGATTTTTCACTGTACTAAAATCGATTTTCCAAAATTAAAAAATCGATTTTTGAACGTACTGAAATCGATTTGTCACTATTCTAAAATCGATTTTTCAAAATTAAAAAATCGATTTTAAAGCGTACTGAAATCGATTTTTCACTGTACTAAAATCGATTTTACAAAATTAAAAAATCGATTTTTGAAGGTACTAAAAACGCTTCAAAAATGCTTTATACTGTTAAAAATAGATCTTTTTGAAGCGCATTTTTCCACGTCTAAAACAATATTTTAGCTGCATTTTTTACCGAGATATTTGAAGAAATCGATTTATGAGGGTACCAAAAAATGCTTTGAAATTGCTTTATACTGTTAAAAATAGATCTTTTTGAAGCGCATTTTTAAACGTCTAAAACAATATTTTAGCTGCATTTTTTACCGAGATATTTGATGAAATCGATTAATGAGGGTACCAAAAAATGCTTTGAAATTGCTTTATACTGTTAAAAATAGATCTTTTTGAAGCGCATTTTTCCACGTCTAAAACAATATTTTAGCTGCATTTTTTACCGAGATATTTGAAAAAATCGATTTTTGAAGGTACTAAAAACGCTTTGAATATGCTTTATACTGTTAAAAATAGACCTTTTTGAAGCGCATTTTTCCACGTCTAAAACAATATTTTAGCTGCATTTTTTACCGAAATATTTGAAAAAATCGATTTTTGAAAGTAGTAAAATCGATTTTTCACTGTACTAAAATCGATTTTTCAAAATTAAAAAATCGATTTTTGAACGTACTGAAATCGATTTGTCACTATTCTAAAATCGATTTTTCAAAATTAAAAAATCGATTTTAAAACGTACTGAAATCGATTTTTCACTGTACTAAAATCGATTTTACAAAATTAAAAAATCGATTTTTGAAGGTACTAAAAACGCTTTAAAAATGCTTTATACTCTTAAAAATAGATCTTTTTGAGGCGCATTTTTCCACGTCGAAAACAATATTTTAGCTGCATTTTTTACCGAGATATTTGAAAAAATCGATTAATGAGGGTACCAAAAAATGCTTTGAAATTGCTTTATACTGTTAAAAATAGATCTTTTTGAAGCGCATTTTTCCACGTCTAAAACAATATTTTAGCTGCATTTTTTACCGAGATATTTGAAGAAATCGATTTATGAGGGTTTCAAAAAATGCTTTGAAATTGCTTTATACTGTTAAAAATAGATCTTTTTGAAGCGCATTTTTCCACGTCTAAAACAATATTTTAGCTGCATTTTTTACCGAGATATTTGATGAAATCGATTAATGAGGGTACCAAAAAATGCTTTGAAATTGCTTTATACTGTTAAAAATAGATCTTTTTGAAGCGCATTTTTCCACGTCTAAAACAATATTTTAGCTGCATTTTTTACCGAGATATTTGATGAAATCGATTAATGAGGGTACCAAAAAATGCTTTGAAATTGCTTTATACTGTTAAAAATAGATCTTTTTGAAGCGCATTTTTCCACGTCTAAAACAATATTTTAGCTGCATATTTTTACCGAGATATTTGAAAAAATCGATTTTTGAAGGTACTAAAAACGCTTTAAATATGCTTTATACTGTTAAAAATAGACCTTTTTGAAGCGCATTTTTCCACGTCTAAAACAATATTTTAGCTGCATTTTTTACCGAAATATTTGAAAAAATCGATTTTTGAAAGTAGTAAAATCGATTTTTCACTGTACTAAAATCGATTTTTCAAAATTAAAAAATCGATTTTTGAACGTACTGAAATCGATTTGTCACTATTCTAAAATCGATTTTTCAAAATTAAAAAATCGATTTTAAAACGTACTGAAATCGATTTTTCACTGTACTAAAATCGATTTTACAAAATTAAAAAATCGATTTTTGAAGGTACTAAAAACGCTTTAAAAATGCTTTATACTCTTAAAAATAGATCTTTTTGAGGCGCATTTTTCCACGTCTAAAACAATATTTTAGCTGCATTTTTTACCGAGATATTTGAAAAAATCGATTAATGAGGGTACCAAAAAATGCTTTGAAATTGCTTTATACTGTTAAAAATAGATCTTTTTGAAGCGCATTTTTCCACGTCTAAAACAATATTTTAGCTGCATTTTTTACCGAGATATTTGAAGAAATCGATTTATGAGGGTTTCAAAAAATGCTTTGAAATTGCTTTATACTGTTAAAAATAGATCTTTTTGAAGCGCATTTTTCCACGTCTAAAACAATATTTTAGCTGCATTTTTTACCGAGATATTTGAAAAAATCGATTTTTGAAGGTACTAAAAACGCTTTGAATATGCTTTATACTGTTAAAAATAGACCTTTTTGAAGCGCATTTTTCCACGTCTAAAACAATATTTTAGCTGCATTTTTTACCGAGATATTTGAAAAAAACGATTTATGAGGATACCAAAAAATGCTTCAAAAATGCTTTATACTGTTAAAAATAGATCTTTTTAAAGCGCATTTTTCCACGTCTAAAACAATATTTTAGCTGCATTTTTTACCGAGATATTTGAAGAAATCGATTTATGAGGGTACCAAAAAATGCTTTGAAATTGCTTTATACTGTTAAAAATAGATCTTTTTGAAGCGCATTTTTCCACGTCTAAAACAATATTTTAGCTGCATTTTTTACCGAGTTATTTGATGAAATCGATTAATGAGGGTACCAAAAAATGCTTTGAAATTGCTTTATACTGTTAAAAATAGATCTTTTTGAAGCGCATTTTTCCACGTCTAAAACAATATTTTAGCTGCATTTTTTACCGAGATATTTGAAGAAATCGATTTATGAGGGTACCAAAAAATGCTTCAAAAATGCTTTATACTGTTAAAAATAGATCTTTTTAAAGCGCATTTTTCCACGTCTAAAACAATATTTTAGCTGCATTTTTTACCGAGATATTTGAAGAAATCGATTTATGAGGGTACCAAAAAATGCTTCAAAAATGCTTTATACTGTTAAAAATAGATCTTTTTAAAGCGCATTTTTCCACGTCTAAAACAATATTTTAGCTGCATTTTTTACCGAGATATTTGAAGAAATCGATTTATGAGGGTACCAAAAAATGCTTTGAAATTGCTTTATACTGTTAAAAATAGACCTTTTTGAAGCGCATTTTTCCACGTCTAAAACAATATTTTAGCTGCATTTTTTACTGAGATATTTGAAAAAATCGATTTTTGAGGGTACCAAAAAATGCTTTGAAAATGTTTAATACTGCTAAAAATAGATCTTTTTAAAGCGCATTTTTCCACGTCTTAAACAATATTTTAGCTGCATTTTTTACCGAGATATTTGAAAAAATCGATTTTTGAAAGTAGTAAAATCGATTTTTCACCGTACTAAAATCGATTTTTCAAAATTAAAAAATCGATTTTTGAACGTACTGAAATCGATTTTTCACTGTACTAAAATCGATTTTACAAAATTAAAAAATCGATTTTTGAAGATACTAAAAACGCTTTAAAAATGCTCTATACTCTTAAAAATAGATCTTTTTAAAGCGCATTTTTCCAAGTCTAAAACAATATTTTAGCTGCATTTTTTACCGAGATATTTGAAGAAATCGATTTATGAGGGTACCAAAAAATGCTTTGAAATTGCTTTATACTGTTAAAAATAGATCTTTTTGAAGCGCATTTTTCCACGTCTAAAACAATATTTAAGCTGCATTTTTTACCGAGATATTTGATGAAATCGATTAATGAGGGTACCAAAAAATGCTTTGAAATTGCTTTATACTGTTAAAAATAGATCTTTTTGAAGCGCATTTTTCCACGTCTAAAACAATATTTTAGCTGCATTTTTTACCGAGATATTTGAAGAAATTGATTTATGAGGGTACCAAAAAATGCTTTGAAATTGCTTTATACTGCTAAAAATAGATCTTTTTAAAGCGCATTTTTCGACGTCTTAAACAATATTTTAGCTGCATTTTTTACCGAGATATTTGAAAAAATCAATTTTTGAAAGTAGTAAAATCGATTTTTCACCGTACTAAAATCGATTTTTCAAAATTAAAAAATTGATTTTTGAACGTACTGAAATCGATTTTTCACTGTTCTAAAATCGATTTTTCAAAATTAAAAAATCGATTTTAAAACGTACTGAAATCGATTTTTCACTGTACTAAAATCGATTTTACAAAATTAAAAAATCGATTTTTGAAGGTACTAAAAACGCTTTAAAAATGCTTTATACTCTTAAAAATAGATCTTTTTAAAGCGCATTTTTCCACGTCTAAAACAATATTTTAGTTGCATTTTTTACCGAGATATTTGAAGAAATCGATTTATGAGGGTACCAAAAAATGCTTCAAAAATGCTTTATACTGTTAAAAATAGAACTTTTTAAAGCGCATTTTTCCACGTCTAAAACAATATTTTAGCTGCATTTTTTACCGAGATATTTGAAGAAATCGATTTATGAGGGTACCAAAAAATGCTTTGAAATTGCTTTATACTGTTAAAAATAGATCTTTTTGAAGCGCATTTTTCCACGTCTAAAACAATATTTTAGCTGCATTTTTTACCGAGATATTTGAAGAAATCGATTTATGAGGGTACCAAAAAATGCTTCAAAAATGCTTTATACTGTTAAAAATAGATCTTTTTAAAGCGCATTTTTCCACGTCTAAAACAATATTTTAGCTGCATTTTTTACCGAGATATTTGAAGAAATCGATTTATGAGGGTACCAAAAAATGCTTTGAAATTGCTTTATACTGTTAAAAATAGACCTTTTTGAAGCGCATTTTTCCACGTCTAAAACAATATTTTAGCTGCATTTTTTACTGAGATATTTGAAAAAATCGATTTTTGAGGGTACCAAAAAATGCTTTGAAAATGTTTAATACTGCTAAAAATAGATCTTTTTAAAGCGCATTTTTCCACGTCTTAAACAATATTTTAGCTGCATTTTTTACCGAGATATTTGAAAAAATCGATTTTTGAAAGTAGTAAAATCGATTTTTCACCGTACTAAAATCGATTTTTCAAAATTAAAAAATCGATTTTTGAACGTACTGAAATCGATTTTTCACTGTACTAAAATCGATTTTACAAAATTAAAAAATCGATTTTTGAAGGTACTAAAAACGCTTTAAAAATGCTTTATACTCTTAAAAATAGATCTTTTTGAGGCGCATTTTTCCACGTCTAAAACAATATTTTAGCTGCATTTTTTACCGAGATATTTGAAAAAATCGATTAATGAGGGTACCAAAAAATGCTTTGAAATTGCTTTATACTGTTAAAAATAGATCTTTTTGAAGCGCATTTTTCCACGTCTAAAACAATATTTTAGCTGCATTTTTTACCGAGATATTTGAAGAAATCGATTTATGAGGGTACCAAAAAATGCTTTGAAATTGCTTTATACTGTTAAAAATAGACCTTTTTGAAGCGCATTTTTCCACGTCTTTAACATTATTTTAGCTGCATTTTTTACCGAAATATTTAAAAAAATCGATTTTTGAAAGTAGTAAAATCGATTTTTCACTGTACTAAAATCGATTTTTCAAAATTAAAAAATCGATTTTTGAACGTACTGAAATCGATTTGTCACTATTCTAAAATCAATTTTTCAAAATTAAAAAATCGATTTTAAAACGTACTGAAATCGATTTTTCACTGTACTAAAATCGATTTTACAAAATTAAAAAATCGATTTTTGAAGGTACTAAAAACGCTTTAAAAATGCTTTATTCTCTTGAAAATAGATCTTTTTGAGGCGCATTTTTCCACGTCTAAAACAATATTTTAGCTGCATTTTTTACCGAGATATTTGAAGAAATCGATTTATGAGGGTACCAAAAAATGCTTTGAAATTGCTTTATACTGTTAAAAATAGATCTTTTTGAAGCGCATTTTTCCACGTCTAAAACAATATTTTAGCTGCATTTTTTACCGAGATATTTGAAAAAATCGATTTATGAGGATACTAAAAAATGCTTCAAAAATGCTTTATACTGTTAAAAATAGATCTTTTTGAAGCGCATTTTTCCACGTCTAAAACAATATTTTAGCTGCATTTTTTACCGAGATATTTGAAGAAATCGATTTATGAGGGTACCAAAAAATGCTTTGAAATTGCTTTATACTGTTAAAAATAGATCTTTTTGAAGCGCATTTTTCCACGTCTAAAACAATATTTTAGCTGCATTTTTTACCGAGATATTTGATGAAATCGATTAATGAGGGTACCAAAAAATGCTTTGAAATTGCTTTATACTGTTAAAAATAGATCTTTTTGAAGCGCATTTTTCCACGTCTAAAACAATATTTTAGCTGCATTTTTTACCGAGATATTTGAAAAAATCGATTTTTGAAGGTACTAAAAACGCTTTGAATATGCTTTATACTGTTAAAAATAGACCTTTTTGAAGCGCATTTTTCCACGTCTAAAACAATATTTTAGCTGCATTTTTTACCGAAATATTTGAAAAAATCGATTTTTGAAAGTAGTAAAATCGATTTTTCACTGTACTAAAATCGATTTTTCAAAATTAAAAAATCGATTTTTGAACGTACTGAAATCGATTTGTCACTATTCTAAAATCGATTTTTCAAAATTAAAAAATCGATTTTAAAACGTACTGAAATCGATTTTTCACTGTACTAAAATCGATTTTACAAAATTAAAAAATCGATTTTTGAAGGTACTAGAAACGCTTTAAAAATGCTTTATACTCTTAAAAATAGATCTTTTTGAGGCGCATTTTTCCACGTCTAAAACAATATTTTAGCTGCATTTTTTACCGAGATATTTGAAAAAATCGATTAATGAGGGTACCAAAAAATGCTTTGAAATTGCTTTATACTGTTAAAAATAGATCTTTTTGAAGCGCATTTTTCCACGTCTAAAACAATATTTTAGCTGCATTTTTTACCGAGATATTTGATGAAATCGATTAATGAGGGTACCAAAAAATGCTTTGAAATTGCTTTATACTGTTAAAAATAGATCTTTTTGAAGCGCATTTTTCCACGTCTAAAACAATATTTTAGCTGCATTTTTTACCGAGATATTTGAAAAAATCGATTTTTGAAGGTACTAAAAACGCTTTGAATATGCTTTATACTGTTAAAAATAGACCTTTTTGAAGCGCATTTTTCCACGTCTAAAACAATATTTTAGCTGCATTTTTTACCGAAATATTTGAAAAAATCGATTTTTGAAAGTAGTAAAATCGATTTTTCACTGTTCTAAAATCGATTTTTCAAAATTAAAAAATCGATTTTAAAACGTACTGAAATCGATTTTTCACTGTACTAAAATCGATTTTTCAAAATTAAAAAATCGATTTTTGAACGTACTGAAATCGATTTGTCACTATTCTAAAATCGATTTTTCAAAATTAAAAAATCGATTTTAAAACGTACTGAAATCGATTTTTCACTGTACTAAAATCGATTTTACAAAATTAAAAAATCGATTTTTGAAGGTACTAAAAACGCTTTAAAAATGCTTTATACTCTTAAAAATAGATCTTTTTGAGGCGCATTTTTCCACGTCTAAAACAATATTTTAGCTGCATTTTTTACCGAGATATTTGAAAAAAACGATTTATGAGGATACCAAAAAATGCTTCAAAAATGTTTTATACTGTTAAAAATAGATCTTTTTGAAGCGCATTTTTCCACGTCTAAAACAATATTTTAGCTGCATTTTTTACCGAGATATTTGAAAAAATCGATTTATGAGGATACCAAAAAATGCTTCAAAAATGCTTTATACTGTTAAAAATAGATCTTTTTAAAGCGCATTTTTCCACGTCTAAAACAATATTTTAGCTGCATTTTTTACCGAGATATTTGAAGAAATCGATTTATGAGGGTACCAAAAAATGCTTTGAAATTGCTTTATACTGTTAAAAATAGATCTTTTTGAAGCGCATTTTTCCACGTCTAAAACAATATTTAAGCTGCATTTTTTACCGAGATATTTGATGAAATCGATTAATGAGGGTACCAAAAAATGCTTTGAAATTGCTTTATACTGTTAAAAATAGATCTTTTTGAAGCGCATTTTTCCACGTCTAAAACAATATTTTAGCTGCATTTTTTACCGAGATATTTGAAGAAATTGATTTATGAGGGTACCAAAAAATGCTTTGAAATTGCTTTATACTGCTAAAAATAGATCTTTTTAAAGCGCATTTTTCCACGTCTTAAACAATATTTTAGCTGCATTTTTTACCGAGATATTTGAAAAAATCAATTTTTGAAAGTAGTAAAATCGATTTTTCACCGTACTAAAATCGATTTTTCAAAATTAAAAAATTGATTTTTGAACGTACTGAAATCGATTTTTCACTGTTCTAAAATCGATTTTTCAAAATTAAAAAATCGATTTTAAAACGTACTGAAATCGATTTTTCACTGTACTAAAATCGATTTTACAAAATTAAAAAATCGATTTTTGAAGGTACTAAAAACGCTTTAAAAATGCTTTATACTCTTAAAAATAGATCTTTTTAAAGCGCATTTTTCCACGTCTAAAACAATATTTTAGTTGCATTTTTTACCGAGATATTTGAAGAAATCGATTTATGAGGGTACCAAAAAATGCTTCAAAAATGCTTTATACTGTTAAAAATAGAACTTTTTAAAGCGCATTTTTCCACGTCTAAAACAATATTTTAGCTGCATTTTTTACCGAGATATTTGAAGAAATCGATTTATGAGGGTACCAAAAAATGCTTTGAAATTGCTTTATACTGTTAAAAATAGATCTTTTTGAAGCGCATTTTTCCACGTCTAAAACAATATTTTAGCTGCATTTTTTACCGAGATATTTGAAGAAATCGATTTATGAGGGTACCAAAAAATGCTTCAAAAATGCTTTATACTGTTAAAAATAGATCTTTTTAAAGCGCATTTTTCCACGTCTAAAACAATATTTTAGCTGCATTTTTTACCGAGATATTTGAAGAAATCGATTTATGAGGGTACCAAAAAATGCTTTGAAATTGCTTTATACTGTTAAAAATAGACCTTTTTGAAGCGCATTTTTCCACGTCTAAAACAATATTTTAGCTGCATTTTTTACTGAGATATTTGAAAAAATCGATTTTTGAGGGTACCAAAAAATGCTTTGAAAATGTTTAATACTGCTAAAAATAGATCTTTTTAAAGCGCATTTTTCCACGTCTTAAACAATATTTTAGCTGCATTTTTTACCGAGATATTTGAAAAAATCGATTTTTGAAAGTAGTAAAATCGATTTTTCACCGTACTAAAATCGATTTTTCAAAATTAAAAAATCGATTTTTGAACGTACTGAAATCGATTTTTCACTGTACTAAAATCGATTTTACAAAATTAAAAAATCGATTTTTGAAGGTACTAAAAACGCTTTAAAAATGCTTTATACTCTTAAAAATAGATCTTTTTGAGGCGCATTTTTCCACGTCTAAAACAATATTTTAGCTGCATTTTTTACCGAGATATTTGAAAAAATCGATTAATGAGGGTACCAAAAAATGCTTTGAAATTGCTTTATACTGTTAAAAATAGATCTTTTTGAAGCGCATTTTTCCACGTCTAAAACAATATTTTAGCTGAATTTTTTACCGAGATATTTGAAGAAATCGATTTATGAGGGTACCAAAAAATGCTTTGAAATTGCTTTATACTGTTAAAAATAGACCTTTTTGAAGCGCATTTTTCCACGTCTTTAACATTATTTTAGCTGCATTTTTTACCGAAATATTTAAAAAAATCGATTTTTGAAAGTAGTAAAATCGATTTTTCACTGTACTAAAATCGATTTTTCAAAATTAAAAAATCGATTTTTGAACGTACTGAAATCGATTTGTCACTATTCTAAAATCAATTTTTCAAAATTAAAAAATCGATTTTAAAACGTACTGAAATCGATTTTTCACTGTACTAAAATCGATTTTACAAAATTAAAAAATCGATTTTTGAAGGTACTAAAAACGCTTTAAAAATGCTTTATTCTCTTGAAAATAGATCTTTTTGAGGCGCATTTTTCCACGTCTAAAACAATATTTTAGCTGCATTTTTTACCGAGATATTTGAAGAAATCGATTTATGAGGGTACCAAAAAATGCTTTGAAATTGCTTTATACTGTTAAAAATAGATCTTTTTGAAGCGCATTTTTCCACGTCTAAAACAATATTTTAGCTGCATTTTTTACCGAGATATTTGAAAAAATCGATTTATGAGGATACTAAAAAATGCTTCAAAAATGCTTTATACTGTTAAAAATAGATCTTTTTGAAGCGCATTTTTCCACGTCTAAAACAATATTTTAGCTGCATTTTTTACCGAGATATTTGAAGAAATCGATTTATGAGGGTACCAAAAAATGCTTTGAAATTGCTTTATACTGTTAAAAATAGATCTTTTTGAAGCGCATTTTTCCACGTCTAAAACAATATTTTAGCTGCATTTTTTACCGAGATATTTGATGAAATCGATTAATGAGGGTACCAAAAAATGCTTTGAAATTGCTTTATACTGTTAAAAATAGATCTTTTTGAAGCGCATTTTTCCACGTCTAAAACAATATTTTAGCTGCATTTTTTACCGAGATATTTGAAAAAATCGATTTTTGAAGGTACTAAAAACGCTTTGAATATGCTTTATACTGTTAAAAATAGACCTTTTTGAAGCGCATTTTTCCACGTCTAAAACAATATTTTAGCTGCATTTTTTACCGAAATATTTGAAAAAATCGATTTTTGAAAGTAGTAAAATCGATTTTTCACTGTACTAAAATCGATTTTTCAAAATTAAAAAATCGATTTTTGAACGTACTGAAATCGATTTGTCACTATTCTAAAATCGATTTTTCAAAATTAAAAAATCGATTTTAAAACGTACTGAAATCGATTTTTCACTGTACTAAAATCGATTTTACAAAATTAAAAAATCGATTTTTGAAGGTACTAGAAACGCTTTAAAAATGCTTTATACTCTTAAAAATAGATCTTTTTGAGGCGCATTTTTCCACGTCTAAAACAATATTTTAGCTGCATTTTTTACCGAGATATTTGAAAAAATCGATTAATGAGGGTACCAAAAAATGCTTTGAAATTGCTTTATACTGTTAAAAATAGATCTTTTTGAAGCGCATTTTTCCACGTCTAAAACAATATTTTAGCTGCATTTTTTACCGAGATATTTGATGAAATCGATTAATGAGGGTACCAAAAAATGCTTTGAAATTGCTTTATACTGTTAAAAATAGATCTTTTTGAAGCGCATTTTTCCACGTCTAAAACAATATTTTAGCTGCATTTTTTACCGAGATATTTGAAAAAATCGATTTTTGAAGGTACTAAAAACGCTTTGAATATGCTTTATACTGTTAAAAATAGACCTTTTTGAAGCGCATTTTTCCACGTCTAAAACAATATTTTAGCTGCATTTTTTACCGAAATATTTGAAAAAATCGATTTTTGAAAGTAGTAAAATCGATTTTTCACTGTTCTAAAATCGATTTTTCAAAATTAAAAAATCGATTTTAAAACGTACTGAAATCGATTTTTCACTGTACTAAAATCGATTTTTCAAAATTAAAAAATCGATTTTTGAACGTACTGAAATCGATTTGTCACTATTCTAAAATCGATTTTTCAAAATTAAAAAATCGATTTTAAAACGTACTGAAATCGATTTTTCACTGTACTAAAATCGATTTTACAAAATTAAAAAATCGATTTTTGAAGGTACTAAAAACGCTTTAAAAATGCTTTATACTCTTAAAAATAGATCTTTTTGAGGCGCATTTTTCCACGTCTAAAACAATATTTTAGCTGCATTTTTTACCGAGATATTTGAAAAAATCGATTTATGAGGGTAACAAAAAATGCTTCAAAAATGCTTTATACTGTTAAAAATAGATCTTTTTAAAGCGCATTTTTCCACGTCTAAAACAATATTTTAACTGCATTTTTTACCGAGATATTTGAAGAAATTGATTTATGAGGGTACCAAAAAATGCTTTGAAATTGCTTTATACTGCTAAAAATAGATCTTTTTAAAGCGCATTTTTCCACGTCTTAAACAATATTTTAGCTGCATTTTTTACCGAGATATTTGAAAAAATCGATTTTTGAAGGTACTAAAAACGCTTTGAATATGCTTTATACTGTTAAAAATAGACCTTTTTGAAGCGCATTTTTCCACGTCTAAAACAATATTTTAGCTGCATTTTTACCGAGATATTTGAAGAAATCGATTTATGAGGGTACCAAAAAATGCTTTGAAATTGCTTTATACTGTTAAAAATAGATCTTTTTAAAGCGCATTTCTCCACGTCTAAAACAATATTTTAGCTGCATTTTTTACCGAGATATTTGAAAAAATCGATTTTTGAAGGTACTAAAAACGCTTTGAATATGCTTTATACTGTTAAAAATAGACCTTTTTGAAGCGCATTTTTCCACGTCTAAAACAATATTTTAGCTGCATTTTTTACCGAAATATTTAAAAAAATCGATTTTTGAAAGTAGTAAAATCGATTTTTCACTGTACTAAAATCGATTTTTCAAAATTAAAAAATCGATTTTAAAACGTACTGAAATCGATTTTTCACTGTACTAAAATCGATTTTACAAAATTAAAAAATCGATTTTTGAAGGTACTAAAAACGCTTTAAAAATGCTTTATACTCTTAAAAATAGATCTTTTTGAGGCGCATTTTTCCACGTCTAAAACAATATTTTAGCTGCATTTTTTACCGAGATATTTGAAAAAAACGATTTATGAGGATACCAAAAAATGCTTCAAAAATGCTTTATACTGTTAAAAATAGATCTTTTTGAAGCGCATTTTTCCACGTCTAAAACAATATTTTAGCTGCATTTTTTACCGAGATATTTGAAAAAATCGATTTATGAGGATACCAAAAAATGCTTCAAAAATGCTTTATACTGTTAAAAATAGATCTTTTTAAAGCGCATTTTTCCACGTCTAAAACAATATTTTAGCTGCATTTTTTACCGAGATATTTGAAAAAAACGATTTTTGAAGGTACTAAAAACGCTTTGAATATGCTTTATACTGTTAAAAATAGACCTTTTTGAAGCGCATTTTTCCACGTCTAAAACAATATTTTAGCTGCATTTTTACCGAGATATTTGAAGAAATCGATTTATGAGGGTACCAAAAAATGCTTTGAAATTGCTTTATACTGTTAAAAATAGATCTTTTTAAAGCGCATTTCTCCACGTCTAAAACAATATTTTAGCTGCATTTTTTACCGAGATATTTGAAAAAATCGATTTTTGAAGGTACTAAAAACGCTTTGAATATGCTTTATACTGTTAAAAATAGACCTTTTTGTTAGTAAATAGGAACGCAACCAGAATATTTTTTTTTTTTTTGTCTATGACCCCACTTCTGTATCCTCTCTCTCTCGTTGTCTGTCCGCGCTTTTACATGAAAATAAAACTTCCATTTAAAGTAAAAATATACGCTTTAATTATTTACCACAACCACAATTGATAATCCTTTATGGTAGCAGAGCGTGGTTCTATAGTGGTACAGTTAAAAAATATCGAGTAAGTGAAATAACTTTAACCTGAAAAGTTGCCGGCACATTATTGAATTTGAGGTTATGAAAATTTACGATCACAGTCTGTAAATTGCATATTTTGGTGAAACCCAGTAAGATGAGTCCAAATAATATGTTCAATCTGGAGAAATTGGTCGGAAGAGAAAATTTTGCAACCTGGAAGTTTAGCATGAAGACGTACTTGGAGCACGAAGATCTATGGTGTTGTGTTGAGCGCCCCGATGATAAATCTGTCGATGCTAGTAAAGACGTAAAGGCGAAGTCAAAGCTGATATTGTTGTTGGACCCGCAGAATTACGTACATGTTCAGGAATGCAAAACTGCGAAAGAAGTATGGGAGAATTTACAAAGGGCTTTTGATGACAACGGATTAACCAGAAGAGTAGGTCTACTTAAGGATCTGATAAATACTACACTGGAGTCGAGTAATAGTGTTGAAGACTATGTTTGTAAAATAATGAACACTGCTCACAAACTGCGCAACATTGGATTTGATGTTAACGATGAGTGGCTTGGCACTTTGATGTTGGCTGGCCTACCAGAAGAGTACAAGCCTATGATAATGGGGCTTGAGAGTTCTGGTATTCAAATCAGTGCAGATTCTGTAAAAACTAAACTCATACAAGAGATTAACACATCAAAGTCAACTGCTTTCTACACAAACACTAAGAAAACAGGGAATAATGTGCAGCCAGTGAGATCAAAGGGACCTAGATGTTATAACTGCAATAAGAATGGTCATTTTGCCAAATATTGTAAACAGCCAAAGAAACAATCAGCCAGCAAAGGAGAGAGCTCCAGCTTTGTAGCAGCTTTTTCAGCCACTGTCAAAGAAATCATTAGTGATGGTAAATGGTTTCTAGACTCTGGTGCATCCATGCACATGACTAGTAGAAAAGATTGGATGTACAAGGTCACGGAGCCATCTGTAAACAATATCACTGTAGCTAACAAAGAGCCATTAGCTGTGAAGGGAGTCGGTTGCGTAGACATACATTTAAGTCAATATAAAGTAATACAAGTTAATAATGTTCTATATGTACCTGGGCTAGCTGCCAATCTACTTTCAGTTAGCACTATTGTCAAAAATGGACATAAGGTTATTTTTAATAAAAGGGGGTGTGAAATTCGAAATGGGAAAGATGAGGTGGTTTGCACTGCAACATTAAGCAACAAGTTATACATCATTGACACCAATAAAGTAGTAGCACATTTAACCTCAAGTTCTCGTAATTGTAATAACACATACCTGTGGCACCTGCGAATGGGCCATTTGAATATTCCAGATGTGAAGAAGCTGCCCAGTTGCACTGATGGTGTGACTCTGACTCAGGAAGAATGTAATGTCACATGCACTTATTGTATGGAAGGCAAGCAAGCAAGGACGCCATTCAAAAATGTGGGTTCTAGAGCAACAAGACCGCTGGAACTGATACATTCAGACTTGTGTGGCCCCATGGAAAATTTATCATTTGGAGGTATGAAATACTTTATTACTTACATTGATGACTACACACGAATGGTCTATGTATATTTTCTGAAAGATAAGTCAAACATTTTAGAAACATTTAAGGATTTTAAGTTGAAAGTAGAGAATGAATTGAATCATAAAATAACTAAGCTTCGCACAGATAATGGTAAGGAATACTGTAACCATAACTTTGAAAAGTTCTTATCTAAGCATGGTATAATTCATCAGACCTCTACTCCGTACACTCCCCAGCAAAACGGCATGGCCGAGAGAATGAACAGGACTTTGGTGGAACGAGCACGGTGCATGTTGTTCTATGCCAACCTGGAGAAGAGCTACTGGGCTGAAGCTGTGGCAACTGCTGCATATGTCATAAACCGTTCCCCGACAAAGTCACTACAAGGTAGAACTCCATATGAAATGTGGAAAAGTAAGAAACCTAATTTATCACACATGAAAATATTTGGCTCCGAAGCTATGGTTTATGTACCTAAGGAAAAACGCCAAAAATGGGACAGAAAATCTGTAAAAATGATATTTGTGGGTTATTGTGAAAACACAAAGGGTTATCGTTTTGTGGATCCTAAGACACACAAAGTTGTCAAAAGTAGAGATGTTTCTTTTATTGAAAATTATAATGAGGATGTCAGTGTACCAGTTGATTGTGAAACTTATATTCCAGCAAACTCAGGCAGTGAGAGAAGCAAAATACACACTCAGGAGTCATTATCCACATCTTCACCTGTGATGTCCAGCAGAGACTCAGACGCACAAGGATATAATGGAGACTCAAGTGAGTATGACACTGACACAGGAGAACTTGATGAAACTTACTATCCTCCATATTCGCAAAGACAGGATTACAATAGTAATGTAACATTGAGGTCAACACGGTCACGGGCTAAACAAGATGAGGCACAAAATGATAAGATGGGCTTATTGTGTTTGTTAACTGATTTGACTGACCCACAGACTGTTGAGCAAGCACTTGCATCACCACAAGCTACAGAATGGAAGAGGGCCATGGATGAGGAGTATACTTCCCTGATGAAAAATAAAACATGGACTTTGACAGATCTCCCTCCAGGTAAGAAGGCTCTCCCAAATAAATGGGTTTTTAAGACAAAAACAGACCAGAGTGGGAACGTTCAGAGATACAAGGCAAGGCTTGTGATAAAAGGATATGCACAAAGATGGGGAACAGATTATGAAGAAATATACTCACCAGTTGTCAGGTATACAACTATTCGCTATCTATTTGCCCTAGCAGCCAGGTATGGATTGGAAATAGATCAGATGGATGCTGTATCTGCTTTTCTGCAAGGAGAGATTGATAGAGTAATTTACATGCAACAGCCAGAGGAGTATAAACTTGGATCTCAGGTATGCATGCTACAGAAATCTATATACGGACTCAAGCAGGCCAGCAGACTCTGGAACCTGAAATTAAATTCTGTCCTGCACGAGTTAGGAATGACACAATCAAAAACAGATTCTTGTGTCTATTATAATAAAGATAAGAATGCTTTTATAGCCATCTGGGTGGATGATTTGATTTTATTCACTGCTGAAGAAAACACAAAAATTAATTTCAAAGAGAAACTGAAAAACCACTTTGAAATGAAAGATATTGGCCCAGCAAGTCAATGTGTTGGTCTACATATCACCAGAGACGGTGATAAAGTACTACTAGATCAAGAAAAATATATAAATGAAATATTAGCTCGGTTCAGAATGTCAGACTGTAAATCTGTGAAAACACCATTTGAAGCTGGCATGAAACTTGGTGCTAAAAATGAAGAAGATGAAATTACTGACTGTCCATATCAACAGGCCATTGGCTCCTTACTGTATGTGGCTCAAGGTACCCGGCCTGATATATCGTTTGCAGTAAACACACTGAGCAGATTTAACAAAAATCCTACGACTGCACACTGGGCTGCAGTAAAAAGAATTTTCAGGTATCTGCAGGGTACCAAAGACTTGAAGCTGATTTATACCAAAGATGGTAATGAGAAAATCACAGGATATTGTGATGCAGATTGGGCAAGTGATGTGCGCGACAGGAAGTCGTGCACGGGTTACATTTTTTTGTTACAGGGTGGTGCAATATCTTGGCGGTCACAAAAGCAGCAGACTGTGGCTTTATCCACTGCTGAGGCCGAATACATGTCGATGTCCTCGGCGGCGCAGGAGGCACTGTGGCTCCAACAACTGCATGCTGAGCTTGGTCAAGAACAGAGCAATCCGCTCGTCATATTTAGTGATAACCAGAGTGCAATTAAATTGTCCAAAAATGACTGTTATTTACCTAGGTCACGACATATTGATATCCGCTATCATTTTCTCAAAGATCATGTTAATAATTTAGATATAAAGTTTAGTTATGTTAAGGGTGAGGAAATGATTGCCGATAATCTAACTAAGGGCACCACAGCTGACAAGCATTTGTATTGTGTAAAAATGATGGGGTTGCGTCCCTAGGGAGGGTGTTAGTAAATAGGAACGCAACCAGAATATTTTTTTTTTTTTTGTCTATGACCCCACTTCTGTATCCTCTCTCTCTCGTTGTCTGTCCGCGCTTTTACATGAAAATAAAACTTCCATTTAAAGTAAAAATATACGCTTTAATTATTTACCACAACCACAATTGATAATCCTTTACTTTTTGAAGCGCATTTTTCCACGTCTAAAACAATATTTTAGCTGCATTTTTTACCGAAATATTTAAAAAAATCGATTTTTGAAAGTAGTAAAATCGATTTTTCACTGTACTAAAATCGATTTTCCAAAATTAAAAAATCGATTTTTGAACGTACTGAAATCGATTTTTCAAAATTAAAAAATCGATTTTAAAACGTACTGAAATCGATTTTTCACTGTACTAAAATCGATTTTACAAAATTAAAAAATCGATTTTTGAAGGTACTAAAAACGCTTCAAAAATGCTTTATACTGTTAAAAATAGATCTTTTTGAAGCGCATTTTTCCACGTCTAAAACAATATTTTAGCTGCATTTTTTACCGAGATATTTGAAGAAATCGATTTATGAGGGTACCAAAAAATGCTTTGAAATTGCTTTATACTGTTAAAAATAGATCTTTTTGAAGCGCATTTTTCCACGTCTAAAACAATATTTTAGCTGCATTTTTTACCGAGATATTTGATGAAATCGATTAATGAGGGTACCAAAAAATGCTTTGAAATTGCTTTATACTGTTAAAAATAGATCTTTTTGAAGCGCATTTTTCCACGTCTAAAACAATATTTTAGCTGCATTTTTTACCGAGATATTTGAAAAAATCGATTTTTGAAGGTACTAAAAACGCTTTGAATATGCTTTATACTGTTAAAAATAGACCTTTTTGAAGCGCATTTTTCCACGTCTAAAACAATATTTTAGCTGCATTTTTTACCGAAATATTTGAAAAAATCGATTTTTGAAAGTAGTAAAATCGATTTTTCACTGTACTAAAATCGATTTTTCAAAATTAAAAAATCGATTTTTGAACGTACTGAAATCGATTTGTCACTATTCTAAAATCGATTTTTCAAAATTAAAAAATCGATTTTAAAACGTACTGAAATCGATTTTTCACTGTACTAAAATCGATTTTACAAAATTAAAAAATCGATTTTTGAAGGTACTAAAAACGCTTTAAAAATGCTTTATACTCTTAAAAATAGATCTTTTTGAGGCGCATTTTTCCACGTCTAAAACAATATTTTAGCTGCATTTTTTACCGAGATATTTGAAAAAATCGATTAATGAGGGTACCAAAAAATGCTTTGAAATTGCTTTATACTGTTAAAAATAGATCTTTTTGAAGCGCATTTTTCCACGTCTAAAACAATATTTTAGCTGCATTTTTTACCGAGATATTTGAAGAAATCGATTTATGAGGGTTTCAAAAAATGCTTTGAAATTGCTTTATACTGTTAAAAATAGATCTTTTTGAAGCGCATTTTTCCACGTCTAAAACAATATTTTAGCTGCATTTTTTACCGAGATATTTGAAAAAATCGATTTTTGAAGGTACTAAAAACGCTTTGAATATGCTTTATACTGTTAAAAATAGACCTTTTTGAAGCGCATTTTTCCACGTCTAAAACAATATTTTAGCTGCATTTTTTACCGAGATATTTGAAAAAAACGATTTATGAGGATACCAAAAAATGCTTCAAAAATGCTTTATACTGTTAAAAATAGATCTTTTTAAAGCGCATTTTTCCACGTCTAAAACAATACTTTAGCTGCATTTTTTACCGAGATATTTGAAGAAATCGATTTATGAGGGTACCAAAAAATGCTTTGAAATTGCTTTATACTGTTAAAAATAGATCTTTTTGAAGCGCATTTTTCCACGTCTAAAACAATATTTTAGCTGCATTTTTTACCGAGTTATTTGATGAAATCGATTAATGAGGGTACCAAAAAATGCTTTGAAATTGCTTTATACTGTTAAAAATAGATCTTTTTGAAGCGCATTTTTCCACGTCTAAAACAATATTTTAGCTGCATTTTTTACCGAGATATTTGAAAAAATCGATTTATGAGGATACCAAAAAATGCTTCAAAAATGCTTTATACTGTTAAAAATAGATCTTTTTGAAGCGCATTTTTCCACGTCTAAAACAATATTTTAGCTGCATTTTTTACCGAGATATTTGAAGAAATCGATTTATGAGGGTTTCAAAAAATGCTTTGAAATTGCTTTATACTGTTAAAAATAGACCTTTTTGAAGCGCATTTTTCCACGTCTAAAACAATATTTTAGCTGCATTTTTTACCGAGATATTTGAAAAAATCGATTTATGAGGATACCAAAAAATGCTTCAAAAATGCTTTATACTGTTAAAAATAGATCTTTTTGAAGCGCATTTTTCCACGTCTAAAACAATATTTTAGCTGCATTTTTTACCGAGATATTTGAAGAAATCGATTTATGAGGGTTTCAAAAAATGCTTTGAAATTGCTTTATACTGTTAAAAATAGACCTTTTTGAAGCGCATTTTTCCACGTCTAAAACAATATTTTAGCTGCATTTTTTACCGAAATATTTGAAAAAATCGATTTTTGAAAGTAGTAAAATCGATTTTTCACTGTACTAAAATCGATTTTTCAAAATTAAAAAATCGATTTTTGAACGTACTGAAATCGATTTGTCACTATTCTAAAATCGATTTTTCAAAATTAAAAAATCGATTTTAAAACGTACTGAAATCGATTTTTCACTGTACTAAAATCGATTTTACAAAATTAAAAAATCGATTTTTGAAGGTACTAGAAACGCTTTAAAAATGCTTTATACTCTTAAAAATAGATCTTTTTGAGGCGCATTTTTCCACGTCTAAAACAATATTTTAGCTGCATTTTTTACCGAGATATTTGAAAAAATCGATTAATGAGGGTACCAAAAAATGCTTTGAAATTGCTTTATACTGTTAAAAATAGATCTTTTTGAAGCGCATTTTTCCACGTCTAAAACAATATTTTAGCTGCATTTTTTACCGAGATATTTGATGAAATCGATTAATGAGGGTACCAAAAAATGCTTTGAAATTGCTTTATACTGTTAAAAATAGATCTTTTTGAAGCGCATTTTTCCACGTCTAAAACAATATTTTAGCTGCATTTTTTACCGAGATATTTGAAAAAATCGATTTTTGAAGGTACTAAAAACGCTTTGAATATGCTTTATACTGTTAAAAATAGACCTTTTTGAAGCGCATTTTTCCACGTCTAAAACAATATTTTAGCTGCATTTTTTACCGAAATATTTGAAAAAATCGATTTTTGAAAGTAGTAAAATCGATTTTTCACTGTTCTAAAATCGATTTTTCAAAATTAAAAAATCGATTTTAAAACGTACTGAAATCGATTTTTCACTGTACTAAAATCGATTTTTCAAAATTAAAAAATCGATTTTTGAACGTACTGAAATCGATTTGTCACTATTCTAAAATCGATTTTTCAAAATTAAAAAATCGATTTTAAAACGTACTGAAATCGATTTTTCACTGTACTAAAATCGATTTTACAAAATTAAAAAATCGATTTTTGAAGGTACTAAAAACGCTTTAAAAATGCTTTATACTCTTAAAAATAGATCTTTTTGAGGCGCATTTTTCCACGTCTAAAACAATATTTTAGCTGCATTTTTTACCGAGATATTTGAAAAAAACGATTTATGAGGATACCAAAAAATGCTTCAAAAATGTTTTATACTGTTAAAAATAGATCTTTTTGAAGCGCATTTTTCCACGTCTAAAACAATATTTTAGCTGCATTTTTTACCGAGATATTTGAAAAAATCGATTTATGAGGATACCAAAAAATGCTTCAAAAATGCTTTATACTGTTAAAAATAGATCTTTTTAAAGCGCATTTTTCCACGTCTAAAACAATATTTTAGCTGCATTTTTTACCGAGATATTTGAAAAAATCGATTTTTGAAGGTACTAAAAACGCTTTGAATATGCTTTATACTGTTAAAAATAGACCTTTTTGAAGCGCATTTTTCCACGTCTAAAACAATATTTTAGCTGCATTTTTACCGAGATATTTGAAGAAATCGATTTATGAGGGTACCAAAAAATGCTTTGAAATTGCATTATACTGTTAAAAATAGATCTTTTTAAAGCGCATTTCTCCACGTCTAAAACAATATTTTAGCTGCATTTTTTACCGAGATATTTGAAAAAATCGATTTTTGAAGGTACTAAAAACGCTTTGAATATGCTTTATACTGTTAAAAATAGACCTTTTTGAAGCGCATTTTTCCACGTCTAAAACAATATTTTAGCTGCATTTTTTACCGAGATATTTGATGAAATCGATTAATGAGGGTACCAAAAAATGCTTTGAAATTGCTTTATACTGTTAAAAATAGATCTTTTTGAAGCGCATTTTTCCACGTCTAAAACAATATTTTAGCTGCATTTTTTACCGAGATATTTGAAAAAATCGATTTTTGAAGGTACTAAAAACGCTTTGAATATGCTTTATACTGTTAAAAATAGACCTTTTTGAAGCGCATTTTTCCACGTCTAAAACAATATTTTAGCTGCATTTTTTACCGAAATATTTGAAAAAATCGATTTTTGAAAGTAGTAAAATCGATTTTTCACTGTTCTAAAATCGATTTTTCAAAATTAAAAAATCGATTTTAAAACGTACTGAAATCGATTTTTCACTGTACTAAAATCGATTTTTCAAAATTAAAAAATCGATTTTTGAACGTACTGAAATCGATTTGTCACTATTCTAAAATCGATTTTTCAAAATTAAAAAATCGATTTTAAAACGTACTGAAATCGATTTTTCACTGTACTAAAATCGATTTTACAAAATTAAAAAATCGATTTTTGAAGGTACTAAAAACGCTTTAAAAATGCTTTATACTCTTAAAAATAGATCTTTTTGAGGCGCATTTTTCCACGTCTAAAACAATATTTTAGCTGCATTTTTTACCGAGATATTTGAAAAAAACGATTTATGAGGATACCAAAAAATGCTTCAAAAATGTTTTATACTGTTAAAAATAGATCTTTTTGAAGCGCATTTTTCCACGTCTAAAACAATATTTTAGCTGCATTTTTTACCGAGATATTTGAAAAAATCGATTTATGAGGATACCAAAAAATGCTTCAAAAATGCTTTATACTGTTAAAAATAGATCTTTTTAAAGCGCATTTTTCCACGTCTAAAACAATATTTTAGCTGCATTTTTTACCGAGATATTTGAAAAAATCGATTTTTGAAGGTACTAAAAACGCTTTGAATATGCTTTATACTGTTAAAAATAGACCTTTTTGAAGCGCATTTTTCCACGTCTAAAACAATATTTTAGCTGCATTTTTACCGAGATATTTGAAGAAATCGATTTATGAGGGTACCAAAAAATGCTTTGAAATTGCTTTATACTGTTAAAAATAGATCTTTTTAAAGCGCATTTCTCCACGTCTAAAACAATATTTTAGCTGCATTTTTTACCGAGATATTTGAAAAAATCGATTTTTGAAGGTACTAAAAACGCTTTGAATATGCTTTATACTGTTAAAAATAGACCTTTTTGAAGCGCATTTTTCCACGTCTAAAACAATATTTTAGCTGCATTTTTTACCGAAATATTTAAAAAAATCGATTTTTGAAAGTAGTAAAATCGATTTTTCACTGTACTAAAATCGATTTTTCAAAATTAAAAAATCGATTTTAAAACGTACTGAAATCGATTTTTCACTGTACTAAAATCGATTTTACAAAATTAAAAAATCGATTTTTGAAGGTACTAAAAACGCTTTAAAAATGCTTTATACTCTTAAAAATAGATCTTTTTGAGGCGCATTTTTCCACGTCTAAAACAATATTTTAGCTGCATTTTTTACCGAGATATTTGAAAAAAACGATTTATGAGGATACCAAAAAATGCTTCAAAAATGCTTTATACTGTTAAAAATAGATCTTTTTGAAGCGCATTTTTCCACGTCTAAAACAATATTTTAGCTGCATTTTTTACCGAGATATTTGAAAAAATCGATTTATGAGGATACCAAAAAATGCTTCAAAAATGCTTTATACTGTTAAAAATAGATCTTTTTGAAGCGCATTTTTCCACGTCTAAAACAATATTTTAGCTGCATTTTTTACCGAGATATTTGAAAAAATCGATTTATGAGGATACCAAAAAATGCTTCAAAAATGCTTTATACTGTTAAAAATAGATCTTTTTGAAGCGCATTTTTCCACGTCTAAAACAATATTTTAGCTGCATTTTTTACCGAGATATTTGAAGAAATCGATTTATGAGGGTTTCAAAAAATGCTTTGAAATTGCTTTATACTGTTAAAAATAGACCTTTTTGAAGCGCATTTTTCCACGTCTAAAACAATATTTTAGCTGCATTTTTTACCGAGATATTTGAAAAAATCGATTTATGAGGATACCAAAAAATGCTTCAAAAATGCTTTATACTGTTAAAAATAGATCTTTTTGAAGCGCATTTTTCCACGTCTAAAACAATATTTTAGCTGCATTTTTTACCGAGATATTTGAAGAAATCGATTTATGAGGGTTTCAAAAAATGCTTTGAAATTGCTTTATACTGTTAAAAATAGACCTTTTTGAAGCGCATTTTTCCACGTCTAAAACAATATTTTAGCTGCATTTTTTACCGAAATATTTAAAAAAATCGATTTTTGAAAGTAGTAAAATCGATTTTTCACTGTACTAAAATCGATTTTCCAAAATTAAAAAATCGATTTTTGAACGTACTGAAATCGATTTGTCACTATTCTAAAATCGATTTTTCAAAATTAAAAAATCGATTTTAAAACGTACTGAAATCGATTTTTCACTGTACTAAAATCGATTTTACAAAATTAAAAAATCGATTTTTGAAGGTACTAAAAACGCTTCAAAAATGCTTTATACTGTTAAAAATAGATCTTTTTGAAGCGCATTTTTCCACGTCTAAAACAATATTTTAGCTGCATTTTTTACCGAGATATTTGAAGAAATCGATTTATGAGGGTACCAAAAAATGCTTTGAAATTGCTTTATACTGTTAAAAATAGATCTTTTTGAAGCGCATTTTTCCACGTCTAAAACAATATTTTAGCTGCATTTTTTACCGAGATATTTGATGAAATCGATTAATGAGGGTACCAAAAAATGCTTTGAAATTGCTTTATACTGTTAAAAATAGATCTTTTTGAAGCGCATTTTTCCACGTCTAAAACAATATTTTAGCTGCATTTTTTACCGAGATATTTGAAAAAATCGATTTTTGAAGGTACTAAAAACGCTTTGAATATGCTTTATACTGTTAAAAATAGACCTTTTTGAAGCGCATTTTTCCACGTCTAAAACAATATTTTAGCTGCATTTTTTACCGAAATATTTGAAAAAATCGATTTTTGAAAGTAGTAAAATCGATTTTTCACTGTACTAAAATCGATTTTTCAAAATTAAAAAATCGATTTTTGAACGTACTGAAATCGATTTGTCACTATTCTAAAATCGATTTTTCAAAATTAAAAAATCGATTTTAAAACGTACTGAAATCGATTTTTCACTGTACTAAAATCGATTTTACAAAATTAAAAAATCGATTTTTGAAGGTACTAAAAACGCTTTAAAAATGCTTTATACTCTTAAAAATAGATCTTTTTGAGGCGCATTTTTCCACGTCTAAAACAATATTTTAGCTGCATTTTTTACCGAGATATTTGAAAAAATCGATTAATGAGGGTACCAAAAAATGCTTTGAAATTGCTTTATACTGTTAAAAATAGATCTTTTTGAAGCGCATTTTTCCACGTCTAAAACAATATTTTAGCTGCATTTTTTACCGAGATATTTGAAGAAATCGATTTATGAGGGTTTCAAAAAATGCTTTGAAATTGCTTTATACTGTTAAAAATAGATCTTTTTGAAGCGCATTTTTCCACGTCTAAAACAATATTTTAGCTGCATTTTTTACCGAGATATTTGAAAAAATCGATTTTTGAAGGTACTAAAAACGCTTTGAATATGCTTTATACTGTTAAAAATAGACCTTTTTGAAGCGCATTTTTCCACGTCTAAAACAATATTTTAGCTGCATTTTTTACCGAAATATTTGAAAAAATCGATTTTTGAAAGTAGTAAAATCGATTTTTCACTGTACTAAAATCGATTTTTCAAAATTAAAAAATCGATTTTTGAACGTACTGAAATCGATTTGTCACTATTCTAAAATCGATTTTTCAAAATTAAAAAATCGATTTTAAAACGTACTGAAATCGATTTTTCACTGTACTAAAATCGATTTTACAAAATTAAAAAATCGATTTTTGAAGGTACTAAAAACGCTTTAAAAATGCTTTATACTCTTAAAAATAGATCTTTTTGAGGCGCATTTTTCCACGTCTAAAACAATATTTTAGCTGCATTTTTTACCGAGATATTTGAAAAAATCGATTAATGAGGGTACCAAAAAATGCTTTGAAATTGCTTTATACTGTTAAAAATAGATCTTTTTGAAGCGCATTTTTCCACGTCTAAAACAATATTTTAGCTGCATTTTTTACCGAGATATTTGAAGAAATCGATTTATGAGGGTTTCAAAAAATGCTTTGAAATTGCTTTATACTGTTAAAAATAGATCTTTTTGAAGCGCATTTTTCCACGTCTAAAACAATATTTTAGCTGCATTTTTTACCGAGATATTTGAAAAAATCGATTTTTGAAGGTACTAAAAACGCTTTGAATATGCTTTATACTGTTAAAAATAGACCTTTTTGAAGCGCATTTTTCCACGTCTAAAACAATATTTTAGCTGCATTTTTTACCGAGATATTTGAAAAAAACGATTTATGAGGATACCAAAAAATGCTTCAAAAATGCTTTATACTGTTAAAAATAGATCTTTTTGAAGCGCATTTTTCCACGTCTAAAACAATATTTTAGCTGCATTTTTTACCGAGATATTTGAAGAAATCGATTTATGAGGGTACCAAAAAATGCTTTGAAATTGCTTTATACTGTTAAAAATAGATCTTTTTGAAGCGCATTTTTCCACGTCTAAAACAATATTTTAGCTGCATTTTTTACCGAGATATTTGATGAAATCGATTAATGAGGGTACCAAAAAATGCTTTGAAATTGCTTTATACTGTTAAAAATAGATCTTTTTGAAGCGCATTTTTCCACGTCTAAAACAATATTTTAGCTGCATTTTTTACCGAGATATTTGAAAAAATCGATTTATGAGGATACCAAAAAATGCTTCAAAAATGCTTTATACTGTTAAAAATAGATCTTTTTGAAGCGCATTTTTCCACGTCTAAAACAATATTTTAGCTGCATTTTTTACCGAAATATTTAAAAAAATCGATTTTTGAAAGTAGTAAAATCGATTTTTCACTGTACTAAAATCGATTTTCCAAAATTAAAAAATCGATTTTTGAACGTACTGAAATCGATTTGTCACTATTCTAAAATCGATTTTTCAAAATTAAAAAATCGATTTTAAAACGTACTGAAATCGATTTTTCACTGTACTAAAATCGATTTTACAAAATTAAAAAATCGATTTTTGAAGGTACTAAAAACGCTTCAAAAATGCTTTATACTGTTAAAAATAGATCTTTTTGAAGCGCATTTTTCCACGTCTAAAACAATATTTTAGCTGCATTTTTTACCGAGATATTTGAAGAAATCGATTTATGAGGGTACCAAAAAATGCTTTGAAATTGCTTTATACTGTTAAAAATAGATCTTTTTGAAGCGCATTTTTCCACGTCTAAAACAATATTTTAGCTGCATTTTTTACCGAGATATTTGATGAAATCGATTAATGAGGGTACCAAAAAATGCTTTGAAATTGCTTTATACTGTTAAAAATAGATCTTTTTGAAGCGCATTTTTCCACGTCTAAAACAATATTTTAGCTGCATTTTTTACCGAGATATTTGAAAAAATCGATTTTTGAAGGTACTAAAAACGCTTTGAATATGCTTTATACTGTTAAAAATAGACCTTTTTGAAGCGCATTTTTCCACGTCTAAAACAATATTTTAGCTGCATTTTTTACCGAAATATTTGAAAAAATCGATTTTTGAAAGTAGTAAAATCGATTTTTCACTGTACTAAAATCGATTTTTCAAAATTAAAAAATCGATTTTTGAACGTACTGAAATCGATTTGTCACTATTCTAAAATCGATTTTTCAAAATTAAAAAATCGATTTTAAAACGTACTGAAATCGATTTTTCACTGTACTAAAATCGATTTTACAAAATTAAAAAATCGATTTTTGAAGGTACTAAAAACGCTTTAAAAATGCTTTATACTCTTAAAAATAGATCTTTTTGAGGCGCATTTTTCCACGTCTAAAACAATATTTTAGCTGCATTTTTTACCGAGATATTTGAAAAAATCGATTAATGAGGGTACCAAAAAATGCTTTGAAATTGCTTTATACTGTTAAAAATAGATCTTTTTGAAGCGCATTTTTCCACGTCTAAAACAATATTTTAGCTGCATTTTTTACCGAGATATTTGAAGAAATCGATTTATGAGGGTTTCAAAAAATGCTTTGAAATTGCTTTATACTGTTAAAAATAGATCTTTTTGAAGCGCATTTTTCCACGTCTAAAACAATATTTTAGCTGCATTTTTTACCGAGATATTTGAAAAAATCGATTTTTGAAGGTACTAAAAACGCTTTGAATATGCTTTATACTGTTAAAAATAGACCTTTTTGAAGCGCATTTTTCCACGTCTAAAACAATATTTTAGCTGCATTTTTTACCGAGATATTTGAAAAAAACGATTTATGAGGATACCAAAAAATGCTTCAAAAATGCTTTATACTGTTAAAAATAGATCTTTTTAAAGCGCATTTTTCCACGTCTAAAACAATATTTTAGCTGCATTTTTTACCGAGATATTTGAAGAAATCGATTTATGAGGGTACCAAAAAATGCTTTGAAATTGCTTTATACTGTTAAAAATAGATCTTTTTGAAGCGCATTTTTCCACGTCTAAAACAATATTTTAGCTGCATTTTTTACCGAGTTATTTGATGAAATCGATTAATGAGGGTACCAAAAAATGCTTTGAAATTGCTTTATACTGTTAAAAATAGATCTTTTTGAAGCGCATTTTTCCACGTCTAAAACAATATTTTAGCTGCATTTTTTACCGAGATATTTGAAAAAATCGATTTATGAGGATACCAAAAAATGCTTCAAAAATGCTTTATACTGTTAAAAATAGATCTTTTTGAAGCGCATTTTTCCACGTCTAAAACAATATTTTAGCTGCATTTTTTACCGAGATATTTGAAGAAATCGATTTATGAGGGTTTCAAAAAATGCTTTGAAATTGCTTTATACTGTTAAAAATAGATCTTTTTGAAGCGCATTTTTCCACGTCTAAAACAATATTTTAGCTGCATTTTTTACCGAGATATTTGAAAAAATCGATTTTTGAAGGTACTAAAAACGCTTTGAATATGCTTTATACTGTTAAAAATAGACCTTTTTGAAGCGCATTTTTCCACGTCTAAAACAATATTTTAGCTGCATTTTTTACCGAGATATTTGAAAAAAACGATTTATGAGGATACCAAAAAATGCTTCAAAAATGCTTTATACTGTTAAAAATAGATCTTTTTAAAGCGCATTTTTCCACGTCTAAAACAATATTTTAGCTGCATTTTTTACCGAGATATTTGAAAAAATCGATTTTTGAAGGTACTAAAAACGCTTTGAATATGCTTTATACTGTTAAAAATAGACCTTTTTGAAGCGCATTTTTCCACGTCTAAAACAATATTTTAGCTGCATTTTTACCGAGATATTTGAAGAAATCGATTTATGAGGGTACCAAAAAATGCTTTGAAATTGCTTTATACTGTTAAAAATAGATCTTTTTAAAGCGCATTTCTCCACGTCTAAAACAATATTTTAGCTGCATTTTTTACCGAGATATTTAAAAAAATCGATTTTTGAAGGTACTAAAAACGCTTTGAATATGCTTTATACTGTTAAAAATAGACCTTTTTGAAGCGCATTTTTCCACGTCTAAAACAATATTTTAGCTGCATTTTTTACCGAAATATTTAAAAAAATCGATTTTTGAAAGTAGTAAAATCGATTTTTCACTGTACTAAAATCGATTTTCCAAAATTAAAAAATCGATTTTTGAACGTACTGAAATCGATTTGTCACTATTCTAAAATCGATTTTTCAAAATTAAAAAATCGATTTTAAAACGTACTGAAATCGATTTTTCACTGTACTAAAATCGATTTTACAAAATTAAAAAATCGATTTTTGAAGGTACTAAAAACGCTTCAAAAATGCTTTATACTGTTAAAAATAGATCTTTTTGAAGCGCATTTTTCCACGTCTAAAACAATATTTTAGCTGCATTTTTTACCGAGATATTTGAAGAAATCGATTTATGAGGGTACCAAAAAATGCTTTGAAATTGCTTTATACTGTTAAAAATAGATCTTTTTGAAGCGCATTTTTCCACGTCTAAAACAATATTTTAGCTGCATTTTTTACCGAGATATTTGATGAAATCGATTAATGAGGGTACCAAAAAATGCTTTGAAATTGCTTTATACTGTTAAAAATAGATCTTTTTGAAGCGCATTTTTCCACGTCTAAAACAATATTTTAGCTGCATTTTTTACCGAGATATTTGAAAAAATCGATTTTTGAAGGTACTAAAAACGCTTTGAATATGCTTTATACTGTTAAAAATAGACCTTTTTGAAGCGCATTTTTCCACGTCTAAAACAATATTTTAGCTGCATTTTTTACCGAAATATTTGAAAAAATCGATTTTTGAAAGTAGTAAAATCGATTTTTCACTGTACTAAAATCGATTTTTCAAAATTAAAAAATCGATTTTTGAACGTACTGAAATCGATTTGTCACTATTCTAAAATCGATTTTTCAAAATTAAAAAATCGATTTTAAAACGTACTGAAATCGATTTTTCACTGTACTAAAATCGATTTTACAAAATTAAAAAATCGATTTTTGAAGGTACTAAAAACGCTTTAAAAATGCTTTATACTCTTAAAAATAGATCTTTTTGAGGCGCATTTTTCCACGTCTAAAACAATATTTTAGCTGCATTTTTTACCGAGATATTTGAAAAAATCGATTAATGAGGGTACCAAAAAATGCTTTGAAATTGCTTTATGCTGTTAAAAATAGATCTTTTTGAAGCGCATTTTTCCACGTCTAAAACAATATTTTAGCTGCATTTTTTACCGAGATATTTGAAGAAATCGATTTATGAGGGTTTCAAAAAATGCTTTGAAATTGCTTTATACTGTTAAAAATAGATCTTTTTGAAGCGCATTTTTCCACGTCTAAAACAATATTTTAGCTGCATTTTTTACCGAGATATTTGAAAAAATCGATTTTTGAAGGTACTAAAAACGCTTTGAATATGCTTTATACTGTTAAAAATAGACCTTTTTGAAGCGCATTTTTCCACGTCTAAAACAATATTTTAGCTGCATTTTTTACCGAGATATTTGAAAAAAACGATTTATGAGGATACCAAAAAATGCTTCAAAAATGCTTTATACTGTTAAAAATAGATCTTTTTAATGCGCATTTTTCCACGTCTAAAACAATATTTTAGCTGCATTTTTTACCGAGATATTTGAAGAAATCGATTTATGAGGGTACCAAAAAATGCTTTGAAATTGCTTTATACTGTTAAAAATAGATCTTTTTGAAGCGCATTTTTCCACGTCTAAAACAATATTTTAGCTGCATTTTTTACAGAGATATTTGAAAAAATCGATTTTTGAAGGTACTAAAAACGCTTTGAATATGCTTTATACTCTTAAAAATAGACCTTTTTGAAGCGCATTTTTCCACGTCTAAAACAATATTTTAGCTGCATTTTTTACCGAGATATTTGAAAAAATCGATTTTTGAAGGTACTAAAAACGCTTTGAATATGCTTTATACTGTTAAAAATAGACCTTTTTGAAGCGCATTTTTCCACGTCTAAAACAATATTTTAGCTGCATTTTTTACCGAGATATTTGAAAAAATCGATTTTTGAAGGTACTAAAAACGCTTTGAATATGCTTTATACTGTTAAAAATAGACCTTTTTGAAGCGCATTTTTCCACGTCTAAAACAATATTTTAGCTGCATTTTTTACCGAGATATTTGAAAAAATCGATTAATGAGGATACCAAAAAATGCTTCAAAAATGCTTTATACTGTTAAAAATAGATCTTTTTAAAGCGCATTTTTCCACGTCTAAAACAATATTTTAGCTGCATTTTTTACCGAAATATTTGAAAAAATCGATTTTTGAAAGTAGTAAAATCGATTTTTCACTGTACTAAAATCGATTTTTCAAAATTAAAAAATCGATTTTTGAACGTACTGAAATCGATTTGTCACTATTCTAAAATCGATTTTTCAAAATTAAAAAATCGATTTTAAAACGTACTGAAATCGATTTTTCACTGTACTAAAATCGATTTTACAAAATTAAAAAATCGATTTTTGAAGGTACTAAAAACGCTTTAAAAATGCTTTATACTCTTAAAAATAGATCTTTTTGAGGCGCATTTTTCCACGTCTAAAACAATATTTTAGCTGCATTTTTTACCGAGATATTTGAAAAAATCGATTAATGAGGGTACCAAAAAATGCTTTGAAATTGCTTTATGCTGTTAAAAATAGATCTTTTTGAAGCGCATTTTTCCACGTCTAAAACAATATTTTAGCTGCATTTTTTACCGAGATATTTGATGAAATCGATTAATGAGGGTACCAAAAAATGCTTTGAAATTGCTTTATACTGTTAAAAATAGATCTTTTTGAAGCGCATTTTTCCACGTCTAAAACAATATTTTAGCTGCATTTTTTACCGAGATATTTGAAAAAATCAATTTTTGAAGGTACTAAAAACGCTTTGAATATGCTTTATACTGTTAAAAATAGACCTTTTTGAAGCGCATTTTTCCACGTCTAAAACAATATTTTAGCTGCATTTTTTACCGAAATATTTGAAAAAATCGATTTTTGAAAGTAGTAAAATCGATTTTTCACTGTTCTAAAATCGATTTTTCAAAATTAAAAAATCGATTTTAAAACGTACTGAAATCGATTTTTCACTGTACTAAAATCGATTTTTCAAAATTAAAAAATCGATTTTTGAACGTACTGAAATCGATTTGTCACTATTCTAAAATCGATTTTTCAAAATTAAAAAATCGATTTTAAAACGTACTGAAATCGATTTTTCACTGTACTAAAATCGATTTTACAAAATTAAAAAATCGATTTTTGAAGGTACTAAAAACGCTTTAAAAATGCTTTATACTCTTAAAAATAGATCTTTTTGAGGCGCATTTTTCCACGTCTAAAACAATATTTTAGCTGCATTTTTTACCGAGATATTTGAAAAAAACGATTTATGAGGATACCAAAAAATGCTTCAAAAATGTTTTATACTGTTAAAAATAGATCTTTTTGAAGCGCATTTTTCCACGTCTAAAACAATATTTTAGCTGCATTTTTTACCGAGATATTTGAAAAAATCGATTTATGAGGATACCAAAAAATGCTTCAAAAATGCTTTATACTGTTAAAAATAGATCTTTTTAAAGCGCATTTTTCCACGTCTAAAACAATATTTTAGCTGCATTTTTTACCGAGATATTTGAAGAAATCGATTTATGAGGGTACCAAAAAATGCTTCAAAAATGCTTTATACTGTTAAAAATAGATCTTTTTAAAGCGCATTTTTCCACGTCTAAAACAATATTTTAGCTGCATTTTTTACCGAGATATTTGAAGAAATCGATTTATGAGGGTACCAAAAAATGCTTTGAAATTGCTTTATACTGTTAAAAATAGACCTTTTTGAAGCGCATTTTTCCACGTCTAAAACAATATTTTAGCTGCATTTTTTACTGAGATATTTGAAAAAATCGATTTTTGAGGGTACCAAAAAATGCTTTGAAAATGTTTAATACTGCTAAAAATAGATCTTTTTAAAGCGCATTTTTCCACGTCTTAAACAATATTTTAGCTGCATTTTTTACCGAGATATTTGAAAAAATCGATTTTTGAAAGTAGTAAAATCGATTTTTCACCGTACTAAAATCGATTTTACAAAATTAAAAAATCGATTTTTGAAGATACTAAAAACGCTTTAAAAATGCTCTATACTCTTAAAAATAGATCTTTTTAAAGCGCATTTTTCCACGTCTAAAACAATATTTTAGCTGCATTTTTTACCGAGATATTTGAAGAAATCGATTTATGAGGGTACCAAAAAATGCTTTGAAATTGCTTTATACTGTTAAAAATAGATCTTTTTGAAGCGCATTTTTCCACGTCTAAAACAATATTTTAGCTGCATTTTTTACCGAGATATTTGAAAAAATCGATTAATGAGGGTACCAAAAAATGCTTTGAAATTGCTTTATACTGTTAAAAATAGATCTTTTTGAAGCGCATTTTTCCACGTCTAAAACAATATTTTAGCTGCATTTTTTACCGAGATATTTGAAGAAATCGATTTATGAGGGTACCAAAAAATGCTTTGAAATTGCTTTATACTGTTAAAAATAGACCTTTTTGAAGCGCATTTTTCCACGTCTTTAACATTATTTTAGCTGCATTTTTTACCGAAATATTTAAAAAAATCGATTTTTGAAAGTAGTAAAATCGATTTTTCACTGTACTAAAATCGATTTTTCAAAATTAAAAAATCGATTTTTGAACGTACTGAAATCGATTTGTCACTATTCTAAAATCAATTTTTCAAAATTAAAAAATCGATTTTAAAACGTACTGAAATCGATTTTTCACTGTACTAAAATCGATTTTACAAAATTAAAAAATCGATTTTTGAAGGTACTAAAAACGCTTTAAAAATGCTTTATTCTCTTAAAAATAGATCTTTTTGAGGCGCATTTTTCCACGTCTAAAACAATATTTTAGCTGCATTTTTTACCGAGATATTTGAAGAAATCGATTTATGAGGGTACCAAAAAATGCTTTGAAATTGCTTTATACTGTTAAAAATAGATCTTTTTGAAGCGCATTTTTCCACGTCTAAAACAATATTTTAGCTGCATTTTTTACCGAGATATTTGAAAAAATCGATTTATGAGGATACTAAAAAATGCTTCAAAAACGCTTTATACTGTTAAAAATAGATCTTTTTGAAGCGCATTTTTCCACGTCTAAAACAATATTTTAGCTGCATTTTTTACCGAGATATTTGAAGAAATCGATTTATGAGGGTACCAAAAAATGCTTTGAAATTGCTTTATACTGTTAAAAATAGATCTTTTTGAAGCGCATTTTTCCACGTCTAAAACAATATTTTAGCTGCATTTTTTACCGAGATATTTGATGAAATCGATTAATGAGGGTACCAAAAAATGCTTTGAAATTGCTTTATACTGTTAAAAATAGATCTTTTTGAAGCGCATTTTTCCACGTCTAAAACAATATTTTAGCTGCATTTTTTACCGAGATATTTGAAAAAATCGATTTTTGAAGGTACTAAAAACGCTTTGAATATGCTTTATACTCTTAAAAATAGACCTTTTTGAAGCGCATTTTTCCACGTCTAAAACAATATTTTAGCTGCATTTTTTACCGAGATATTTGAAAAAATCGATTTTTGAAGGTACTAAAAACGCTTTGAATATGCTTTATACTGTTAAAAATAGACCTTTTTGAAGCGCATTTTTCCACGTCTAAAACAATATTTTAGCTGCATTTTTTACCGAGATATTTGAAAAAATCGATTTTTGAAGGTACTAAAAACGCTTTGAATATGCTTTATACTGTTAAAAATAGACCTTTTTGAAGCGCATTTTTCCACGTCTAAAACAATATTTTAGCTGCATTTTTTACCGAAATATTTAAAAAAATCGATTTTTGAAAGTAGTAAAATCGATTTTTCACTGTACTAAAATCGATTTTCCAAAATTAAAAAATCGATTTTTGAACGTACTGAAATCGATTTGTCACTATTCTAAAATCGATTTTTCAAAATTAAAAAATCGATTTTAAAACGTACTGAAATCGATTTTTCACTGTACTAAAATCGATTTTACAAAATTAAAAAATCGATTTTTGAAGGTACTAAAAACGCTTCAAAAATGCTTTATACTGTTAAAAATAGATCTTTTTGAAGCGCATTTTTCCACGTCTAAAACAATATTTTAGCTGCATTTTTTACCGAGATATTTGAAGAAATCGATTTATGAGGGTACCAAAAAATGCTTTGAAATTGCTTTATACTGTTAAAAATAGATCTTTTTGAAGCGCATTTTTCCACGTCTAAAACAATATTTTAGCTGCATTTTTTACCGAGATATTTGATGAAATCGATTAATGAGGGTACCAAAAAATGCTTTGAAATTGCTTTATACTGTTAAAAATAGATCTTTTTGAAGCGCATTTTTCCACGTCTAAAACAATATTTTAGCTGCATTTTTTACCGAGATATTTGAAAAAATCGATTTTTGAAGGTACTAAAAACGCTTTGAATATGCTTTATACTGTTAAAAATAGACCTTTTTGAAGCGCATTTTTCCACGTCTAAAACAATATTTTAGCTGCATTTTTTACCGAAATATTTGAAAAAATCGATTTTTGAAAGTAGTAAAATCGATTTTTCACTGTACTAAAATCGATTTTTCAAAATTAAAAAATCGATTTTTGAACGTACTGAAATCGATTTGTCACTATTCTAAAATCGATTTTTCAAAATTAAAAAATCGATTTTAAAACGTACTGAAATCGATTTTTCACTGTACTAAAATCGATTTTACAAAATTAAAAAATCGATTTTTGAAGGTACTAAAAACGCTTTAAAAATGCTTTATACTCTTAAAAATAGATCTTTTTGAGGCGCATTTTTCCACGTCTAAAACAATATTTTAGCTGCATTTTTTACCGAGATATTTGAAAAAATCGATTAATGAGGGTACCAAAAAATGCTTTGAAATTGCTTTATGCTGTTAAAAATAGATCTTTTTGAAGCGCATTTTTCCACGTCTAAAACAATATTTTAGCTGCATTTTTTACCGAGATATTTGAAGAAATCGATTTATGAGGGTTTCAAAAAATGCTTTGAAATTGCTTTATACTGTTAAAAATAGATCTTTTTGAAGCGCATTTTTCCACGTCTAAAACAATATTTTAGCTGCATTTTTTACCGAGATATTTGAAGAAATCGATTTATGAGGGTTTCAAAAAATGCTTTGAAATTGCTTTATACTGTTAAAAATAGATCTTTTTGAAGCGCATTTTTCCACGTCTAAAACAATATTTTAGCTGCATTTTTTACCGAGATATTTGAAAAAATCGATTTTTGAAGGTACTAAAAACGCTTTGAATATGCTTTATACTGTTAAAAATAGACCTTTTTGAAGCGCATTTTTCCACGTCTAAAACAATATTTTAGCTGCATTTTTTACCGAGATATTTGAAAAAAACGATTTATGAGGATACCAAAAAATGCTTCAAAAATGCTTTATACTGTTAAAAATAGATCTTTTTAATGCGCATTTTTCCACGTCTAAAACAATATTTTAGCTGCATTTTTTACCGAGATATTTGAAGAAATCGATTTATGAGGGTACCAAAAAATGCTTTGAAATTGCTTTATACTGTTAAAAATAGATCTTTTTGAAGCGCATTTTTCCACGTCTAAAACAATATTTTAGCTGCATTTTTTACAGAGATATTTGAAAAAATCGATTTTTGAAGGTACTAAAAACGCTTTGAATATGCTTTATACTCTTAAAAATAGACCTTTTTGAAGCGCATTTTTCCACGTCTAAAACAATATTTTAGCTGCAT
>OY743102.1:6719146-6761682 GCA_963555665.1 Dircenna loreta
GAAAAAGATCTATTTTTAACAGTATAAAGCATTTTTGAAACGTTTTTAGTACCTTCAAAAATCGATTTTTTCAAATATCTCGGTAAAAAATGCAGCTAAAATATTGTTTTAGACGTGGAAAAATGCGCCTCAAAAAGATCTATTTTTAACAGCATAAAGCATTTTCAAAGTGTTTTTAGTACCTTCAAAAATCGATTTTTTCAAATATCTCGGTAAAAAATGCAGCTAAAATATTGTTTTAGACGTCGAAAAATGCGCTTTAAAAAGATCTGTTTTTAACAGTATAAAGCATTTTCAAAGCATTTTTTTGGTACCCTCATAAATCGATTTTTTCAAATATCTCGGTAAAAAATGCAGCTACAATATTGTTTTAGACGTGGAAAAATGCGCTTGAAAAAGATCTATTTTTAACAGTATAAAGCATTTTTGAAACGTTTTTAGTACCTTCAAAAATCGATTTTTTCAAATATCTCGGTAAAAAATGCAGCTAAAATATTGTTTTAGACGTGGAAAAATGCGCCTCAAAAAGACCTATTTTTAAACAGTACAAAGTATTTTCAAAGCGTTTTTTGGTACCCTCAAAAATCGATTTTTTTCAAATGTCTCGGTAAAAAATGCAGCTAAAATATTGTTTTAGACGTGGAAAAATGCGCCTCAAAAAGGTCTATTTTTAACAGTATAAAGCATTTTCAAAGCGTTTTTAGTACCTTCAAAAATCGATTTTTTTCAAATATCTCGGTAAAAAATGCAGCTAAAATATTGTTTTAGACGTGGAAAAATGCGCCTCAAAAAGGTCTATTTTTAACAGTATAAAGCATTTTCAAAGCGTTTTTAGTACCTTCAAAAATCGATTTTTTCAAATATCTCGGTAAAAAATGCAGCTAAAATATTGTTTTAGACGTGGAAAAATGCGCTTGAAAAAGATCTATTTTTAACAGTATAAAGCATTTTTGAAACGTTTTTAGTACCTTCAAAAATCGATTTTTTCAAATATCTCGGTAAAAAATGCAGCTAAAATATTGTTTTAGACGTGGAAAAATGCGCCTCAAAAAGACCTATTTTTAAACAGTACAAAGTATTTTCAAAGCGTTTTTTGGTACCCTCAAAAATCGATTTTTTTCAAATGTCTCGGTAAAAAATGCAGCTAAAATATTGTTTTAGACGTGGAAAAATGCGCCTCAAAAAGGTCTATTTTTAACAGTATAAAGCATTTTCAAAGCGTTTTTAGTACCTTCAAAAATCGATTTTTTTCAAATATCTCGGTAAAAAATGCAGCTAAAATATTGTTTTAGACGTGGAAAAATGCGCCTCAAAAAGGTCTATTTTTAACAGTATAAAGCATTTTCAAAGCGTTTTTAGTACCTTCAAAAATCGATTTTTTCAAATATCTCGGTAAAAAATGCAGCTAAAATATTGTTTTAGACGTGGAAAATGCGCCTCAAAAAGATCTATTTTTAACAGTATAAAGCATTTTTGAAACGTTTTTAGTACCTTCAAAAATCGATTTTTTCAAATATCTCGGTAAAAAATGCAGCTAAAATATTGTTTTAGACGTGGAAAAATGCGCCTCAAAAAGGTCTATTTTTAACAGTATAAAGCATTTTCAAAGCGTTTTTAGTACCTTCAAAAATCGATTTTTTCAAATATCTCGGTAAAAAATGCAGCTAAAATATTGTTTTAGACGTGGAAAAATGCGCCTCAAAAAGATCTATTTTTAACAGTATAAAGCATTTTTGAAACGTTTTTAGTACCTTCAAAAATCGATTTTTTCAAATATCTCGGTAAAAAATGCAGCTAAAATATTGTTTTAGACGTGAAAAAATGCGCCTCAAAAAGATCTATTTTTAACAGTATAAAGCATTTTTGAAGCGTTTTTAGTTCCTTAAAAATAGATTTTTTAATTTTGAAAAATCGATTTTAGTACAGTGAAAAATCGATTTCAGTACGTTCAAAAATCGATTTTTTTATTTTTAAAAATCGATTTTAGTACAGTGAAAAATCGATTTTACTACTTTCAAAAATCGATTTTTTCAAATATTTCGGTAAAAAATGCAGCTAAAATATTGTTTTAGACGTGGAAAAATGCGCCTCAAAAAGGTCTATTTTTAACAGTATAAAGCATTTTCAAAGCGTTTTTAGTACCTTCAAAAATCGATTTTTTCAAATATCTCGGTAAAAAATGCAGCTTAAAATATTGTTTTAGACGTGGAAAAATGCGCCTCAAAAAGATCTATTTTTAACAGTATAAAGCATTTTTGAAACGTTTTTAGTACCTTCAAAAATCGATTTTTTCAAATATCTCGGTAAAAAATGCAGCTAAAATATTGTTTTAGACGTGGAAAAATGCGCCTCAAAAAGATCTATTTTTAACAGTATAAAGCATTTTTGAAGCGTTTTTAGTACCTTAAAAATAGATTTTTTAATTTTGAAAAATCGATTTTAGTACAGTGAAAAATCGATTTCAGTACGTTCAAAAATCGATTTTTTTATTTTAAAAATCGATTTTAGTACAGTGAAAAATCGATTTTACTACTTTCAAAAATCGTTTTTTTTCAAATATTTCGGTAAAAAATGCAGCTAAAATATTGTTTTAGACGTCGAAAAATGCGCTTTAAAAAGATCTGTTTTTAACAGTATAAAGCATTTTGAAAGTATTTTTTAGTACCTTCAAAAATCGATTTTTTCAAATATCTCGGTAAAAAATGCAGCTAAAATATTGTTTTAGACGTGGAAAAACGCGCTTGAAAAAGATCTATTTTTAACAGTATAAAGCATTTTTGAAACGTTTTTAGTACCTTCAAAAATCGATTTTTTCAAATATCTCGGTAAAAAATGCAGCTAAAATATTGTTTTAGACGTGGAAAAATGCGCCTCAAAAAGATCTATTTTTAACAGCATAAAGCATTTTCAAAGTGTTTTTAGTACCTTCAAAAATCGATTTTTTCAAATATCTCGGTAAAAAATGCAGCTAAAATATTGTTTTAGACGTCGAAAAATGCGCTTTAAAAAGATCTGTTTTTAACAGTATAAAGCATTTTCAAAGCATTTTTTGGTACCCTCATAAATCGATTTTTTCAAATATCTCGGTAAAAAATGCAGCTAAAATATTGTTTTAGACGTGGAAAAATGCGCCTCAAAAAGATCTATTTTTAACAGTATAAAGCATTTTTGAAACGTTTTTAGTACCTTCAAAAATCGATTTTTTCAAATATCTCGGTAAAAAATGCAGCTAAAATATTGTTTTAGACGTGGAAAAATGCGCCTCAAAAAGACCTATTTTTAAACAGTACAAAGTATTTTCAAAGCGTTTTTTGGTACCCTCAAAAATCGATTTTTTTCAAATGTCTCGGTAAAAAATGCAGCTAAAATATTGTTTTAGACGTGGAAAAATGCGCCTCAAAAAGGTCTATTTTTAACAGTATAAAGCATTTTCAAAGCGTTTTTAGTACCTTCAAAAATCGATTTTTTTCAAATATCTCGGTAAAAAATGCAGCTAAAATATTGTTTTAGACGTGGAAAAATGCGCCTCAAAAAGGTCTATTTTTAACAGTATAAAGCATTTTCAAAGCGTTTTTAGTACCTTCAAAAATCGATTTTTTCAAATATCTCGGTAAAAAATGCAGCTAAAATATTGTTTTAGACGTGGAAAAATGCGCTTGAAAAAGATCTATTTTTAACAGTATAAAGCATTTTTGAAACGTTTTTAGTACCTTCAAAAATCGATTTTTTCAAATATCTCGGTAAAAAATGCAGCTAAAATATTGTTTTAGACGTGGAAAAATGCGCCTCAAAAAGACCTATTTTTAAACAGTACAAAGTATTTTCAAAGCGTTTTTTGGTACCCTCAAAAATCGATTTTTTTCAAATGTCTCGGTAAAAAATGCAGCTAAAATATTGTTTTAGACGTGGAAAAATGCGCCTCAAAAAGGTCTATTTTTAACAGTATAAAGCATTTTCAAAGCGTTTTTAGTACCTTCAAAAATCGATTTTTTTCAAATATCTCGGTAAAAAATGCAGCTAAAATATTGTTTTAGACGTGGAAAAATGCGCCTCAAAAAGGTCTATTTTTAACAGTATAAAGCATTTTCAAAGCGTTTTTAGTACCTTCAAAAATCGATTTTTTCAAATATCTCGGTAAAAAATGCAGCTAAAATATTGTTTTAGACGTGGAAAAATGCGCCTCAAAAAGATCTATTTTTAACAGTATAAAGCATTTTTGAAACGTTTTTTAGTACCTTCAAAAATCGATTTTTTCAAATATCTCGGTAAAAATGCAGCTAAAATATTGTTTTTAGACGTGGAAAAATGCGCCTCAAAAAGGTCTATTTTTAACAGTATAAAGCATTTTCAAAGCGTTTTTAGTACCTTCAAAAATCGATTTTTTCAAATATCTCGGTAAAAAATGCAGCTAAAATATTGTTTTAGACGTGGAAAAATGCGCCTCAAAAAGATCTATTTTTAACAGTATAAAGCATTTTTGAAACGTTTTTAGTACCTTCAAAAATCGATTTTTTCAAATATCTCGGTAAAAAATGCAGCTAAAATATTGTTTTAGACGTGAAAAAATGCGCCTCAAAAAGATCTATTTTTAACAGTATAAAGCATTTTTGAAGCGTTTTTAGTACCTTAAAAATAGATTTTTTAATTTTGAAAAATCGATTTTAGTACAGTGAAAAATCGATTTCAGTACGTTCAAAAATCGATTTTTTTATTTTTAAAAATCGATTTTAGTACAGTGAAAAATCGATTTTACTACTTTCAAAAATCGATTTTTTCAAATATTTCGGTAAAAAATGCAGCTAAAATATTGTTTTAGACGTGGAAAAATGCGCCTCAAAAAGGTCTATTTTTAACAGTATAAAGCATTTTCAAAGCGTTTTTAGTACCTTCAAAAATCGATTTTTTCAAATATCTCGGTAAAAAATGCAGCTAAAATATTGTTTTAGACGTGGAAAAATGCGCCTCAAAAAGATCTATTTTTAACAGTATAAAGCATTTTTGAAACGTTTTTAGTACCTTCAAAAATCGATTTTTTCAAATATCTCGGTAAAAAATGCAGCTAAAATATTGTTTTAGACGTGGAAAAATGCGCCTCAAAAAGATCTATTTTTAACAGTATAAAGCATTTTTGAAGCGTTTTTAGTACCTTAAAAATAGATTTTTTAATTTTGAAAAATCGATTTTAGTACAGTGAAAAATCGATTTCAGTACGTTCAAAAATCGATTTTTTTATTTTTAAAAATCGATTTTAGTACAGTGAAAAATCGATTTTACTACTTTCAAAATCGATTTTTTCAAATATTTCGGTAAAAAATGCAGCTAAAATATTGTTTTAGACGTCGAAAAATGCGCTTTAAAAAGATCTGTTTTTAACAGTATAAAGCATTTTGAAAGTATTTTTTAGTACCTTCAAAAATCGATTTTTTCAAATATCTCGGTAAAAAATGCAGCTAAAATATTGTTTTAGACGTGGAAAAACGCGCTTGAAAAAGATCTATTTTTAACAGTATAAAGCATTTTTGAAACGTTTTTAGTACCTTCAAAAATCGATTTTTTCAAATATCTCGGTAAAAAATGCAGCTAAAATATTGTTTTAGACGTGGAAAAATGCGCCTCAAAAAGATCTATTTTTAACAGCATAAAGCATTTTCAAAGTGTTTTTAGTACCTTCAAAATCGATTTTTTCAAATATCTCGGTAAAAAATGCAGCTAAAATATTGTTTTAGACGTCGAAAAATGCGCTTTAAAAAGATCTGTTTTTAACAGTATAAAGCATTTTCAAAGCATTTTTTGGTACCCTCATAAATCGATTTTTTCAAATATCTCGGTAAAAAATGCAGCTAAAATATTGTTTTAGACGTGGAAAAATGCGCCTCAAAAAGATCTATTTTTAACAGTATAAAGCATTTTTGAAACGTTTTTAGTACCTTCAAAAATCGATTTTTTCAAATATCTCGGTAAAAAATGCAGCTAAAATATTGTTTTAGACGTGGAAAAATGCGCCTCAAAAAGATCTATTTTTAACAGTATAAAGCATTTTTTGAAGCGTTTTTAGTACCTTAAAAATAGATTTTTTAATTTTGAAAAATCGATTTTAGTACAGTGAAAAATCGATTTCAGTACGTTCAAAAATCGATTTTTTTATTTTTAAAAATCGATTTTAGTACAGTGAAAAATCGATTTTACTACTTTCAAAAATCGATTTTTTCAAATATTTCGGTAAAAAATGCAGCTAAAATATTGTTTTAGACGTCGAAAAATGCGCTTTAAAAAGATCTGTTTTTAACAGTATAAAGCATTTTGAAAGTATTTTTTAGTACCTTCAAAAATCGATTTTTTCAAATATCTCGGTAAAAAATGCAGCTAAAATATTGTTTTAGACGTGGAAAAATGCGCCTCAAAAAGGTCTATTTTTAACAGTATAAAGCATTTTGAAAGCGTTTTTAGTACCTTCAAAAATCGATTTTTTTCAAATATCTCGGTAAAAAATGCAGCTAAAATATTGTTTTAGACGTGGAAAAATGTGCCTCAAAAAGGTCTATTTTTAACAGTATAAAGCATTTTCAAAGCGTTTTAAGTACCTTCAAAAATCGATTTTTTCAAATATCTCGGTAAAAAATGCAGCTAAAATATTGTTTTAGACGTGGAAAAATGCGCCTCAAAAAGATCTATTTTTAACAGCATAAAGCATTTTCAAAGTGTTTTTAGTACCTTCAAAAATCGATTTTTTCAAATATCTCGGTAAAAAATGCAGCTATAATATTGTTTTAGACGTCGAAAAATGCGCTTTAAAAAGATCTGTTTTTAACAGTATAAAGCATTTTCAAAGCATTTTTGGTACCCTCATAAATCGATTTTTTCAAATATCTCGGTAAAAAATGCAGCTACAATATTGTTTTAGACGTGGAAAAATGCGCTTGAAAAAGATCTATTTTTAACAGTATAAAGCATTTTTGAAACGTTTTTAGTACCTTCAAAAATCGATTTTTTCAAATATCTCGGTAAAAAATGCAGCTAAAATATTGTTTTAGACGTGGAAAAATGCGCCTCAAAAAGACCTATTTTTAAACAGTACAAAGTATTTTCAAAGCGTTTTTTTGGTACCCTCAAAAATCGATTTTTTTCAAATGTCTCGGTAAAAAATGCAGCTAAAATATTGTTTTAGACGTGGAAAAATGCGCCTCAAAAAGGTCTATTTTTAACAGTATAAAGCATTTTCAAAGCGTTTTTAGTACCTTCAAAAATCGATTTTTTTCAAATATCTCGGTAAAAAATGCAGCTAAAATATTGTTTTAGACGTGGAAAAATGCGCCTCAAAAAGGTCTATTTTTAACAGTATAAAGCATTTTCAAAGCGTTTTTAGTACCTTCAAAAATCGATTTTTTCAAATATCTCGGTAAAAAATGCAGCTAAAATATTGTTTTAGACGTGGAAAAACGCGCTTGAAAAAGATCTATTTTTAACAGTATAAAGCATTTTTGAAACGTTTTTAGTACCTTCAAAAATCGATTTTTTCAAATATCTCGGTAAAAAATGCAGCTAAAATATTGTTTTAGACGTGGAAAAATGCGCCTCAAAAGATCTATTTTTAACAGCATAAAGCATTTTCAAAGTGTTTTTAGTACCTTCAAAATCGATTTTTTCAAATATCTCGGTAAAAAATGCAGCTAAAATATTGTTTTAGACGTCGAAAATGCGCTTTAAAAAGATCTGTTTTTAACAGTATAAAGCATTTTCAAAGCATTTTTTGGTACCCTCATAAATCGATTTTTTCAAATATCTCGGTAAAAAATGCAGCTACAATATTGTTTTAGACGTGGAAAAATGCGCTTGAAAAAGATCTATTTTTAACAGTATAAAGCATTTTTGAAACGTTTTTTAGTACCTTCAAAAATCGATTTTTTCAAATATCTCGGTAAAAAATGCAGCTAAAATATTGTTTTAGACGTGGAAAAATGCGCCTCAAAAAGACCTATTTTTAAACAGTACAAAGTATTTTCAAAGCGTTTTTTGGTACCCTCAAAAATCGATTTTTTTCAAATGTCTCGGTAAAAAATGCAGCTAAAATATTGTTTTAGACGTGGAAAAATGCGCCTCAAAAAGGTCTATTTTTAACAGTATAAAGCATTTTCAAAGCGTTTTTAGTACCTTCAAAAATCGATTTTTTTCAAATATCTCGGTAAAAAATGCAGCTAAAATATTGTTTTAGACGTGGAAAAATGCGCCTCAAAAGGTCTATTTTTAACAGTATAAAGCATTTTCAAAGCGTTTTTAGTACCTTCAAAAATCGATTTTTTCAAATATCTCGGTAAAAAATGCAGCTTAAATATTGTTTTAGACGTGGAAAAATGCGCCTCAAAAAGATCTATTTTTAACAGTATAAAGCATTTTTGAAACGTTTTTAGTACCTTCAAAAATCGATTTTTTCAAATATCTCGGTAAAAAATGCAGCTAAAATATTGTTTTAGACGTGGAAAAATGCGCCTCAAAAAGATCTATTTTTAACAGTATAAAGCATTTTTGAAGCGTTTTTAGTACCTTAAAAATAGATTTTTTAATTTTGAAAAATCGATTTTAGTACAGTGAAAAATCGATTTCAGTACGTTCAAAAATCGATTTTTTTATTTTTAAAAATCGATTTTAGTACAGTGAAAAATCGATTTTACTACTTTCAAAAATCGATTTTTTCAAATATTTCGGTAAAAAATGCAGCTAAAATATTGTTTTAGACGTCTAAAAATGCGCTTTAAAAAGATCTGTTTTTAACAGTATAAAGCATTTTGAAAGTATTTTTTAGTACCTTCAAAAATCGATTTTTTCAAATATCTCGGTAAAAAATGCAGCTAAAATATTGTTTTAGACGTGGAAAAACGCGCTTGAAAAAGATCTATTTTTAACAGTATAAAGCATTTTTGAAACGTTTTTAGTACCTTCAAAAATCGATTTTTTCAAATATCTCGGTAAAAAATGCAGCTAAAATATTGTTTTAGACGTGGAAAAATGCGCCTCAAAAAGATCTATTTTTAACAGCATAAAGCATTTTCAAAGTGTTTTTAGTACCTTCAAAAATCGATTTTTTCAAATATCTCGGTAAAAAATGCAGCTAAAATATTGTTTTAGACGTCGAAAAATGCGCTTTAAAAAGATCTGTTTTTAACAGTATAAAGCATTTTCAAAGCATTTTTTGGTACCCTCATAAATCGATTTTTTCAAATATCTCGGTAAAAAATGCAGCTAAAATATTGTTTTAGACGTGGAAAAATGCGCCTCAAAAAGACCTATTTTTAAACAGTACAAAGTATTTTCAAAGCGTTTTTTTGGTACCCTCAAAAGTCGATTTTTTTCAAATGTCTCGGTAAAAAATGCAGCTAAAATATTGTTTTAGACGTGGAAAAATGCGCCTCAAAAAGGTCTATTTTTAACAGTATAAAGCATTTTCAAAGCGTTTTTAGTACCTTCAAAAATCGATTTTTTTCAAATATCTCGGTAAAAAATGCAGCTAAAATATTGTTTTAGACGTGGAAAAATGCGCCTCAAAAAGGTCTATTTTTAACAGTATAAAGCATTTTCAAAGCGTTTTTAGTACCTTCAAAAATCGATTTTTTCAAATATCTCGGTAAAAAATGCAGCTAAAATATTGTTTTAGACGTCGAAAAATGCGCTTTAAAAAGATCTGTTTTTAACAGTATAAAGCATTTTCAAAGCATTTTTTGGTACCCTCATAATCGATTTTTTCAAATATCTCGGTAAAAAATGCAGCTAAAATATTGTTTTAGACGTGGAAAAATGCGCCTCAAAAAGACCTATTTTTAAACAGTACAAAGTATTTTCAAAGCGTTTTTTGGTACCCTCAAAAGTCGATTTTTTTCAAATGTCTCGGTAAAAAATGCAGCTAAAATATTGTTTTAGACGTGGAAAAATGCGCCTCAAAAAGGTCTATTTTTAACAGTATAAAGCATTTTCAAAGCGTTTTTAGTACCTTCAAAAATCGATTTTTTTCAAATATCTCGGTAAAAAATGCAGCAAAAATATTGTTTTAGACGTGGAAAAATGCGCCTCAAAAAGGTCTATTTTTAACAGTATAAAGCATTTTCAAAGCGTTTTTAGTACCTTCAAAAATCGATTTTTTCAAATATCTCGGTAAAAAATGCAGCTAAAATATTGTTTTAGACGTGGAAAAATGCGCCTCAAAAAGATCTATTTTTAACAGTATAAAGCATTTTTGAAACGTTTTTAGTACCTTCAAAAATCGATTTTTTCAAATATCTCGGTAAAAAATGCAGCTAAAATATTGTTTTAGACGTGGAAAAATGCGCCTCAAAAAGATCTATTTTTAACAGTATAAAGCATTTTTGAAGCGTTTTTAGTACCTTAAAAATAGATTTTTTAATTTTGAAAAATCGATTTTAGTACAGTGAAAAATCGATTTCAGTACGTTCAAAAATCGATTTTTTTATTTTTAAAAATCGATTTTAGTACAGTGAAAAATCGATTTTACTACTTTCAAAAATCGATTTTTTCAAATATTTCGGTAAAAAATGCAGCTAAAATATTGTTTTAGACGTCGAAAAATGCGCTTTAAAAAGATCTGTTTTTAACAGTATAAAGCATTTTCAAAGCGTTTTTAGTACCTTCAAAAATCGATTTTTTCAAATATCTCGGTAAAAAATGCAGCAAAAATATTGTTTTAGACGTGGAAAAATGCGCCTCAAAAAGGTCTATTTTTAACAGTATAAAGCATTTTCAAAGCGTTTTTAGTACCTTCAAAAATCGATTTTTTCAAATATCTCGGTAAAAAATGCAGCTAAAATATTGTTTTAGACGTCGAAAAATGCGCTTTAAAAAGATCTGTTTTTAACAGTATAAAGCATTTTCAAAGCATTTTTTGGTACCCTCATAAATCGATTTTTTCAAATATCTCGGTAAAAAATGCAGCTAAAATATTGTTTTAGACGTGGAAAAATGCGCCTCAAAAAGACCTATTTTTAAACAGTACAAAGTATTTTCAAAGCGTTTTTTGGTACCCTCAAAAGTCGATTTTTTTCAAATGTCTCGGTAAAAAATGCAGCTAAAATATTGTTTTAGACGTGGAAAAATGCGCCTCAAAAAGGTCTATTTTTAACAGTATAAAGCATTTTCAAAGCGTTTTTAGTACCTTCAAAAATCGATTTTTTTCAAATATCTCGGTAAAAAATGCAGCAAAAATATTGTTTTAGACGTGGAAAAATGCGCCTCAAAAAGGTCTATTTTTAACAGTATAAAGCATTTTCAAAGCGTTTTTAGTACCTTCAAAAATCGATTTTTTCAAATATCTCGGTAAAAAATGCAGCTAAAATATTGTTTTAGACGTGGAAAAATGCGCCTCAAAAAGATCTATTTTTAACAGTATAAAGCATTTTTGAAACGTTTTTAGTACCTTCAAAAATCGATTTTTTCAAATATCTCGGTAAAAAATGCAGCTAAAATATTGTTTTAGACGTGGAAAAATGCGCCTCAAAAAGATCTATTTTTAACAGTATAAAGCATTTTTGAAGCGTTTTTTGGTACCCTCAAAAATCGATTTCTTCAAATATCTCGGTAAAAAATGCAGCTAAAATATTGTTTTAGACGTGGAAATATGCGCTTCAAAAAGTTCTATTTTTAACAGTATAAAGCATATTCAAAGCGTTTTTAGTTCCTTCAAAAATCGATTTTTTCAAATATCTCGGTAAAAAATGCAGCTAAAATATTGTTTTAGACGTGGAAAAATGCGCTTCAAAAAGATCTATTTTTAACAGTATAAAGCATTTTTGAAGCGTTTTTTGGTACCCTCAAAAATCGATTTTTTTAAATATCTCGGTAAAAAATGCAGCTAAAATATTGTTTAAGACGTGGAAAAATGCGCCTCAAAAAGATCTATTTTTAACAGTATAAAGCATTTTTGAGGCGTTTTTAGTACCTTCAAAAATCGATTTTTTAATTTTGTAAAATCGATTTTAGTACAGTGAAAAATCGATTTCAGTACGTTCAAAAAACGATTTTTTAATTTTGAAAAATCGATTTTAGTACAGTGAAAAATCGATTTTACTACTTTCAAAAATCGATTTTTTCAAATATTTCGGTAAAAAATGCAGCTAAAATATTGTTTTAGACGTCGAAAAATGCGCTTTAAAAAGATCTGTTTTTAACAGTATAAAGCATTTTCAAAGTATTTTTTAGTACCTTCAAAAATCGATTTTTTCAAATATCTCGGTAAAAAATGCAGCTAAAATATTGTTTTAGACGTGGAAAAACGCGCTTGAAAAAGATCTATTTTTAACAGTATAAAGCATTTTTGAAACGTTTTTAGTACCTTCAAAAATCGATTTTTTCAAATATCTCGGTAAAAAATGCAGCTAAAATATTGTTTTAGACGTGGAAAATGCGCCTCAAAAAGATCTATTTTTAACAGTATAAAGCATTTTCAAAGCATTTTTTGGTACCCTCAAAAATCGATTTTTTCAAATGTCTCGGTAAAAAATGCAGCTAAAATATTGTTTTAGACGTGGAAAAATGCGCCTCAAAAAGATCTATTTTTAACAGTATAAAGCATTTTTGAAGCGTTTTTAGTACCTTCAAAAATCTATTTTTTCAAATATCTCGGTAAAAAATGCAGCTAAAATATTGTTTTAGACGTGGAAAAATGCGCCTCAAAAAGATCTATTTTTAACAGTGTAAAGCACTTTCAAAGCGTTTTTAGTACCTTCAAAAATCGATTTTTTCAAATATCTCGGTAAAAAATGCAGCAAAAATATTGTTTTAGACGTGGAAAAATGCGCCTCAAAAAGGTCTATTTTTAACAGTATAAAGCATTTTCAAAGCGTTTTTAGTACCTTCAAAAATCGATTTTTTCAAATATCTCGGTAAAAAATGCAGCTAAAATATTGTTTTAGACGTCGAAAAATGCGCTTTAAAAAGATCTGTTTTTAACAGTATAAAGCATTTTCAAAGCATTTTTTGGTACCCTCATAAATCGATTTTTTCAAATATCTCGGTAAAAAATGCAGCTAAAATATTGTTTTAGACGTGGAAAAATGCGCCTCAAAAAGACCTATTTTTAAACAGTACAAAGTATTTTCAAAGCGTTTTTTGGTACCCTCAAAAGTCGATTTTTTTCAAATGTCTCGGTAAAAAATGCAGCTAAAATATTGTTTTAGACGTGGAAAAATGCGCCTCAAAAAGGTCTATTTTTAACAGTATAAAGCATTTTCAAAGCGTTTTTAGTACCTTCAAAAATCGATTTTTTTCAAATATCTCGGTAAAAAATGCAGCAAAAATATTGTTTTAGACGTGGAAAAATGCGCCTCAAAAAGGTCTATTTTTAACAGTATAAAGCATTTTCAAAGCGTTTTTAGTACCTTCAAAAATCGATTTTTTCAAATATCTCGGTAAAAAATGCAGCTAAAATATTGTTTTAGACGTGGAAAAATGCGCCTCAAAAAGATCTATTTTTAACAGTATAAAGCATTTTTGAAACGTTTTTAGTACCTTCAAAAATCGATTTTTTCAAATATCTCGGTAAAAAATGCAGCTAAAATATTGTTTTAGACGTGGAAAAATGCGCCTCAAAAAGGTCTATTTTTAACAGTATAAAGCATTTTCAAAGCGTTTTTAGTACCTTCAAAAATCGATTTTTTTCAAATATCTCGGTAAAAAATGCAGCTAAAATATTGTTTTAGACGTGGAAAAATGCGCCTCAAAAAGGTCTATTTTTAACAGTATAAAGCATTTTCAAAGCGTTTTTAGTACCTTCAAAAATCGATTTTTTTCAAATATCTCGGTAAAAAATGCAGCTAAAATATTGTTTTAGACGTGGAAAAATGCGCCTCAAAAAGGTCTATTTTTAACAGTATAAAGCATTTTCAAAGCGTTTTTAGTACCTTCAAAAATCGATTTTTTCAAATATTTCGGTAAAAAATGCAGCTAAAATATTGTTTTAGACGTGGAAAAATGCGCCTCAAAAAGATCTATTTTTAACAGTATAAAGCATTTTTGAAACGTTTTTAGTACCTTCAAAAATCGATTTTTTCAAATATCTCGGTAAAAAATGCAGCTAAAATATTGTTTTAGACGTGGAAAAATGCGCCTCAAAAAGATCTATTTTTAACAGTATAAAGCATTTTTGAAGCGTTTTTAGTACCTTAAAAATAGATTTTTTAATTTTGAAAAATCGATTTTAGTACAGTGAAAAATCGATTTCAGTACGTTCAAAAATCGATTTTTTTATTTTTAAAAATCGATTTTAGTACAGTGAAAAATCGATTTTACTATTTTCAAAAATCGATTTTTTCAAATATTTCGGTAAAAAATGCAGCTAAAATATTGTTTTAGACGTCGAAAAATGCGCTTTAAAAAGATCTGTTTTTAACAGTATAAAGCATTTTGAAAGTATTTTTTAGTACCTTCAAAAATCGATTTTTTCAAATATCTCGGTAAAAAATGCAGCTAAAATATTGTTTTAGACGTGGAAAAACGCGCTTGAAAAAGATCTATTTTTAACAGTATAAAGCATTTTTGAAACGTTTTTAGTACCTTCAAAAATCGATTTTTTCAAATATCTCGGTAAAAAATGCAGCTAAAATATTGTTTTAGACGTGGAAAAATGCGCCTCAAAAAGATCTATTTTTAACAGCATAAAGCATTTTCAAAGTGTTTTTAGTACCTTCAAAAATCGATTTTTTCAAATATCTCGGTAAAAAATGCAGCTAAAATATTGTTTTAGACGTGGAAAAATGCGCCTCAAAAAGGTCTATTTTTAACAGTATAAAGCATTTTCAAAGCGTTTTTAGTACCTTCAAAAATCGATTTTTTTCAAATATCTCGGTAAAAAATGCAGCTAAAATATTGTTTTAGACGTGGAAAAATGCGCCTCAAAAAGGTCTATTTTTAACAGTATAAAGCATTTTCAAAGCGTTTTTAGTACCTTCAAAAATCGATTTTTTTCAAATATCTCGGTAAAAAATGCAGCTAAAATATTGTTTTAGACATGGAAAAATGCGCCTCAAAAAGGTCTATTTTTAACAGTATAAAGCATTTTCAAAGCGTTTTTAGTACCTTCAAAAATCGATTTTTTCAAATATTTCGGTAAAAAATGCAGCTAAAATATTGTTTTAGACGTGGAAAAATGCGCCTCAAAAAGATCTATTTTTAACAGTATAAAGCATTTTTGAAACGTTTTTAGTACCTTCAAAAATCGATTTTTTCAAATATCTCGGTAAAAAATGCAGCTAAAATATTGTTTTAGACGTGGAAAAATGCGCCTCAAAAAGATCTATTTTTAACAGTATAAAGCATTTTTGAAGCGTTTTTAGTACCTTAAAAATAGATTTTTTAATTTTGAAAAATCGATTTTAGTACAGTGAAAAATCGATTTCAGTACGTTCAAAAATCGATTTTTTTATTTTTAAAAATCGATTTTAGTACAGTGAAAAATCGATTTTACTATTTTCAAAAATCGATTTTTTCAAATATTTCGGTAAAAAATGCAGCTAAAATATTGTTTTAGACGTCGAAAAATGCGCTTTAAAAAGATCTGTTTTTAACAGTATAAAGCATTTTGAAAGTATTTTTTAGTACCTTCAAAAATCGATTTTTTCAAATATCTCGGTAAAAAATGCAGCTAAAATATTGTTTTAGACGTGGAAAAACGCGCTTGAAAAAGATCTATTTTTAACAGTATAAAGCATTTTTGAAACGTTTTTAGTACCTTCAAAAATCGATTTTTTCAAATATCTCGGTAAAAAATGCAGCTAAAATATTGTTTTAGACGTGGAAAAATGCGCCTCAAAAAGGTCTATTTTTAACAGCATAAAGCATTTTCAAAGTGTTTTTAGTACCTTCAAAAATCGATTTTTTCAAATATCTCGGTAAAAAATGCAGCTAAAATATTGTTTTAGACGTCGAAAAATGCGCTTTAAAAAGATCTGTTTTTAACAGTATAAAGCATTTTCAAAGCATTTTTTGGTACCCTCATAAATCGATTTTTTCAAATATCTCGGTAAAAAATGCAGCTAAAATATTGTTTTAGACGTGGAAAAATGCGCCTCAAAAAGACCTATTTTTAAACAGTACAAAGTATTTTCAAAGCGTTTTTTGGTACCCTCAAAAATCGATTTTTTTCAAATGTCTCGGTAAAAAATGCAGCTAAAATATTGTTTTAGACGTGGAAAAATGCGCCTCAAAAAGGTCTATTTTTAACAGTATAAAGCATTTTCAAAGCGTTTTTAGTACCTTCAAAAATCGATTTTTTTCAAATATCTCGGTAAAAAATGCAGCTAAAATATTGTTTTAGACGTGGAAAAATGCGCCTCAAAAAGGTCTATTTTTAACAGTATAAAGCATTTTCAAAGCGTTTTTAGTACCTTCAAAAATCGATTTTTTCAAATATCTCGGTAAAAAATGCAGCTAAAATATTGTTTTAGACGTGGAAAAATGCGCCTCAAAAAGGTCTATTTTTAACAGTATAAAGCATTTTCAAAGCGTTTTTAGTACCTTCAAAAATCGATTTTTTCAAATATCTCGGTAAAAAATGCAGCTAAAATATTGTTTTAGACGTGGAAAAATGCGCCTCAAAAAGATCTATTTTTAACAGTATAAAGCATTTTTGAAACGTTTTTAGTACCTTCAAAAATCGATTTTTTCAAATATCTCGGTAAAAAATGCAGCTAAAATATTGTTTTAGACGTGGAAAAATGCGCCTCAAAAAGATCTATTTTTAACAGTATAAAGCATTTTTGAAGCGTTTTTAGTACCTTAAAAATAGATTTTTTAATTTTGAAAAATCGATTTTAGTACAGTGAAAAATCGATTTCAGTACGTTCAAAAATCGATTTTTTTATTTTTAAAAATCGATTTTAGTACAGTGAAAAATCGATTTTACTATTTTCAAAAATCGATTTTTTCAAATATTTCGGTAAAAAATGCAGCTAAAATATTGTTTTAGACGTCGAAAAATGCGCTTTAAAAAGATCTGTTTTTAACAGTATAAAGCATTTTGAAAGTATTTTTTAGTACCTTCAAAAATCGATTTTTTCAAATATCTCGGTAAAAAATGCAGCTAAAATATTGTTTTAGACGTGGAAAAACGCGCTTGAAAAAGATCTATTTTTAACAGTATAAAGCATTTTTGAAACGTTTTTAGTACCTTCAAAAATCAATTTTTTCAAATATCTCGGTAAAAAATGCAGCTAAAATATTGTTTTAGACGTGGAAAAATGCGCCTCAAAAAGATCTATTTTTAACAGCATAAAGCATTTTCAAAGTGTTTTTAGTACCTTCAAAAATCGATTTTTTCAAATATCTCGGTAAAAAATGCAGCTAAAATATTGTTTTAGACGTCGAAAAATGCGCTTTAAAAAGATCTGTTTTTAACAGTATAAAGCATTTTCAAAGCATTTTTTGGTACCCTCATAAATCGATTTTTTCAAATATCTCGGTAAAAAATGCAGCTACAATATTGTTTTAGACGTGGAAAAATGCGCTTGAAAAAGATCTATTTTTAACAGTATAAAGCATTTTTGAAACGTTTTTAAAGGATTATCAATTGTGGTTGTGGTAAATAATTAAAGCGTATATTTTTACTTTAAATGGAAGTTTTATTTTCATGTAAAAGCGCGGACAGACAACGAGAGAGAGAGGATACAGAAGTGGGGTCATAGACAAAAAAAAAATATTCTGGTTGCGTTCCTATTTACTAACACCCTCCCTAGGGACGCAACCCCATCATTTTTACACAATACAAATGCTTGTCAGCTGTGGTGCCCTTAGTTAGATTATCGGCAATCATTTCCTCACCCTTAACATAACTAAACTTTATATCTAAATTATTAACATGATCTTTGAGAAAATGATAGCGGATATCAATATGTCGTGACCTAGGTAAATAACAGTCATTTTTGGACAATTTAATTGCACTCTGGTTATCACTAAATATGACGAGCGGATTGCTCTGTTCTTGACCAAGCTCAGCATGCAGTTGTTGGAGCCACAGTGCCTCCTGCGCCGCCGAGGACATCGACATGTATTCGGCCTCAGCAGTGGATAAAGCCACAGTCTGCTGCTTTTGTGACCGCCAAGATATTGCACCACCCTGTAACAAAAAAATGTAACCCGTGCACGACTTCCTGTCGCGCACATCACTTGCCCAATCTGCATCACAATATCCTGTGATTTTCTCATTACCATCTTTGGTATAAATCAGCTTCAAGTCTTTGGTACCCTGCAGATACCTGAAAATTCTTTTTACTGCAGCCCAGTGTGCAGTCGTAGGATTTTTGTTAAATCTGCTCAGTGTGTTTACTGCAAACGATATATCAGGCCGGGTACCTTGAGCCACATACAGTAAGGAGCCAATGGCCTGTTGATATGGACAGTCAGTAATTTCATCTTCTTCATTTTTAGCACCAAGTTTCATGCCAGCTTCAAATGGTGTTTTCACAGATTTACAGTCTGACATTCTGAACCGAGCTAATATTTCATTTATATATTTTTCTTGATCTAGTAGTACTTTATCACCGTCTCTGGTGATATGTAGACCAACACATTGACTTGCTGGGCCAATATCTTTCATTTCAAAGTGGTTTTTCAGTTTCTCTTTGAAATTAATTTTTGTGTTTTCTTCAGCAGTGAATAAAATCAAATCATCCACCCAGATGGCTATAAAAGCATTCTTATCTTTATTATAATAGACACAAGAATCTGTTTTTGATTGTGTCATTCCTAACTCGTGCAGGACAGAATTTAATTTCAGGTTCCAGAGTCTGCTGGCCTGCTTGAGTCCGTATATAGATTTCTGTAGCATGCATACCTGAGATCCAAGTTTATACTCCTCTGGCTGTTGCATGTAAATTACTCTATCAATCTCTCCTTGCAGAAAAGCAGATACAGCATCCATCTGATCTATTTCCAATCCATACCTGGCTGCTAGGGCAAATAGATAGCGAATAGTTGTATACCTGACAACTGGTGAGTATATTTCTTCATAATCTGTTCCCCATCTTTGTGCATATCCTTTTATCACAAGCCTTGCCTTGTATCTCTGAACGTTCCCACTCTGGTCTGTTTTTGTCTTAAAAACCCATTTATTTGGGAGAGCCTTCTTACCTGGAGGGAGATCTGTCAAAGTCCATGTTTTATTTTTCATCAGGGAAGTATACTCCTCATCCATGGCCCTCTTCCATTCTGTAGCTTGTGGTGATGCAAGTGCTTGCTCAACAGTTTGAGTCTCCATTATATCCTTGTGCGTCTGAGTCTCTGCTGGACATCACAGGTGAAGATGTGGATAATGACTCCTGAGTGTGTATTTTGCTTCTCTCACTGCCTGAGTTTGCTGGAATATAAGTTTCACAATCAACTGGTACACTGACATCCTCATTATAATTTTCAATAAAAGAAACATCTCTACTTTTGACAACTTTGTGTGTCTTAGGATCCACAAAACGATAACCCTTTGTGTTTTCACAATAACCCACAAATATCATTTTTACAGATTTTCTGTCCCATTTTTGGCGTTTTTCCTTAGGTACATAAACCATAGCTTCGGAGCCAAATATTTTCATGTGTGATAAATTAGGTTTCTTACTTTTCCACATTTCATATGGAGTTCTACCTTGTAGTGACTTTGTCGGGGAACGGTTTATGACATATGCAGCAGTTGCCACAGCTTCAGCCCAGTAGCTCTTCTCCAGGTTGGCATAGAACAACATGCACCGTGCTCGTTCCACCAAAGTCCTGTTCATTCTCTCGGCCATGCCGTTTTGCTGGGGAGTGTACGGAGTAGAGGTCTGATGAATTATACCATGCTTAGATAAGAACTTTTCAAAGTTATGGTTACAGTATTCCTTACCATTATCTGTGCGAAGCTTAGTTATTTTATGATTCAATTCATTCTCTACTTTCAACTTAAAATCCTTAAATGTTTCTAAAATGTTTGACTTATCTTTCAGAAAATATACATAGACCATTCGTGTGTAGTCATCAATGTAAGTAATAAAGTATTTCATACCTCCAAATGATAAATTTTCCATGGGGCCACACAAGTCTGAATGTATCAGTTCCAGCGGTCTTGTTGCTCTAGAACCCACATTTTTGAATGGCGTCCTTGCTTGCTTGCCTTCCATACAATAAGTGCATGTGACATTACATTCTTCCTGAGTCAGAGTCACACCATCAGTGCAACTGGGCAGCTTCTTCACATCTGGAATATTCAAATGGCCCATTCGCAGGTGCCACAGGTATGTGTTATTACAATTACGAGAACTTGAGGTTAAATGTGCTACTACTTTATTGGTGTCAATGATGTATAACTTGTTGCTTAATGTTGCAGTGCAAACCACCTCATCTTTCCCATTTCGAATTTCACACCCCCTTTTATTAAAAATAACCTTATGTCCATTTTTGACAATAGTGCTAACTGAAAGTAGATTGGCAGCTAGCCCAGGTACATATAGAACATTATTAACTTGTATTACTTTATATTGACTTAAATGTATGTCTACGCAACCGACTCCCTTCACAGCTAATGGCTCTTTGTTAGCTACAGTGATATTGTTTACAGATGGCTCCGTGACCTTGTACATCCAATCTTTTCTACTAGTCATGTGCATGGATGCACCAGAGTCTAGAAACCATTTACCATCACTAATGATTTCTTTGACAGTGGCTGAAAAAGCTGCTACAAAGCTGGAGCTCTCTCCTTTGCTGGCTGATTGTTTCTTTGGCTGTTTACAATATTTGGCAAAATGACCATTCTTATTGCAGTTATAACATCTAGGTCCCTTTGATCTCACTGGCTGCACATTATTCCCTGTTTTCTTAGTGTTTGTGTAGAAAGCAGTTGACTTTGATGTGTTAATCTCTTGTATGAGTTTAGTTTTTACAGAATCTGCACTGATTTGAATACCAGAACTCTCAAGCCCCATTATCATAGGCTTGTACTCTTCTGGTAGGCCAGCCAACATCAAAGTGCCAAGCCACTCATCGTTAACATCAAATCCAATGTTGCGCAGTTTGTGAGCAGTGTTCATTATTTTACAAACATAGTCTTCAACACTATTACTCGACTCCAGTGTAGTATTTATCAGATCCTTAAGTAGACCTACTCTTCTGGTTAATCCGTTGTCATCAAAAGCCCTTTGTAAATTCTCCCATACTTCTTTCGCAGTTTTGCATTCCTGAACATGTACGTAATTCTGCGGGTCCAACAACAATATCAGCTTTGACTTCGCCTTTACGTCTTTACTAGCATCGACAGATTTATCATCGGGGCGCTCAACACAACACCATAGATCTTCGTGCTCCAAGTACGTCTTCATGCTAAACTTCCAGGTTGCAAAATTTTCTCTTCCGACCAATTTCTCCAGATTGAACATATTATTTGGACTCATCTTACTGGGTTTCACCAAAATATGCAATTTACAGACTGTGATCGTAAATTTTCATAACCTCAAATTCAATAATGTGCCGGCAACTTTTCAGGTTAAAGTTATTTCACTTACTCGATATTTTTTAACTGTACCACTATAGAACCACGCTCTGCTACCATAAAGGATTATCAATTGTGGTTGTGGTAAATAATTAAAGCGTATATTTTTACTTTAAATGGAAGTTTTATTTTCATGTAAAAGCGCGGACAGACAACGAGAGAGAGAGGATACAGAAGTGGGGTCATAGACAAAAAAAAAATATTCTGGTTGCGTTCCTATTTACTAACAGTTTTTAGTACCTTCAAAAATCGATTTTTTCAAATATCTCGGTAAAAAATGCAGCTAAAATATTGTTTTAGACGTGGAAAAATGCGCCTCAAAAAGACCTATTTTTTAAAAGTACAAAGTATTTTCAAAGCGTTTTTTGGTACCCTCAAAAATCGATTTTTTTCAAATGTCTCGGTAAAAAATGCAGCTAAAATATTGTTTTAGACGTGGAAAAATGCGCCTCAAAAAGGTCTATTTTTAACAGTATAAAGCATTTTCAAAGCGTTTTTAGTACCTTCAAAAATCGATTTTTTTCAAATATCTCGGTAAAAAATGCAGCTAAAATATTGTTTTAGACGTGGAAAAATGCGCCTCAAAAAGGTCTATTTTTAACAGTATAAAGCATTTTCAAAGCGTTTTTAGTACCTTCAAAAATCGATTTTTTCAAATATCTCGGTAAAAAATGCAGCTAAAATATTGTTTTAGACGTGGAAAAATGCGCCTCAAAAAGATCTATTTTTAACAGTATAAAGCATTTTTGAAACGTTTTTAGTACCTTCAAAAATCGATTTTTTCAAATATCTCGGTAAAAAATGCAGCTAAAATATTGTTTTAGACGTGGAAAAATGCGCCTCAAAAAGATCTATTTTTAACAGTATAAAGCATTTTTGAAGCGTTTTTAGTACCTTAAAAATAGATGTTTTAATTTTGAAAAATCGATTTTAGTACAGTGAAAAATCGATTTCAGTACGTTCAAAAATCGATTTTTTTATTTTTAAAAATCGATTTTAGTACAGTGAAAAATCGATTTTACTACTTTCAAAAATCGATTTTTTCAAATATTTCGGTAAAAAATGCAGCTAAAATATTGTTTTAGACGTCGAAAAATGCGCTTTAAAAAGATCTGTTTTTAACAGTATAAAGCATTTTGAAAGTATTTTTTAGTACCTTCAAAAATCGATTTTTTCAAATATCTCGGTAAAAAATGCAGCTAAAATATTGTTTTAGACGTCGAAAAATGCGCTTTAAAAAGATCTGTTTTTAACAGTATAAAGCATTTTCAAAGCATTTTTTGGTACCCTCATAAATCGATTTTTTCAAATATCTCGGTAAAAAATGCAGCTACAATATTGTTTTAGACGTGGAAAAATGCGCTTGAAAAAGATCTATTTTTAACAGTATAAAGCATTTTTGAAACGTTTTTAGTACCTTCAAAAATCGATTTTTTCAAATATCTCGGTAAAAAATGCAGCTAAAATATTGTTTTAGACGTGGAAAAATGCGCCTCAAAAAGACCTATTTTTTAAAAGTACAAAGTATTTTCAAAGCGTTTTTTGGTACCCTCAAAAATCGATTTTTTTCAAATGTCTCGGTAAAAAATGCAGCTAAAATATTGTTTTAGACGTGGAAAAATGCGCCTCAAAAAGGTCTATTTTTAACAGTATAAAGCATTTTCAAAGCGTTTTTAGTACCTTCAAAAATCGATTTTTTTCAAATATCTCGGTAAAAAATGCAGCTAAAATATTGTTTTAGACGTGGAAAAATGCGCCTCAAAAAGGTCTATTTTTAACAGTATAAAGCATTTTCAAAGCGTTTTTAGTACCTTCAAAAATCGATTTTTTCAAATATCTCGGTAAAAAATGCAGCTAAAATATTGTTTTAGACGTGGAAAAATGCGCCTCAAAAAGATCTATTTTTAACAGTATAAAGCATTTTTGAAACGTTTTTAGTACCTTCAAAAATCGATTTTTTCAAATATCTCGGTAAAAAATGCAGCTAAAATATTGTTTTAGACGTGGAAAAATGCGCCTCAAAAAGATCTATTTTTAACAGTATAAAGCATTTTTGAAGCGTTTTTAGTACCTTAAAAATAGATTTTTTAATTTTGAAAAATCGATTTTAGTACAGTGAAAAATCGATTTCAGTACGTTCAAAAATCGATTTTTTTATTTTTAAAAATCGATTTTAGTACAGTGAAAAATCGATTTTACTACTTTCAAAAATCGATTTTTTCAAATATTTCGGTAAAAAATGCAGCTAAAATATTGTTTTAGACGTCGAAAAATGCGCTTTAAAAAGATCTGTTTTTAACAGTATAAAGCATTTTGAAAGTATTTTTTAGTACCTTCAAAAATCGATTTTTTCAAATATCTCGGTAAAAAATGCAGCTAAAATATTGTTTTAGACGTGGAAAAATGCGCCTCAAAAAGATCTATTTTTAACAGTATAAAGCATTTTTGAAGCGTTTTTAGTACCTTCAAAAATCTATTTTTTCAAATATCTCGGTAAAAAATGCAGCTAAAATATTGTTTTAGACGTGGAAAAATGCGCCTCAAAAAGATCTATTTTTAACAGTGTAAAGCACTTTCAAAGCGTTTTTAGTACCTTCAAAAATCGATTTTTTCAAATATCTCGGTAAAAAATGCAGCAAAAATATTGTTTTAGACGTGGAAAAATGCGCCTCAAAAAGGTCTATTTTTAACAGTATAAAGCATTTTCAAAGCGTTTTTAGTACCTTCAAAAATCGATTTTTTCAAATATCTCGGTAAAAAATGCAGCTAAAATATTGTTTTAGACGTGGAAAAATGCGCCTCAAAAAGATCTATTTTTAACAGTATAAAGCATTTTTGAAGCGTTTTTAGTACCTTAAAAATAGATTTTTTAATTTTGAAAAATCGATTTTAGTACAGTGAAAAATCGATTTCAGTACGTTCAAAAATCGATTTTTTTATTTTTAAAAATCGATTTTAGTACAGTGAAAAATCGATTTTACTACTTTCAAAAATCGATTTTTTCAAATATTTCGGTAAAAAATGCAGCTAAAATATTGTTTTAGACGTCGAAAAATGCGCTTTAAAAAGATCTGTTTTTAACAGTATAAAGCATTTTGAAAGTATTTTTTAGTACCTTCAAAAATCGATTTTTTCAAATATCTCGGTAAAAAATGCAGCAAAAATATTGTTTTAGACGTGGAAAAACGCGCTTGAAAAAGATCTATTTTTAACAGTATAAAGCATTTTTGAAACGTTTTTAGTACCTTCAAAAATCGATTTTTTCAAATATCTCGGTAAAAAATGCAGCTAAAATATTGTTTTAGACGTGGAAAAATGCGCCTCAAAAAGATCTATTTTTAACAGCATAAAGCATTTTCAAAGTGTTTTTAGTACCTTCAAAAATCGATTTTTTCAAATATCTCGGTAAAAAATGCAGCTAAAATATTGTTTTAGACGTCGAAAAATGCGCTTTAAAAAGATCTGTTTTTAACAGTATAAAGCATTTTCAAAGCATTTTTTGGTACCCTCATAAATCGATTTTTTCAAATATCTCGGTAAAAAATGCAGCTAATATATTGTTTTAGACGTGGAAAAATGCGCCTCAAAAAGATCTATTTTTAACAGTATAAAGCATTTTTGAAACGTTTTTAGTACCTTCAAAAATCGATTTTTTCAAATATCTCGGTAAAAAATGCAGCTAAAATATTGTTTTAGACGTGGAAAAATGCGCCTCAAAAAGATCTATTTTTAACAGTACAAAGCATTTTAAAAGCGTTTTTTGGTACCCTCAAAAATCGATTTTTTTCAAATGTCTCGGTAAAAAATGCAGCTAAAATATTGTTTTAGACGTGGAAAAATGCGCCTCAAAAAGATCTATTTTTAACAGTATAAAGCATTTTCAAAGCGTTTTTAGTACCTTCAAAAATCGATTTTTTCAAATATCTCGGTAAACAATGCAGCTAAAATATTGTTTTAGACGTGGAAAAATGCGCCTAAAAAAGATCTATTTTTAACAGTATAAAGCATTTTTGAAGCGTTTTTAGTACCTTCAAAAATAGATTTTTTAATTTTGAAAAATCGATTTTAGTACAGTGAAAAATCGATTTTACTTCTTTCAAAAATCGATTTTTTCAAATATTTCGGTAAAAAATGCAGCTAAAATATTGTTTTAGACGTCGAAAAATGCGCTTTAAAAAGATCTGTTTCTAACAGTATAAAGCATTTTCAAAGTATTTTTTAGTACCTTCAAAAATCTATTTTTTCAAATATCTCGGTAAAAAATGCAGCTAAAATATTGTTTTAGACGTGGAAAATGCGCCTCAAAAAGATCTATTTTTAACAGTATAAAGCATTTTCAAAGCATTTTTTGGTACCCTCAAAAATCGATTTTTTCAAATGTCTCGGTAAAAAATGCAGCTAAAATATTGTTTTAGACGTGGAAAAATGCGCCTCAAAAAGATCTATTTTTAACAGTATAAAGCATTTTTGAAGCGTTTTTAGTACCTTCAAAAATCGATTTTTTCAAATATCTCGGTAAAAAATGCAGCAAAAATATTGTTTTAGACGTGGAAAAATGCGCCTTAAAAAGGTCTATTTTTAAAAGTATAAAGCATTTTCAAAGCGTTTTTAGTACCTTCAAAAATCGATTTTTTCAAATATCTCGGTAAAAAATGCAGCTAAAATATTGTTTTAGACGTGGAAAAATGCGCCTCAAAAAGGTCTATTTTTAACAGTATAAAGCATTTTGAAAGCGTTTTTAGTACCTTCAAAAATCGATTTTTTCAAATATCTCGGTAAAAAATGCAGCTAAAATATTGTTTTAGACGTGGAAAATGCGCCTCAAAAAGATCTATTTTTAACAGTATAAAGCATTTTCAAAGCATTTTTTGGTACCCTCAAAAATCGATTTTTTCAAATGTCTCGGTAAAAAATGCAGCTAAAATATTGTTTTAGACGTGGAAAAATGCGCCTCAAAAAGATCTATTTTTAACAGTATAAAGCATTTTTGAAGCGTTTTTAGTACCTTCAAAAATCGATTTTTTCAAATATCTCGGTAAAAAATGCAGCAAAAATATTGTTTTAGACGTGGAAAAATGCGCCTTAAAAAGGTCTATTTTTAAAAGTATAAAGCATTTTCAAAGCGTTTTTAATACCTTCAAAAATCTATTTTTTCAAATATCTCGGTAAAAAATGCAGCTAAAATATTGTTTTAGACGTGGAAAAATGCGCCTCAAAAAGATCTATTTTTAACAGTGTAAAGCACTTTCAAAGCGTTTTTAGTACCTTCAAAAATCGATTTTTTCAAATATCTCGGTAAAAAATGCAGCTAAAATATTGTTTTAGACGTGGAAAAATGCGCCTCAAAAAGGTCTATTTTTAACAGTATAAAGCATTTTCAAAGCGTTTTTAGTACCTTCAAAAATCGATTTTTTCAAATATCTCGGTAAAAAATGCAGCTAAAATATTGTTTTAGACGTGGAAAAATGCGCCTCAAAAAGATCTATTTTTAACAGTATAAAGCATTTTTGAAGCGTTTTTAGTACCTTAAAAATAGATTTTTTAATTTTGAAAAATCGATTTTAGTACAGTGAAAAATCGATTTCAGTACGTTCAAAAATCGATTTTTTTATTTTTAAAAATCGATTTTAGTACAGTGAAAAATCGATTTTACTACTTTCAAAAATCGATTTTTTCAAATATTTCGGTAAAAAATGCAGCTAAAATATTGTTTTAGACGTCGAAAAATGCGCTTTAAAAAGATCTGTTTTTAACAGTATAAAGCATTTTGAAAGTATTTTTTAGTACCTTCAAAAATCGATTTTTTCAAATATCTCGGTAAAAAATGCAGCTAAAATATTGTTTTAGACGTGGAAAAATGCGCCTCAAAAAGGTCTATTTTTAACAGTATAAAGCATTTTGAAAGCGTTTTTAGTACCTTCAAAAATCGATTTTTTTCAAATATCTCGGTAAAAAATGCAGCTAAAATATTGTTTTAGACGTGGAAAAATGTGCCTCAAAAAGGTCTATTTTTAACAGTATAAAGCATTTTCAAAGCGTTTTAAGTACCTTCAAAAATCGATTTTTTCAAATATCTCGGTAAAAAATGCAGCTAAAATATTGTTTTAGACGTGGAAAAATGCGCCTCAAAAAGATCTATTTTTAACAGTATAAAGCATTTTTGAAACGTTTTTAGTACCTTCAAAAATCGATTTTTTCAAATATCTCGGTAAAAAATGCAGCAAAAATATTGTTTTAGACGTGGAAAAATGCGCCTTAAAAAGGTCTATTTTTAAAAGTATAAAGCATTTTCAAAGCGTTTTTAATACCTTCAAAAATCTATTTTTTCAAATATCTTGTTTTAGACGTCGAAAAATGCGCTTTAAAAACATCTGTTTTTAACAGTATAAAGCATTTTCAAAGTATTTTTTAGTACCTTCAAAAATCGATTTTTTCAAATATCTCGGTAAAAAATGCAGCTAAAATATTGTTTTAGACGTGGAAAATGCGCCTCAAAAAGATCTATTTTTAACAGTATAAAGCATTTTCAAAGCATTTTTTGGTACCCTCAAAAATCGATTTTTTCAAATGTCTCGGTAAAAAATGCAGCTAAAATATTGTTTTAGACGTGGAAAAATGCGCCTCAAAAAGATCTATTTTTAACAGTATAAAGCATTTTTGAAGCGTTTTTAGTACCTTCAAAAATCTATTTTTTCAAATATCTCGGTAAAAAATGCAGCTAAAATATTGTTTTAGACGTGGAAAAATGCGCCTCAAAAAGATCTATTTTTAACAGTATAAAGCATTTTCAAAGCGTTTTAAGTACCTTCAAAAATCGATTTTTTCAAATATCTCGGTAAAAAATGCAGCTAAAATATTGTTTTAGACGTGGAAAAATGCGCCTCAAAAAGATCTATTTTTAACAGTATAAAGCATTTTTGAAACGTTTTTAGTACCTTCAAAAATCGATTTTTTCAAATATCTCGGTAAAAAATGCAGCAAAAATATTGTTTTAGACGTGGAAAAATGCGCCTTAAAAAGGTCTATTTTTAAAAGTATAAAGCATTTTCAAAGCGTTTTTAATACCTTCAAAAATCTATTTTTTCAAATATCTTGTTTTAGACGTCGAAAAATGCGCTTTAAAAACATCTGTTTTTAACAGTATAAAGCATTTTCAAAGTATTTTTTAGTACTTTCAAAAATCGATTTTTTCAAATATCTCGGTAAAAAATGCAGCTAAAATATTGTTTTAGACGTGGAAAATGCGCCTCAAAAAGATCTATTTTTAACAGTATAAAGCATTTTCAAAGCATTTTTTGGTACCCTCAAAAATCGATTTTTTCAAATGTCTCGGTAAAAAATGCAGCTAAAATATTGTTTTAGACGTGGAAAAATGCGCCTCAAAAAGATCTATTTTTAACAGTATAAAGCATTTTTGAAGCGTTTTTAGTACCTTCAAAAATCTATTTTTTCAAATATCTCGGTAAAAAATGCAGCTAAAATATTGTTTTAGACGTGGAAAAATGCGCCTCAAAAAGATCTATTTTTAACAGTGTAAAGCACTTTCAAAGCGTTTTTAGTACCTTCAAAAATCGATTTTTTCAAATATCTCGGTAAAAAATGCAGCAAAAATATTGTTTTAGACGTGGAAAAATGCGCCTCAAAAAGGTCTATTTTTAACAGTATAAAGCATTTTCAAAGCGTTTTTAGTACCTTCAAAAATCGATTTTTTCAAATATCTCGGTAAAAAATGCAGCTAAAATATTGTTTTAGACGTGGAAAAATGCGCCTCAAAAAGGTCTATTTTTAACAGTATAAAGCATTTTCAAAGCGTTTTTAGTACCTTCAAAAATCGATTTTTTCAAATATCTCGGTAAAAAATGCAGCTAAAATATTGTTTTAGACGTGGAAAAATGCGCCTCAAAAAGGTCTATTTTTAACAGTATAAAGCATTTTGAAAGCGTTTTTAGTACCTTCAAAAATCGATTTTTTCAAATATCTCGGTAAAAAATGCAGCTAAAATATTGTTTTAGACGTGGAAAATGCGCCTCAAAAAGATCTATTTTTAACAGTATAAAGCATTTTCAAAGCATTTTTTGGTACCCTCAAAAATCGATTTTTTCAAATGTCTCGGTAAAAAATGCAGCTAAAATATTGTTTTAGACGTGGAAAAATGCGCCTCAAAAAGATCTATTTTTAACAGTATAAAGCATTTTTGAAGCGTTTTTAGTACCTTCAAAAATCGATTTTTTCAAATATCTCGGTAAAAAATGCAGCAAAAATATTGTTTTAGACGTGGAAAAATGCGCCTTAAAAAGGTCTATTTTTAAAAGTATAAAGCATTTTCAAAGCGTTTTTAATACCTTCAAAAATCTATTTTTTCAAATATCTCGGTAAAAAATGCAGCTAAAATATTGTTTTAGACGTGGAAAAATGCGCCTCAAAAAGATCTATTTTTAACAGTGTAAAGCACTTTCAAAGCGTTTTTAGTACCTTCAAAAATCGATTTTTTCAAATATCTCGGTAAAAAATGCAGCTAAAATATTGTTTTAGACGTGGAAAAATGCGCCTCAAAAAGGTCTATTTTTAACAGTATAAAGCATTTTCAAAGCGTTTTTAGTACCTTCAAAAATCGATTTTTTCAAATATCTCGGTAAAAAATGCAGCTAAAATATTGTTTTAGACGTGGAAAAATGCGCCTCAAAAAGATCTATTTTTAACAGTATAAAGCATTTTTGAAGCGTTTTTAGTACCTTAAAAATAGATTTTTTAATTTTGAAAAATCGATTTTAGTACAGTGAAAAATCGATTTCAGTACGTTCAAAAATCGATTTTTTTATTTTTAAAAATCGATTTTAGTACAGTGAAAAATCGATTTTACTACTTTCAAAAATCGATTTTTTCAAATATTTCGGTAAAAAATGCAGCTAAAATATTGTTTTAGACGTCGAAAAATGCGCTTTAAAAAGATCTGTTTTTAACAGTATAAAGCATTTTGAAAGTATTTTTTAGTACCTTCAAAAATCGATTTTTTCAAATATCTCGGTAAAAAATGCAGCTAAAATATTGTTTTAGACGTGGAAAAATGCGCCTCAAAAAGGTCTATTTTTAACAGTATAAAGCATTTTGAAAGCGTTTTTAGTACCTTCAAAAATCGATTTTTTTCAAATATCTCGGTAAAAAATGCAGCTAAAATATTGTTTTAGACGTGGAAAAATGTGCCTCAAAAAGGTCTATTTTTAACAGTATAAAGCATTTTCAAAGCGTTTTAAGTACCTTCAAAAATCGATTTTTTCAAATATCTCGGTAAAAAATGCAGCTAAAATATTGTTTTAGACGTGGAAAAATGCGCCTCAAAAAGATCTATTTTTAACAGTATAAAGCATTTTTGAAACGTTTTTAGTACCTTCAAAAATCGATTTTTTCAAATATCTCGGTAAAAAATGCAGCAAAAATATTGTTTTAGACGTGGAAAAATGCGCCTTAAAAAGGTCTATTTTTAAAAGTATAAAGCATTTTCAAAGCGTTTTTAATACCTTCAAAAATCTATTTTTTCAAATATCTTGTTTTAGACGTCGAAAAATGCGCTTTAAAAACATCTGTTTTTAACAGTATAAAGCATTTTCAAAGTATTTTTTAGTACCTTCAAAAATCGATTTTTTCAAATATCTCGGTAAAAAATGCAGCTAAAATATTGTTTTAGACGTGGAAAATGCGCCTCAAAAAGATCTATTTTTAACAGTATAAAGCATTTTCAAAGCATTTTTTGGTACCCTCAAAAATCGATTTTTTCAAATGTCTCGGTAAAAAATGCAGCTAAAATATTGTTTTAGACGTGGAAAAATGCGCCTCAAAAAGATCTATTTTTAACAGTATAAAGCATTTTTGAAGCGTTTTTAGTACCTTCAAAAATCTATTTTTTCAAATATCTCGGTAAAAAATGCAGCTAAAATATTGTTTTAGACGTGGAAAAATGCGCCTCAAAAAGATCTATTTTTAACAGTGTAAAGCACTTTCAAAGCGTTTTTAGTACCTTCAAAAATCGATTTTTTCAAATATCTCGGTAAAAAATGCAGCAAAAATATTGTTTTAGACGTGGAAAAATGCGCCTCAAAAAGGTCTATTTTTAACAGTATAAAGCATTTTCAAAGCGTTTTTAGTACCTTCAAAAATCGATTTTTTCAAATATCTCGGTAAAAAATGCAGCTAAAATATTGTTTTAGACGTGGAAAAATGCGCCTCAAAAAGGTCTATTTTTAACAGTATAAAGCATTTTGAAAGCGTTTTTAGTACCTTCAAAAATCGATTTTTTTCAAATATCTCAGTAAAAAATGCAGCTAAAATATTGTTTTAGACGTGGAAAAATGTGCCTCAAAAAGGTCTATTTTTAACAGTATAAAGCATTTTCAAAGCGTTTTAAGTACCTTCAAAAATCGATTTTTTCAAATATCTCGGTAAAAAATGCAGCTAAAATATTGTTTTAGACGTGGAAAAATGCGCCTCAAAAAGATCTATTTTTAACAGTATAAAGCATTTTTGAAACGTTTTTAGTACCTTCAAAAATCGATTTTTTCAAATATCTCGGTAAAAAATGCAGCTAAAATATTGTTTTAGACGTGGAAAAATGCGCCTCAAAAAGGTCAATTTTTAAAAGTATAAAGCATTTTCAAAGCGTTTTTAATACCTTCAAAAATCTATTTTTTCAAATATCTTGTTTTAGACGTCGAAAAATGCGCTTTAAAAACATCTGTTTTTAACAGTATAAAGCATTTTCAAAGTATTTTTTAGTACCTTCAAAAATCGATTTTTTCAAATATCTCGGTAAAAAATGCAGCTAAAATATTGTTTTAGACGTGGAAAATGCGCCTCAAAAAGATCTATTTTTAACAGTATAAAGCATTTTCAAAGCATTTTTTGGTATCCTCAAAAATCGATTTTTTCAAATGTCTCGGTAAAAAATGCAGCTAAAATATTGTTTTAGACGTGGAAAAATGCGCCTCAAAAAGATCTATTTTTAACAGTATAAAGCATTTTTGAAGCGTTTTTAGTACCTTCAAAAATCTATTTTTTCAAATATCTCGGTAAAAATGCAGCTAAAATATTGTTTTAGACGTGGAAAAATGCGCCTCAAAAAGATCTATTTTTAACAGTGTAAAGCACTTTCAAAGCGTTTTTAGTACCTTCAAAAATCGATTTTTTCAAATATCTCGGTAAAAAATGCAGCAAAAATATTGTTTTAGACGTGGAAAAATGCGCCTCAAAAAGGTCTATTTTTAACAGTATAAAGCATTTTCAAAGCGTTTTTAGTACCTTCAAAAATCGATTTTTTCAAATATCTCGGTAAAAAATGCAGCTAAAATATTGTTTTAGACGTGGAAAAATGCGCCTCAAAAAGGTCTATTTTTAACAGTATAAAGCATTTTCAAAGCGTTTTTAGTACCTTCAAAAATCGATTTTTTCAAATATCTCGGTAAAAAATGCAGCTAAAATATTGTTTTAGACGTGGAAAAATGCGCCTCAAAAAGGTCTATTTTTAACAGTATAAAGCATTTTGAAAGCGTTTTTAGTACCTTCAAAAATCGATTTTTTTCAAATATCTCGGTAAAAAATGCAGCTAAAATATTGTTTTAGACGTGGAAAATGCGCCTCAAAAAGATCTATTTTTAACAGTATAAAGCATTTTCAAAGCATTTTTTGGTACCCTCAAAAATCGATTTTTTCAAATGTCTCGGTAAAAAATGCAGCTAAAATATTGTTTTAGACGTGGAAAAATGCGCCTCAAAAAGATCTATTTTTAACAGTATAAAGCATTTTTGAAGCGTTTTTAGTACCTTCAAAAATCGATTTTTTCAAATATCTCGGTAAAAAATGCAGCAAAAATATTGTTTTAGACGTGGAAAAATGCGCCTTAAAAAGGTCTATTTTTAAAAGTATAAAGCATTTTCAAAGCGTTTTTAATACCTTCAAAAATCTATTTTTTCAAATATCTCGGTAAAAAATGCAGCTAAAATATTGTTTTAGACGTGGAAAAATGCGCCTCAAAAAGATCTATTTTTAACAGTGTAAAGCACTTTCAAAGCGTTTTTAGTACCTTCAAAAATCGATTTTTTCAAATATCTCGGTAAAAAATGCAGCTAAAATATTGTTTTAGACGTGGAAAAATGCGCCTCAAAAAGGTCTATTTTTAACAGTATAAAGCATTTTCAAAGCGTTTTTAGTACCTTCAAAAATCGATTTTTTCAAATATCTCGGTAAAAAATGCAGCTAAAATATTGTTTTAGACGTGGAAAAATGCGCCTCAAAAAGATCTATTTTTAACAGTATAAAGCATTTTTGAAGCGTTTTTAGTACCTTAAAAATAGATTTTTTAATTTTGAAAAATCGATTTTAGTACAGTGAAAAATCGATTTCAGTACGTTCAAAAATCGATTTTTTTATTTTTAAAAATCGATTTTAGTACAGTGAAAAATCGATTTTACTACTTTCAAAAATCGATTTTTTCAAATATTTCGGTAAAAAAATGCAGCTAAAATATTGTTTTAGACGTCGAAAAATGCGCTTTAAAAAGATCTGTTTTTAACAGTATAAAGCATTTTGAAAGTATTTTTTAGTACCTTCAAAAATCGATTTTTTCAAATATCTCGGTAAAAAATGCAGCTAAAATATTGTTTTAGACGTGGAAAAATGCGCCTCAAAAAGGTCTATTTTTAACAGTATAAAGCATTTTGAAAGCGTTTTTAGTACCTTCAAAAATCGATTTTTTTCAAATATCTCGGTAAAAAATGCAGCTAAAATATTGTTTTAGACGTGGAACAAATGTGCCTCAAAAAGGTCTATTTTTAACAGTATAAAGCATTTTCAAAGCGTTTTAAGTACCTTCAAAAATCGATTTTTTCAAATATCTCGGTAAAAAATGCAGCTAAAATATTGTTTTAGACGTGGAAAAATGCGCCTCAAAAGATCTATTTTTAACAGTATAAAGCATTTTTGAAACGTTTTTAGTACCTTCAAAAATCGATTTTTTCAAATATCTCGGTAAAAAATGCAGCAAAAATATTGTTTTAGACGTGGAAAAATGCGCCTTAAAAAGGTCTATTTTTAAAAGTATAAAGCATTTTCAAAGCGTTTTTAATACCTTCAAAAATCTATTTTTTCAAATATCTTGTTTTAGACGTCGAAAAATGCGCTTTAAAAACATCTGTTTTTAACAGTATAAAGCATTTTCAAAGTATTTTTAGTACCTTCAAAAATCGATTTTTTCAAATATCTCGGTAAAAAATGCAGCTAAAATATTGTTTTAGACGTGGAAAATGCGCCTCAAAAAGATCTATTTTTAACAGTATAAAGCATTTTCAAAGCATTTTTTGGTACCCTCAAAAATCGATTTTTTCAAATGTCTCGGTAAAAAATGCAGCTAAAATATTGTTTTAGACGTGGAAAAATGCGCCTCAAAAAGATCTATTTTTAACAGTATAAAGCATTTTTGAAGCGTTTTTAGTACCTTCAAAAATCTATTTTTTCAAATATCTCGGTAAAAAATGCAGCTAAAATATTGTTTTAGACGTGGAAAAATGCGCCTCAAAAAGATCTATTTTTAACAGTGTAAAGCACTTTCAAAGCGTTTTTAGTACCTTCAAAAATCGATTTTTTCAAATATCTCGGTAAAAAATGCAGCAAAAATATTGTTTTAGACGTGGAAAAATGCGCCTCAAAAAGGTCTATTTTTAACAGTATAAAGCATTTTCAAAGCGTTTTTAGTACCTTCAAAAATCGATTTTTTCAAATATCTCGGTAAAAAATGCAGCTAAAATATTGTTTTAGACGTGGAAAAATGCGCCTCAAAAAGGTCTATTTTTAACAGTATAAAGCATTTTGAAAGCGTTTTTAGTACCTTCAAAAATCGATTTTTTTCAAATATCTCGGTAAAAAATGCAGCTAAAATATTGTTTTAGACGTGGAAAAATGTGCCTCAAAAAGGTCTATTTTTAACAGTATAAAGCATTTTCAAAGCGTTTTAAGTACCTTCAAAAATCGATTTTTTCAAATATCTCGGTAAAAAATGCAGCTAAAATATTGTTTTAGACGTGGAAAAATGCGCCTCAAAAAGATCTATTTTTAACAGTATAAAGCATTTTTGAAACGTTTTTAGTACCTTCAAAAATCGATTTTTTCAAATATCTCGGTAAAAAATGCAGCTAAAATATTGTTTTAGACGTGGAAAAATGCGCCTCAAAAAGGTCAATTTTTAAAAGTATAAAGCATTTTCAAAGCGTTTTTAATACCTTCAAAAATCTATTTTTTCAAATATCTTGTTTTAGACGTCGAAAAATGCGCTTTAAAAACATCTGTTTTTAACAGTATAAAGCATTTTCAAAGTATTTTTTAGTACCTTCAAAAATCGATTTTTTCAAATATCTCGGTAAAAAATGCAGCTAAAATATTGTTTTAGACGTGGAAAATGCGCCTCAAAAAGATCTATTTTTAACAGTATAAAGCATTTTCAAAGCATTTTTTGGTATCCTCAAAAATCGATTTTTTCAAATGTCTCGGTAAAAAATGCAGCTAAAATATTGTTTTAGACGTGGAAAAATGCGCCTCAAAAAGATCTATTTTTAACAGTATAAAGCATTTTTGAAGCGTTTTTAGTACCTTCAAAAATCTATTTTTTCAAATATCTCGGTAAAAAATGCAGCTAAAATATTGTTTTAGACGTGGAAAAATGCGCCTCAAAAAGATCTATTTTTAACAGTGTAAAGCACTTTCAAAGCGTTTTTAGTACCTTCAAAAATCGATTTTTTCAAATATCTCGGTAAAAAATGCAGCAAAAATATTGTTTTAGACGTGGAAAAATGCGCCTCAAAAAGGTCTATTTTTAACAGTATAAAGCATTTTCAAAGCGTTTTTAGTACCTTCAAAAATCGATTTTTTCAAATATCTCGGTAAAAAATGCAGCTAAAATATTGTTTTAGACGTCGAAAAATGCGCTTCAAAAAGGTCTTTTTAACCAGTATAAAGCATTTTGAAAGTATTTTTTAGTACCTTCAAAAATCGATTTTTTCAAATATCTCGGTAAAAAATGCAGCTAAAATATTGTTTTAGACGTGGAAAAATGCGCCTCAAAAAGGTCTATTTTTAACAGTATAAAGCATTTTGAAAGCGTTTTTAGTACCTTCAAAAATCGATTTTTTTCAAATATCTCGGTAAAAAATGCAGCTAAAATATTGTTTTAGACGTGGAAAAATGTGCCTCAAAAAGGTCTATTTTTAACAGTATAAAGCATTTTCAAAGCGTTTTAAGTACCTTCAAAAATCGATTTTTTCAAATATCTCGGTAAAAAATGCAGCTAAAATATTGTTTTAGACGTGGAAAAATGCGCCTCAAAAAGATCTATTTTTAACAGTATAAAGCATTTTTGAAACGTTTTTAGTACCTTCAAAAATCGATTTTTTCAAATATCTCGGTAAAAAATGCAGCAAAAATATTGTTTTAGACGTGGAAAAATGCGCCTTAAAAAGGTCTATTTTTAAAAGTATAAAGCATTTTCAAAGCGTTTTTAATACCTTCAAAAATCTATTTTTTCAAATATCTTGTTTTAGACGTCGAAAAATGCGCTTTAAAAACATCTGTTTTTAACAGTATAAAGCATTTTCAAAGTATTTTTTAGTACCTTCAAAAATCGATTTTTTCAAATATCTCGGTAAAAAATGCAGCTAAAATATTGTTTTAGACGTGGAAAATGCGCCTCAAAAAGATCTATTTTTAACAGTATAAAGCATTTTCAAAGCATTTTTTGGTACCCTCAAAAATCGATTTTTTCAAATGTCTCGGTAAAAAATGCAGCTAAAATATTGTTTTAGACGTGGAAAAATGCGCCTCAAAAAGATCTATTTTTAACAGTATAAAGCATTTTTGAAGCGTTTTTAGTACCTTCAAAAATCTATTTTTTCAAATATCTCGGTAAAAAATGCAGCTAAAATATTGTTTTAGACGTGGAAAAATGCGCCTCAAAAAGATCTATTTTTAACAGTATAAAGCATTTTCAAAGCGTTTTAAGTACCTTCAAAAATCGATTTTTTCAAATATCTCGGTAAAAAATGCAGCTAAAATATTGTTTTAGACGTGGAAAAATGCGCCTCAAAAAGATCTATTTTTAACAGTATAAAGCATTTTTGAAACGTTTTTAGTACCTTCAAAAATCGATTTTTTCAAATATCTCGGTAAAAAATGCAGCAAAAATATTGTTTTAGACGTGGAAAAATGCGCCTTAAAAAGGTCTATTTTTAAAAGTATAAAGCATTTTCAAAGCGTTTTTAATACCTTCAAAAATCTATTTTTTCAAATATCTTGTTTTAGACGTCGAAAAATGCGCTTTAAAAAACATCTGTTTTTAACAGTATAAAGCATTTTCAAAGTATTTTTTAGTACCTTCAAAAATCGATTTTTTCAAATATCTCGGTAAAAAATGCAGCTAAAATATTGTTTTAGACGTGGAAAATGCGCCTCAAAAAGATCTATTTTTAACAGTATAAAGCATTTTCAAAGCATTTTTTGGTACCCTCAAAAATCGATTTTTTCAAATGTCTCGGTAAAAAATGCAGCTAAAATATTGTTTTAGACGTGGAAAATGCGCCTCAAAAAGATCTATTTTTAACAGTATAAAGCATTTTTGAAGCGTTTTTAGTACCTTCAAAAATCTATTTTTTCAAATATCTCGGTAAAAAATGCAGCTAAAATATTGTTTTAGACGTGGAAAAATGCGCCTCAAAAAGATCTATTTTTAACAGTGTAAAGCACTTTCAAAGCGTTTTTAGTACCTTCAAAAATCGATTTTTTCAAATATCTCGGTAAAAAATGCAGCAAAAATATTGTTTTAGACGTGGAAAAATGCGCCTCAAAAAGGTCTATTTTAACAGTATAAAGCATTTTCAAAGCGTTTTTAGTACCTTCAAAAATCGATTTTTTCAAATATCTCGGTAAAAAATGCAGCTAAAATATTGTTTTAGACGTGGAAAAATGCGCCTCAAAAAGGTCTATTTTTAACAGTATAAAGCATTTTCAAAGCGTTTTAGTACCTTCAAAAATCGATTTTTTCAAATATCTCGGTAAAAATGCAGCTAAAATATTGTTTTAGACGTGGAAAAATGCGCCTCAAAAAGGTCTATTTTTAACAGTATAAAGCATTTTGAAAGCGTTTTTAGTACCTTCAAAAATCGATTTTTTCAAATATCTCGGTAAAAAATGCAGCTAAAATATTGTTTTAGACGTGGAAAATGCGCCTCAAAAAGATCTATTTTTAACAGTATAAAGCATTTTCAAAGCGTTTTTAGTACCTTCAAAAATCGATTTTTTCAAATATCTCGGTAAAAAATGCAGCTAAAATATTGTTTTAGACGTGGAAAAATGCGCCTCAAAAAGATCTATTTTTAACAGTATAAAGCATTTTTGAAGCGTTTTTAGTACCTTCAAAAATCGATTTTTTCAAATATCTCGGTAAAAAATGCAGCAAAAATATTGTTTTAGACGTGGAAAAATGCGCCTTAAAAAGGTCTATTTTTAAAAGTATAAAGCATTTTCAAAGCGTTTTTAATACCTTCAAAAATCTATTTTTTCAAATATCTCGGTAAAAAATGCAGCTAAAATATTGTTTTAGACGTGGAAAAATGCGCCTCAAAAAGATCTATTTTTAACAGTGTAAAGCACTTTCAAAGCGTTTTTAGTACCTTCAAAAATCGATTTTTTCAAATATCTCGGTAAAAAATGCAGCAAAAATATTGTTTTAGACGTGGAAAAATGCGCCTCAAAAAGGTCTATTTTTAACAGTATAAAGCATTTTCAAAGCGTTTTTAGTACCTTCAAAAATCGATTTTTTCAAATATCTCGGTAAAAAAATGCAGCTAAAATATTGTTTTAGACGTGGAAAAATGCGCCTCAAAAAGATCTATTTTTAACAGTATAAAGCATTTTTGAAGCGTTTTTAGTACCTTAAAAATAGATTTTTAATTTTGAAAAATCGATTTTAGTACAGTGAAAAATCGATTTCAGTACGTTCAAAAATCGATTTTTTATTTTAAAAATCGATTTTAGTACAGTGAAAAATCGATTTTACTACTTTCAAAAATCGATTTTTTCAAATATTTCGGTAAAAAATGCAGCTAAAATATTGTTTTAGACGTCGAAAAATGCGCTTTAAAAAGATCTGTTTTTAACAGTATAAAGCATTTTGAAAGTATTTTTTAGTACCTTCAAAAATCGATTTTTTCAAATATCTCGGTAAAAAATGCAGCTAAAATATTGTTTTAGACGTGGAAAAATGCGCCTCAAAAAGGTCTATTTTTAACAGTATAAAGCATTTTGAAAGCGTTTTTAGTACCTTCAAAAATCGATTTTTTTCAAATATCTCGGTAAAAAATGCAGCTAAAATATTGTTTTAGACGTGGAAAAATGTGCCTCAAAAAGGTCTATTTTTAACAGTATAAAGCATTTTCAAAGCGTTTTAAGTACCTTCAAAAATCGATTTTTTCAAATATCTCGGTAAAAAATGCAGCTAAAATATTGTTTTAGACGTGGAAAAATGCGCCTCAAAAAGATCTATTTTTAACAGTATAAAGCATTTTTGAAACGTTTTTAGTACCTTCAAAAATCGATTTTTTCAAATATCTCGGTAAAAAATGCAGCAAAAAATATTGTTTTAGACGTGGAAAAATGCGCCTTAAAAAGGTCTATTTTTAAAAGTATAAAGCATTTTCAAAGCGTTTTTAATACCTTCAAAAATCTATTTTTTCAAATATCTTGTTTTAGACGTCGAAAAATGCGCTTTAAAAACATCTGTTTTTAACAGTATAAAGCATTTTCAAAGTATTTTTTAGTACCTTCAAAAATCGATTTTTTCAAATATCTCGGTAAAAAATGCAGCTAAAATATTGTTTTAGACGTGGAAAATGCGCCTCAAAAAGATCTATTTTTAACAGTATAAAGCATTTTCAAAGCATTTTTGGTACCCTCAAAAATCGATTTTTTCAAATGTCTCGGTAAAAAATGCAGCTAAAATATTGTTTTAGACGTGGAAAAATGCGCCTCAAAAAGATCTATTTTTAACAGTATAAAGCATTTTTGAAGCGTTTTTAGTACCTTCAAAAATCTATTTTTTCAAATATCTCGGTAAAAAATGCAGCTAAAATATTGTTTTAGACGTGGAAAAATGCGCCTCAAAAAGATCTATTTTTAACAGTATAAAGCATTTTCAAAGCGTTTTAAGTACCTTCAAAAATCGATTTTTTCAAATATCTCGGTAAAAAATGCAGCTAAAATATTGTTTTAGACGTGGAAAAATGCGCCTCAAAAAGATCTATTTTTAACAGTATAAAGCATTTTTGAAACGTTTTTAGTACCTTCAAAAATCGATTTTTTCAAATATCTCGGTAAAAAATGCAGCAAAAATATTGTTTTAGACGTGGAAAAATGCGCCTTAAAAAGGTCTATTTTTAAAAGTATAAAGCATTTTCAAAGCGTTTTTAATACCTTCAAAAATCTATTTTTTCAAATATCTTGTTTTAGACGTCGAAAAATGCGCTTTAAAAACATCTGTTTTTAACAGTATAAAGCATTTTCAAAGTATTTTTTAGTACCTTCAAAAATCGATTTTTTCAAATATCTCGGTAAAAAATGCAGCTAAAATATTGTTTTAGACGTGGAAAATGCGCCTCAAAAAGATCTATTTTTAACAGTATAAAGCATTTTCAAAGCATTTTTTGGTACCCTCAAAAATCGATTTTTTCAAATGTCTCGGTAAAAAATGCAGCTAAAATATTGTTTTAGACGTGGAAAAATGCGCCTCAAAAAGATCTATTTTTAACAGTATAAAGCATTTTTTGAAGCGTTTTTAGTACCTTCAAAAATCTATTTTTTCAATATCTCGGTAAAAAATGCAGCTAAAATATTGTTTTAGACGTGGAAAAATGCGCCTCAAAAAGATCTATTTTTAACAGTGTAAAGCACTTTCAAAGCGTTTTTAGTACCTTCAAAAATCGATTTTTTCAAATATCTCGGTAAAAAATGCAGCAAAAATATTGTTTTAGACGTGGAAAAATGCGCCTCAAAAAGGTCTATTTTTAACAGTATAAAGCATTTTCAAAGCGTTTTTAGTACCTTCAAAAATCGATTTTTTCAAATATCTCGGTAAAAAATGCAGCTAAAATATTGTTTTAGACGTGGAAAAATGCGCCTCAAAAAGGTCTATTTTTAACAGTATAAAGCATTTTCAAAGCGTTTTTAGTACCTTCAAAAATCGATTTTTTCAAATATCTCGGTAAAAAATGCAGCTAAAATATTGTTTTAGACGTGGAAAAATGCGCCTCAAAAAGGTCTATTTTTAACAGTATAAAGCATTTTGAAAGCGTTTTTAGTACCTTCAAAAATCGATTTTTTCAAATATCTCGGTAAAAAATGCAGCTAAAATATTGTTTTAGACGTGGAAAATGCGCCTCAAAAAGATCTATTTTTAACAGTATAAAGCATTTTCAAAGCATTTTTTGGTACCCTCAAAAATCGATTTTTTCAAATGTCTCGGTAAAAAATGCAGCTAAAATATTGTTTTAGACGTGGAAAAATGCGCCTCAAAAAGATCTATTTTTAACAGTATAAAGCATTTTTGAAGCGTTTTTAGTACCTTCAAAAATCGATTTTTTCAAATATCTCGGTAAAAAATGCAGCAAAAATATTGTTTTAGACGTGGAAAAATGCGCCTTAAAAAGGTCTATTTTTAAAAGTATAAAGCATTTTCAAAGCGTTTTTAATACCTTCAAAAATCTATTTTTTCAAATATCTCGGTAAAAAATGCAGCTAAAATATTGTTTTAGACGTGGAAAAATGCGCCTCAAAAAGATCTATTTTTAACAGTGTAAAGCACTTTCAAAGCGTTTTTAGTACCTTCAAAAATCGATTTTTTCAAATATCTCGGTAAAAAATGCAGCAAAAATATTGTTTTAGACGTGGAAAAATGCGCCTCAAAAAGGTCTATTTTTAACAGTATAAAGCATTTTCAAAGCGTTTTTAGTACCTT
>OY743101.1:0-2500 GCA_963555665.1 Dircenna loreta
GACGATAACGTTCCCCGACGCCTGTCTGCTAATCGCAGCACCGACGGAGTCGAGAAAGACCTCGAACTCCGCCAGGCTACGATTGGGGGAGAAGTACGTGCCTACGACAACGTACTCCCCCCACCGCGCCACTACCAAACCCGGGCCAGTCTCCAAGGTGGAGAGAGGGGGACCGGGACTAGATCCCACGACCACTGCCACGGAGCCGTTTATGTCCCCCGACCAACTGGAATTCGGGGGGACATAGTAGGGCTCACAGACCACCGCAACTTTTATGTCCCACTCCGCCATGGCCTGGATGAAAAGATCCTGGGCCCTGGCAGAGTGGTTTACATTCGCCTGTAGGAAGCCATGTCGCTGTCTGGTCATTGCGACATGGCTTCAACCGGCGGCGTACCGCGCACGACGTTTCGGGTAGAGGAGAAACCTGCTACCTTTCCTCTTTTACGGGGAGCCTTACAGGAACGGCTCCCCAGTTCGTGTCCCGCTGGAAGACCTAGGTCGACGCAGACAGCGCAGCGTAGGACACCGGTGCAACTTGCACGGTTGTGACCTGCAACGCCACAGCGGTAACAAATCGAGCTGCGGTCAGCATCAGTGGGGCAGAGCGCCCGCGTGTGCCCCGGCTCCTGACACCGGAAACACCGCATTGGACGCTCTTCTAGGAGCTCAACCCCAGCTGAGCTCCACCCGACGAGCAAGCGGCCCGTGTCCAAAAGGGACTTGGCCGCGTCAACGGGGCACTTGGCAATTGTAAAGCCCATGGCACCGTAACCCCAACGAATCTCCCCGACATGGAGAGCTTCGATGGAGCAATTCGTGACGCGGCAAATAGCGGCCGCTACTTTTTCCCTAGTGGCAGAGTCGTCCAGTCCCTTTACTTTAACAGAGACCCTGCGCACGGGCCGGACTACATCTGCCACACCATCGAGAACCGTGCGAAGAGTTGAAGCCAACTGGTCTGCTTTTTCTAGAGCCCCCCTTGGGAGCTCCAGAAGCCTGGCTCCTGTCTGCGACCGCCGGATTCTTAAACCGCCCTCGAGCCCGATCTCGCCGAGATTCACTTTCTCGGCGGCACGCTCGAGGACTTGGGCGTAGGTTACCCCTTTGGCCACCGCCTCGGTTTGTAATGTTATCATAACTGCTGGCGACCGAGGAGGTGGCAGTTTAGGCTGCGATTTTTTTACAGCCTGGGCCTTCTTCTTCTTCTTTTTCTTTTTCTTGCCCCTTTTGCCTCCCTTGCTCTGGGGCGCCATCGGCTGGATCGCAGGTTGTACCGAAGGACCCGGAGCCACTGGCCGAGGGCCACCCCTCTTTTTGCCCCTTTTAACCACCGTTGTCCAAGGCTCAGTTAGGACTGCTGGTGCGGAAGACTGTTGCGGGGCCTCTACCGAACGAGTTTTGACCGGTGCTTCCGCCTGTATCGTCAGCAAGCCTGAACGCCTAGCAGAACGTGTGTTCTGACGTGCAGATGCTGCTGCAGGAGCCTCTCTTTTTCCATCCGCCGCGAGGGGTGGACGCATGGGTTTTTCCGGCAGGAGGCGATCCTCAATCCCTGCAAAGCGGGCGTTTATCATCACGCCTACCGAGGTAACTATAGAGCGCCTCAACTCCTCGACCACATCGGCATCTCGAGAAGGCGTCTCCGCAGTGGGGGCAGCAGAAGATTTCGCCGCTGACGCCCTCATTTCGGCAAACTCGCGCCTGTGAACCTTCAGCTCTGCTCGAAGGTTTTCCACCTCGCGGTGGAGGCGCGAATTGTTTGCCCGAAGACGGCGCGTCTCTTCATTGGCTGTACGCCCAGCCAAGGCCTCCACAGCCTCAAGGAGGTCCCTTGTCGACTCCTTGATAAGTTTTATTATGTCGCCCTTGAGGTTAGTCGACTTTCGACACGCCTCAAGGATGGCTGCAGAGCTGCGCCCGGCGACTGCCCGCAGCTCCTCAGCCCCCATGAATATGGGGTCTAGCCTCTGTTGCGACTCCAAGAGGTCCTCCTCATCAGAACCGGGCACTAGCACAGGCGATGGTTTAGCATTCCTATTGGCCCGTGTGCTAAGCATCTTTTCGTATTCGGCTTCCTCAGCCTCTTCCGCAAGGGCCCGCAGATCGGCTTTAGCCCGGGCGAGCCCACTACCAACCGTTGAGCAGACGCGGCCACGGCGAGCGGTGCTGCATTTCCCAGAAGTAACGCCAAGCTCAGAGTCGCTTCCAGACGCGTCACTTGGTAGTTGGGAAACCTCGGAAAGAGGTCGCTTACGATTTTGGTCGGACATCTTGTCCGCACCACGAGTCCGCATGAAAGTAAGCTTAAGTCCTTTAGGATTGCGGGGTTCATTTGCAGAAGAGCCGACCAACGGGGTCGACTTCTCCACATCCAAAGCAACTGTATCCTGATCGCGATAGTAAGCAGAATCCGTAGGGATAGCCAAGTCGTCGTAGAGAGGATCTCCACTACCCTCCTCACCACGCCTCACACTATTTTTGTTTATACAGGTCCGTG
>OY743101.1:5000-12500 GCA_963555665.1 Dircenna loreta
CATCACAGACCTGTTATTGCTCAATCTCGTGCGGCTCGAAGCCGCCGGTCCCTCTAAGAAGAATTTTAATACGCCGTCAGTGAGTTGCGCGACCGAAATCGCGCACACCTAAATGACAACGCCTATTTAGCAGGCTAGAGTCTCGTTCGTTACCGGAATTAACCAGACAAATCGCTCCACCAACTAAGAACGGCCATGCACCACCACCCACCGAATCAAGAAAGAGCTATTAATCTGTCAATCCTTCCGGTGTCCGGGCCTGGTGAGATTTCCCGTGTTGAGTCAAATTAAGCCGCAGGCTCCACTCCTGGTGGTGCCCTTCCGTCAATTCCTTTAAGTTTCAGCTTTGCAACCATACTCCCCCCGGTTAGGTTAGGTTAGGTTAGGTTAGGTTAGGTTAGGTTAGGTTAGGTTAGGTTAGGTTAGGTTGAGAGTGGAGAAGGAGGTGGAGACTCTATCGGACCATTTATACGTCCGATTTGAGATCTCCGCTTCCCGGCCGGATCTGGCCAGACCACCGCGGGGGGGGAGTCGGTTTCCTCGTTGGGCAGTCCAGCGGCTGGATCGGGAAATGGTCGAAGAGGCGGCCATCGTCCAGGGCTGGGCCTTTCCCGATCCGCCCGACGAGGAGACCGACGTGGAGGGGTCGGCGGGCCGCATGCGCGAGGCCCTCACTAGGGTCTGCGATGCGGCCATGCCGAGGGTGGGGTCCAGGCCCCGGCGCAGGGCAGTGTACTGGTGGTCGCCCGAAATTGCCGAACTTCGGGCGGCCTGTTGCAGGGCTCGTAGGGCCTTCGTCCGGTGTCGCCGTCGTCATGGCTTTGACCCGGACATGGAGGCCCGGCTGCGTAGTCGTTACCGCGAAGCGAAGTCGACTCTGCGGCTGGCGATTCGGAAGGCGAAGGACCTGGCTCGGGAGGAAATCCTGGCCGGTCTCGATAGGGACCCATGGGGGCGCCCGTATCGCGTCGCGCGGAACAAGACCCGCGGCGCTGGCGCCCCGGTCATGGAGTCCCTTCAGCCGGATTTCCTCGAGCGGCTGGTGGGGGAACTTTTCCCGAATTCCACCGGCCACTCTCCTCCCGTGATGGCCCCTCCTTCTCTTGAGGGGGGGGTGGGCTCTATCCCAGACATCACGGAGGTCGAGCTGGAGGTCGCGCTGAGTCGCCTGCGAGCCCGCAACACTGCGCCGGGGCCGGACGGTATTCCAGGGCGGGGTTTGGTCATCGCCCTGGAATACTTGGGGGGCAGGCTTCGGGAACTGTTCAACCTTTGTTTGCGCACTGGACAGTTCCCGAAGGCCTGGAAGGAGGGGCGGTTGTGCCTGTTGCGGAAGGAGGGTCGTTCTGTCGACTCGTCCTCCGCGTACAGGCCAATCGTGCTGCTGGACGAGATGGGTAAGCTCTTCGAGAGAATCCTCTCTGCCCGTCTCGTCCAGCACCTCGAGGAGGTGGGTCCGGGTCTTTCAGAAGCCCAGTTCGGCTTCAGGGCGGGTCGATCGACGATCGACGCCCTGAGGGCTCTGAAGGACCTGACCCAGGAGGCTGTGTCCGAGGGGGACGTCGTCGTCGCGGTCTCGCTGGACGTCGCCAACGCCTTCAACAGTTTGCCGTTCGAGACTTTGGTCGAGGCGCTCCGGTACCATGGAGTGCCTCCCTATCTCCGGCGGCTGTTGGAGGCATACCTGCAGGATAGAGAGGTCCTGTGGGTAGGCGGCGACCGGCGGCTATACCGACGGAGCGTGAGCCGAGGGGTTCCACAAGGGTCCGTTTTGGGACCGGTCTTGTGGAACCTGGGCTATGACTGGCTGCTCCGCTGTCCGCTCCTCCCCAGGATGAGGGTGTTGTGTTATGCAGATGACACCCTCGTCACTGCACGGGGAGGGAGCTTTGCGGAGGCGGCCCGTCTTGCTTCCGTCGGTGCTACGCTGGTAGCGGACCGCGCGGGGCTGTTGGGACTGGAGGTCTCCGTCACGAAGACGGAGGCCATGTTGTTCCACGGCCCTCGGCGAGGTCCCCCTCGTCGGGCGTCCATCTCCGTCCAGGGTGCGCAGGTGGCGCTGAAGGCCCAGATGAAGTATCTGGGCCTCACACTGGACGGACGATGGAACTTCGGGGCGCATTTCTCTCTGCTCGCCCCGAAGTTGATTTCCACTGCAGCTGCCTTGGGGAGGCTTCTGCCCAACGTCGGTGGGCCGCAGGCTCCGTGCCGGCGCCTATATGCCGGCATCGTGAGGAGCATGGCCCTGTACGGTGCTCCCATATGGTCGGGAGCCCTCACTGCGGATTCCAGGGCCCTTCTGCGAAGAACGCAAAGGGTCCTAGCGGTGAGGGTGATCAGGGGGTACCGTACGGTGTCCTACACTGCGGCCACACTCCTGGCGAGCGATCCGCCGTGGGAGCTACACGCGGAGGTGCTCGCCAGGGTGTATTGGCACCGGGCAGAAGCCAGGGATGGGCAAAGGATCGAGGCGGCGCGGGTCAGGACTCTAGCTCACCGAGTCCTGATCCGACAGTGGAAATCGGAGTTGGAGTCTCCTGTCGCCGGTCTGGCGACAGTGGGGGCAGTTCGCCCCCACATGGATCGTTGGATCAACCGGCGACACGGGACCCTAACTTATCGTCTTGTGCAGGTATTGACGGGGCACGGATGCTTCGGCGAGTACCTGCACAAGATCGCACGCAGAGAGGCGACCCCCTCCTGCCACCACTGTGACGAGGCCGTAGACACGGCTCGTCACACCCTGGCTGAGTGCGCAGCCTGGGACCGTCAGCGTTCTGAGCTGACGGCTGTGGTGGGCAGGGACCTTTCGCTGCCGCGCGTGGTACGCGCGATGATCGGCAGCGAGAGGTGTTGGGTCGCGGTGGCTTCCTTCTGCGAGCAAGTCATTGCCGCGAAGGAGGCCGCGGAGCGGATCAGGGAGTCAGCCTCCACCGCTGATCCGCTCCGAAGGGGTAGGCTGGGGAGAAGGAGGCGGGAGTACGCCCGACGCTTCCTTCCCCAGCCGTAGTGCCTTGGTGAGAGGGGAGGGTGACCCCTTTCACCAGCCATAGGCCTACGTCGTAAGGGTGCTTTCGTTACTCGGAGCACCCTTATCGGGGGTGGCGATTCCGCCGGGGCGTCACGGTGAGTGCGACAAGCGATCCCGTGGCGTCCCACTATGGCGATGAGGGTAACCGTTGGTTTTTAGTGGGTAGCCTTAAAAATGGCATGTTCTCCCTGGCCTAGAGGCCCGGGCAACCCGTTGAAACTCCTTCGTGCTGGGGATTGGGGTTTGCAATTATCCCCCATAAACGAGGAATTCCTAGTAAGCGCGAGTCATAAGCTCGCGTTGATTACGTCCCTGCCCTTTGTACACACCGCCCGTCGCTACTACCGATTGAATGATTTAGTGAGGTCTTCGGACCGACACGCGGTGGCTTCACGGCCGTCGGCGTTGCTGGGAAGTTGACCAAACTTGATCATTTAGAGGAAGTAAAAGTCGTAACAAGGTTTCCGTAGGGGAACCTGCGGAAGGATCATTAACGTGTCTCTCGCTATACGCGCTCGTCGTGTTGTGTGGGTCTGACATTAGATACCTCAAAATAAAAACGAACGAGAGACGTTCCTCATTGAGATAATACAAACCGACAGCGCGTAGTAATAACATATCGTTATCCGTCGCGCAAAAAAGCTCGTAAGTCAATTCGAAAGCGATCTATAACCAAACCGCATAGTCTAAACTCTGGCTATCTCGTCTGACGTAGACCGGTAAGAATCCGCGCCGCGAGTCTCATACTTGATCAGCCGCAGATCGGTCGAATCGATTATCATAAATGTTATAATCGAAGAGATTACAAGATCTAAGGAGTTATAAGACAGAGTGGGAGGTTTGCATTAGAGTTATGGTACGTACGAGTGTGATGGATGATGCGATAAGTAATGAAACCGTCGTCGGTATCTCGATGTGTACGTGTGTATCGTTCGTATATATAAAATTATATGCGGTTCGGTGGATAGTTGCCATATACCGTTGAGGGGTTCTTATATCGTGTAGTGCGTTTATTCGAACACTTCGTCGGTGGTCATTCCTCCGGTCTGACGGATTGATTATCTTTCATATCGCTATTATCATAATCTCGGTGAGATATATTTAATAGATGGTGGATTGATATATTTCTACGTCTGGACAAAATAAACAAAACAATTAAAATCGCGAAAGCAACCTTTTTAGATGAGCGTATTGAGTTATGCGAGTCTTACAAAAAAAAAGGATGCCGGAGCCGTATATATTAATAAAAAAAACCATTACCCTGGACGGTGGATCACTTGGCTCGCGGGTCGATGAAGAACGCAGTTAACTGCGCGTCATAGTGTGAACTGCAGGACACATTTGAACATCGACATTTCGAACGCACATTGCGGTCCGTGGAGAAATATCCAGGACCACTCCTGTCTGAGGGCCGGCTGCATAAAATAATATATCACACTGTTCCGAACGTTTATTGAGTTAAATGTTTGCGAACATATGACGGTTCCGACGAGAGAAACTGTCCGATGTCATTCACGTGACGTCGACGTTCTTCAGTCTGTCCGTTTAAAACTTATATTATATATATATACGACCGGAACGCTATTTTCATCGTAATATATATTATATGACGTGCGAACATATTCTATTTTGATACGTACGTGCGTGACCAATAGCGACTATCGCACCTCGATGAGAGATTTAATCATCTTTCGTTAAAGCGAACGCGTTACATCACAGTACACTCGTTGCCGAGAGCGCGATAGATGCTCCCTACGATCCTTCGAACTTAATTAATTTTAAAGTTCTCCGGTGATATGAGGGTAAGCAAATATCCTATGTTCTCTCGTCGCTATACGATCATGTCAGATGTACGATGCGTTGTACTTTTATCGATTGTTGTGAATATTTCACTCTTGTGCGAAACGGTCCGGTCTATGCGCCAATAATGTAAATCCGGTCTAATGTCAGACCCACACAACACGACGAGCGCGTATAGCGAGAGACACGTTAATGATCCTTCCGCAGGTTCCCCTACGGAAACCTTGTTACGACTTTTACTTCCTCTAAATGATCAAGTTTGGTCAACTTCCCAGCAACGCCGACGGCCGTGAAGCCACCGCGTGTCGGTCCGAAGACCTCACTAAATCATTCAATCGGTAGTAGCGACGGGCGGTGTGTACAAAGGGCAGGGACGTAATCAACGCGAGCTTATGACTCGCGCTTACTAGGAATTCCTCGTTTATGGGGGATAATTGCAAACCCCAATCCCCAGCACGAAGGAGTTTCAACGGGTTGCCCGGGCCTCTAGGCCAGGGAGAACATGCTGATTCCTTCAGTGTAGCGCGCGTGCGGCCCAGGACATCTAAGGGCATCACAGACCTGTTATTGCTCAATCTCGTGCGGCTCGAAGCCGCCGGTCCCTCTAAGAAGAATTTTAATACGCCGTCAGTGAGTTGCGCGACCGAAATCGCGCACACCTAAATGACAACGCCTATTTAGCAGGCTAGAGTCTCGTTCGTTACCGGAATTAACCAGACAAATCGCTCCACCAACTAAGAACGGCCATGCACCACCACCCACCGAATCAAGAAAGAGCTATTAATCTGTCAATCCTTCCGGTGTCCGGGCCTGGTGAGATTTCCCGTGTTGAGTCAAATTAAGCCGCAGGCTCCACTCCTGGTGGTGCCCTTCCGTCAATTCCTTTAAGTTTCAGCTTTGCAACCATACTCCCCCCGGAGTCCAAAATCTTTGGTTTCCCGGAAGCTGCCCGCCGAGCCATTGTAATAACGTCGGCGGATCGCTAGATGACATATTTACGGTTAGAACTAGGGCGGTATCTAATCGCCTTCGAACCTCTAACTTTCGTTCTTGATTGATGAAAACACCTTTGGCAAATGCTTTCGCTGATGTTCGTCTTGCGACGATCCAAGAATTTCACCTCTAACGTCGCAATACGAATGCCCCCAGTTATCCCTATTAATCATTACCTCGGAGTTCTGAAAACCAACAAAATAGAACCGAGATCATATTCTATTATTCCATGCACGAAATATTCAAGCGGCATTTTGAGCCCGCTTTGAGCACTCTAATTTGTTCAAAGTAAAATTGTCGGCCCATCTCGACACTCACTGAAGAGCACCGCGATAGGATTTTGATATTGAACCGGCGTTTGACCGCCGGCTCACCGACGATATGCTCCGCAGACGTGTCAGTATCACCACGGATGCGATGCACCGACAGCGCGGCGCACAAATGCAACTACGAGCTTTTTAACCGCAACAATTTTAGTATACGCTATTGGAGCTGGAATTACCGCGGCTGCTGGCACCAGACTTGCCCTCCAATTGTTCCTCGTTAAAATATTTAAAGTGTACTCATTCCGATTACGAGGCCTCGTAAGAGTCCCGTATCGTTATTTTTCGTCACTACCTCCCCGTGCCGGGAGTGGGTAATTTGCGCGCCTGCTGCCTTCCTTGGATGTGGTAGCCGTTTCTCAGGCTCCCTCTCCGGAATCGAACCCTGATTCCCCGTTACCCGTGACAACCATGGTAGTCGCAGAAACTACCATCGAAAGTTGATAAGGCAGACATTTGAAAGATGCGTCGCCGGTACTGGACCATGCGATCGGCAAAAGTTATCCAGATTCATCAAAATTAACGACTTCGGACGCGAGGCCCTCCGTCGATTGGTTTTGATCTAATAAAAGCACTCATCCCATCACTGGTCAGAGTTCTGATTGCATGTATTAGCTCTAGAATTACCACAGTTATCCAAGTAACTGAGTAAGATCTAAGGAACCAAAACTGATATATTGAGCCATTCGCGGTATCGCCTTAATACGGCTTGCACTGAGACATGCATGGCTTAATCTTTGAGACAAGCATATAACTACTGGCAGGATCAACCAGGGAGCTAGCTAAACAAAGGCGATGTGAAGTCTCTAAAGACGCACGCACGCGAGGTGTGTACGCCTATAGCTCCTCCATAACGTCCATTTGAGAGCAAGGCTCTTGAGCTCATCGTACGCATTTCGGTATTAGCGAAAACGCGTTACGGTGGCTAAGTTTATAAATTTTCATATATATTTATTCATTATGAAAAATATATATTCTTTAAAGACGTCGTATATTACTATACGGAGTCTCATATTTTGATAGTTACTTAAACGAGATCATCGTTATATATCTCAAACACTATGGTAAGAGTTCGGTTAACATGTTAAAACGTCAACATTGGGATCGTCGCCCGGTGTTAGAGAGATCGTGTACCATTCGAAAATATTATATCGACAGAGCAATCCGGTCAACTATGACGGGAGCAATGTTCTTAGAAAGATCATACGACCCCGTTAAAACGATAGCGCTCGTGCATCAACATATTAAATCGACAGAAACTAAATAAGAAAAGAAATCTTATAAGAGTTGTCGTAATTAATAATTGAAGTACTGCACGTTACCGTCGGCGGTCAACACTGATTATTTTATGTG
>OY743101.1:17500-20000 GCA_963555665.1 Dircenna loreta
TCTGGTGATCGGTAGGGTTGGTGAACTTTTTCAACATTTTACTTGCCCATCTTAACTTTTTTCGAATCCTAAAGGATTTGGCGGCGGCTCTAGCAACGGACCATTCCGACGAAGCCAGCAGCCCGAACCTCCGTGAGACAAGTTCGGCAACCACTGTTCGAAAGGATGGGATCGCTAAGCCTCCGACCTTAGTTCCAGCATGGAAATAAGCCGTTGGAACGTCACCCGGTAGCCTCAACCATTTCCTCACAGTACCCCGGATTTGCACATCAAGCATCCTCAATCGATCATCCGAAACCGTGCCCAACACGAGACCGTGCATGAACCGCGGAATCAGGTGACCCCTCGCGATCTCGAGCCGCTGCTGCGGCTTGAGGGGGGCCCTCGAGATGTTGTCGAGGGCTCTCTTGATCTGATACTCGATGTTCGCCGATCCAGACGCTTCGAAGTCAATGCCAAGATAGCGCCAGCGTTCAACGCAAGACACCTGCCGAAGCTTGTACCTGCCAACCTTAAAGGTCTTCTCGGTAAGGTAATGGTGTTTCTTACGATGTCCGTCAGGCACCATCGAGAGCACAGAGCTTTTGCCCAGGCTGACCTTAAGACCCATTGTTTCGCCTATCTCAACAACAGTGTCAATGGATTCCTGCATCCCCACCTTCGATCCTGCAACGAGGATTAGGTCGTCGGCGTAGGCCAGAGCTGAGACTAGCTCGTTTTCTAGCCTGTAGCCGACTCCCTGCGGTAGTGACGCGAGAATTAGGTCCATGACCATATTGAAGAGAATCGGTGATAATGGATCCCCTTGTCGCACCCCTTTGCCAACTTTTACAGAAGTGCTACTTTGGCCTTTGACGGCTATGGTGGTAGTCGCCGTTCCGTACATCGTAGCTATATAGTCGCAGAACGCCTTTGGCAACCCTCTATTCTCCAGCATCTTCACAAGTGCCCCGTGGGACACCGTGTCGAATGCTCTGGAGAAGTCGAGGACCGCCACATGGCACTCACGCAACTTCCTTCTGCTATCCCCTAACACTGCGTCAAGCACTGCGGTATTTTCAAGAGTGCCATCGGCGCTGATGAAACCGCGCTGTCGCGTGTCAGTTGGGCAACAGGCAAGCAATCTTCGAGCCAGGATGCTGTGCATGTGCCTGAGCGGTACAGACGCGATTGTTATCGGCCTGTATTCGCCCGGGTTCGCAGGTGCATCATTTTTAGGGACGAATATTGTCCTGCACTGTCGCAGTGGTTCCGGTATGCCCGTGGTCAACCAGTGATTGAATATTTCCGCCTTTACGGTCGCGGGAACTGTTCGCCATTCTTCGGCACGGATTCCGTCCGGTCCTGGCGCAGTTTTCCCAGTGAGCTTGGACGCCTTTACCTCCTCGGAGGTGAAAGGCGCCCATAGGGTGCTATAGTCGCGAGAGCCCCCTTGACGCTCAGCACGCTCAAGAGCGCGCAGAACATCCGGTCTAGGCCCCGGGGCGTCAGACACAGCCTCTAAGATAGGTCGCCAGAAGGTCTCCATCTCCTCGAGACTGTGCTTCGTTTCCCGGCACTCGCCGTCTATTACTTCCCGTGTGGCTCGTCTGGGGCACTTTTTGTACAGTTCCTGTACCCTTGCGTACTCAATTCTTCTCAGCTTTCGCTTCGAAACTGGTACGGTATCGTCAATTCCATGTTTTTTATTTTTACGGAGGCGCCTCGCAGCCTTCCCTCGCAGTCCGCCGCGCTGCTTCCGTGTCTCGGCCCTCTTTAGGAGTTCCTCGATCACATGCACCGCGTTTGAACTGATGGGAGAGACGGCCACGGATGGTTCACCAGCCGGTGGAGCGTCTTCAGTAGCCCTCTGCGTCGCGGCCGAAGGCTGCGCGTCAGGAGTCAGTTCAGCGCCTGAACCCCTTCTCGCAAAAGGGACGAGTTCGGGTAGTGCGTTTTCCTCCAAAATGGCCTTAACCATTTCTTTGTACTTTGCACTCCTTCGCTGACCCTTAATCGCCTCCAGCGTCCGTTGGAGCTGTGGCAGTTTGGCGAGAAGGTGTACGTTCGAGCACTTCCCTTCCTCTTTCGTCAGCTGCGCCTCGGTCCGCGCCAGCAAGAGAAGCTCTTCATCACCCCACCTGCGCTTCACCATATTTGGAGCTGCCTCCGTATTTGCCTCAACGGGATGGGCCCTCCGTTTATGGACTCCCAAACCCGTCTTGGTGGTAAAAGTTCTCGCACAGACCGAACATGTCCACCCAGCTGATCGCCCAGCACTCCCAACACTCTCGCCGGGAGCGCCGGTCCTGACCAGAGGAGAGGAACTGACCATGCTCCCCGTCTCCTGTGGGAGGACGGGGTGGCCCTTATTCTTTTTAATCGGACTTTTTGCAATTTGTTTGTTCCCATTTGTGGTAGGGCCGCAAACCCCGCCACCAGGGTTCGCACACGACTTTCACGAAGGTCCCAACCGAAGAGAGTCGCTATGCTTGGCGGAATCCGTAGAGACCACCCATCG
>OY743101.1:25000-411422 GCA_963555665.1 Dircenna loreta
GAGCGCGTATAGCGAGAGACACGTTAATGATCCTTCCGCAGGTTCCCCTACGGAAACCTTGTTACGACTTTTACTTCCTCTAAATGATCAAGTTTGGTCAACTTCCCAGCAACGCCGACGGCCGTGAAGCCACCGCGTGTCGGTCCGAAGACCTCACTAAATCATTCAATCGGTAGTAGCGACGGGCGGTGTGTACAAAGGGCAGGGACGTAATCAACGCGAGCTTATGACTCGCGCTTACTAGGAATTCCTCGTTTATGGGGGATAATTGCAAACCCCAATCCCCAGCACGAAGGAGTTTCAACGGGTTGCCCGGGCCTCTAGGCCAGGGAGAACATGCTGATTCCTTCAGTGTAGCGCGCGTGCGGCCCAGGACATCTAAGGGCATCACAGACCTGTTATTGCTCAATCTCGTGCGGCTCGAAGCCGCCGGTCCCTCTAAGAAGAATTTTAATACGCCGTCAGTGAGTTGCGCGACCGAAATCGCGCACACCTAAATGACAACGCCTATTTAGCAGGCTAGAGTCTCGTTCGTTACCGGAATTAACCAGACAAATCGCTCCACCAACTAAGAACGGCCATGCACCACCACCCACCGAATCAAGAAAGAGCTATTAATCTGTCAATCCTTCCGGTGTCCGGGCCTGGTGAGATTTCCCGTGTTGAGTCAAATTAAGCCGCAGGCTCCACTCCTGGTGGTGCCCTTCCGTCAATTCCTTTAAGTTTCAGCTTTGCAACCATACTCCCCCCGGAGTCCAAAATCTTTGGTTTCCCGGAAGCTGCCCGCCGAGCCATTGTAATAACGTCGGCGGATCGCTAGATGACATATTTACGGTTAGAACTAGGGCGGTATCTAATCGCCTTCGAACCTCTAACTTTCGTTCTTGATTGATGAAAACACCTTTGGCAAATGCTTTCGCTGATGTTCGTCTTGCGACGATCCAAGAATTTCACCTCTAACGTCGCAATACGAATGCCCCCAGTTATCCCTATTAATCATTACCTCGGAGTTCTGAAAACCAACAAAATAGAACCGAGATCATATTCTATTATTCCATGCACGAAATATTCAAGCGGCATTTTGAGCCCGCTTTGAGCACTCTAATTTGTTCAAAGTAAAATTGTCGGCCCATCTCGACACTCACTGAAGAGCACCGCGATAGGATTTTGATATTGAACCGGCGTTTGACCGCCGGCTCACCGACGATATGCTCCGCAGACGTGTCAGTATCACCACGGATGCGATGCACCGACAGCGCGGCGCACAAATGCAACTACGAGCTTTTTAACCGCAACAATTTTAGTATACGCTATTGGAGCTGGAATTACCGCGGCTGCTGGCACCAGACTTGCCCTCCAATTGTTCCTCGTTAAAATATTTAAAGTGTACTCATTCCGATTACGAGGCCTCGTAAGAGTCCCGTATCGTTATTTTTCGTCACTACCTCCCCGTGCCGGGAGTGGGTAATTTGCGCGCCTGCTGCCTTCCTTGGATGTGGTAGCCGTTTCTCAGGCTCCCTCTCCGGAATCGAACCCTGATTCCCCGTTACCCGTGACAACCATGGTAGTCGCAGAAACTACCATCGAAAGTTGATAAGGCAGACATTTGAAAGATGCGTCGCCGGTACTGGACCATGCGATCGGCAAAAGTTATCCAGATTCATCAAAATTAACGACTTCGGACGCGAGGCCCTCCGTCGATTGGTTTTGATCTAATAAAAGCACTCATCCCATCACTGGTCAGAGTTCTGATTGCATGTATTAGCTCTAGAATTACCACAGTTATCCAAGTAACTGAGTAAGATCTAAGGAACCAAAACTGATATATTGAGCCATTCGCGGTATCGCCTTAATACGGCTTGCACTGAGACATGCATGGCTTAATCTTTGAGACAAGCATATAACTACTGGCAGGATCAACCAGGGAGCTAGCTAAACAAAGGCGATGTGAAGTCTCTAAAGACGCACGCACGCGAGGTGTGTACGCCTATAGCTCCTCCATAACGTCCATTTGAGAGCAAGGCTCTTGAGCTCATCGTACGCGTTTCGGTATTAGCGAAAACGCGTTACGGTGGCTAAGTTTATAAATTTTCATATATATTTATTCATTATGAAAAATATATATTCTTTAAAGACGTCGTATATTACTATACGGAGTCTCATATTTTGATAGTTACTTAAACGAGATCTGCTTACCAAAATTGGCCCACTTGGCACCGTCATCAGATCTCCGACTTCATCGTTCGAGTAAGTCGGAGTTCTCACCCATTTAAAGTTTGAGAATAGGTTGAGGTCGTTTCGGCCCCAATGCCTCTAATCATTCGCTTTACCGGATGGGACTGTTAATTATCGACGCCAGCTATCCTGAGGGAAACTTCGGACGGAACCAGCTACTAGATGGTTCGATTAGTCTTTCGCCCCTATACCCAGTTCCGACGATCGATTTGCACGTCAGAATCGCTACGGTCCTCCATCAGGGTTTCCCCTGACTTCGACCTGACCAGGCATAGTTCACCATCTTTCGGGTCCCAGCATCTGTGCTCAGAGCGCGCCTGCATTCACGGATTGGAAACGAGACGCCTCGGGAGTGCGAGAGGTCGATTTAAACCGACGCTCCATCCTCCCTGAGCGCGCGACAAGCGCACGCCTTCACTTTCGTTGCGCCTTTCAGTTTTGTGTATAAAAATCTCAATGACTCGCACACATGCTAGACTCCTTGGTCCGTGTTTCAAGACGGGTCCTGCGAGTGCCCGAAAATGAATCATCGCAGACGGATACGCGCACAGTCCGAGACAACACGGCTGCGACAACAGCAGCACCGCGCCTAGGTCCGCACTCGGGCAGGACTAAAGCTAACGGCACAGGCTTGCGTCGGGCCGGACGTGCGTTAGACGCGTGCGCGATTCGTATAATGTACGACTTTGTACTACCGTCCGATAGCCGGCAGGCCACCGTCACGGTCCAGCCGCCGCGCGAACGCGACAATTGGACTCCCGGACGGCGCTTATGCCGACGTCGAACGGGTCGCGATGTATTACTAAGAGAGAAGTGCACGCCGTCGGCGAACGTCGACGGACGCGACCCGTGACACGCTACACACCACTGAAGCGATGCAAGCGCGTCATCGAGGCACACGCACGTACGCCGCCGAATGACGATGAATCTCTCCGTTCGTTCATTCGAGTTTCGCAGGTTTACCCCTGAACGGTTTCACGTACTCTTGAACTCTCTCTTCAAAGTTCTTTTCAACTTTCCCTCACGGTACTTGTTCGCTATCGGTCTCGCGGTAATATTTAGCCTTAGATGGAGTTTACCACCCACTTAGGGCTGCACTCTCAAGCAACCCGACTCTGAGGAGTGTCCCTCTCGCCGTCTCGCTCCGTCACTACGGGCCTGGCACCCTCTACGGGAAAACGGCCCCGTTCAAGACGAACTTGGACAGGAGTGGCGACGACGAGAAAGCGGAACCTCCCGAACACCACATCTCCCGCGATCGTTACAACCGCGGGATTCAGTGCTGGGCTATTTCCTGTTCGCTCGCCGCTACTAAGGAAATCCTGGTTAGTTTCTTTTCCTCCGCTTACTAATATGCTTAAATTCGGCGGGTGATCCTCCCTGATCTGAGGCCAACGATAAAAAACGAGGCAGACGCGATATCCGTCAGCGCTACGACGCCGTGAACCACTCGATAAACGAGCGGAACCGGCGTCGACGCGCCCTTCGGACGTCGTGTCCGCCTACTGTGTGCAACGAACACAATAAATTGTGAACGTTTTCTATATAAATACCGTCACACGTTAATTATTCTCAAAGATAAATATAAACATTATTATAACGGCAAATCATATAAATATTTATGAGAATACTTATTGCGCATAGACCGGACCGTTTCGCACAAGAGTGAAATATTCACAACAATCGATAAAAGTACAACGCATCGTACATCTGACATGATCGTATAGCGACGAGAGAACATAGGATATTTGCTTACCCTCATATCACCGGAGAACTTTAAAATTAATTAAGTTCGAAGGATCGTAGGGAGCATCTATCGCGCTCTCGGCAACGAGTGTACTGTGATGTAACGCGTTCGCTTTAACGAAAGATGATTAAATCTCTCATCGAGGTGCGATAGTCGCTATTGGTCACACACGTACGTATCAAAATAGAATATGTTCGCACGTCATATAATATATATTACGATGAAAATAGCGTTCCGGTCGTATATATATATAATATAAGTTTTAAACGGACAGACTGAAGAACGTCGACGTCACGTGAATGACATCGGACAGTTTCTCTCGTCGGAACCGTCATATGTTCGCAAACATTTAACTCAATAAACGTTCGGAACAGTGTGATATATTATTTTATGCAGCCGGCCCTCAGACAGGAGTGGTCCTGGATATTTCTCCACGGACCGCAATGTGCGTTCGAAATGTCGATGTTCAAATGTGTCCTGCAGTTCACACTATGACGCGCAGTTAACTGCGTTCTTCATTGACCCGCGAGCCAAGTGATCCACCGTCCAGGGTAATGGTTTTTTTTATTAATATATACGGCTCCGGCATCCTTTTTTTTTGTAAGACTCGCATAACTCAATACGCTCATCTAAAAAGGTTGCTTTCGCGATTTTAATTGTTTTGTTTATTTTGTCCAGACGTAGAAATATATCAATCCACCATCTATTAAATATATCTCACCGAGATTATGATAATAGCGATATGAAAGATAATCAATCCGTCAGACCGGAGGAATGACCACCGACGAAGTGTTCGAATAAACGCACTACACGATATAAGAACCCCTCAACGGTATATGGCAACTATCCACCGAACCGCATATAATTATTTTATATATACGAACGATACACACGTACACATCGAGATACCGACGACGGTTTCATTACTTATCGCATCATCCATCACACTCGTACGTACCATAACTCTAATGCAAACCTCCCACTCTGTCTTATAACTCCTTAGATCTTGTAATCTCTTCGATTATAACATTTATGATAATCGATTCGACCGATCTGCGGCTGATCAAGTATGAGACTCGCGGCGCGGATTCTTACCGGTCTACGTCAGACGAGATAGCCAGAGTTTAGACTATGCGGTTTGGTTATAGATCGCTTTCGAATTGACTTACGAGCTTTTTTGCGCGACGGATAACGATATGTTATTACTACGCGCTGTCGGTTTGTATTATCTCAATGAGGAACGTCTCTCGTTCGTTTTTATTTTGAGGTATCTAATGTCAGCCCCACACAACACGACGAGCGCGTATAGCGAGAGACACGTTAATGATCCTTCCGCAGGTTCCCCTACGGAAACCTTGTTACGACTTTTACTTCCTCTAAATGATCAAGTTTGGTCAACTTCCCAGCAACGCCGACGGCCGTGAAGCCACCGCGTGTCGGTCCGAAGACCTCACTAAATCATTCAATCGGTAGTAGCGACGGGCGGTGTGTACAAAGGGCAGGGACGTAATCAACGCGAGCTTATGACTCGCGCTTACTAGGAATTCCTCGTTTATGGGGGATAATTGCAAACCCCAATCCCCAGCACGAAGGAGTTTCAACGGGTTGCCCGGGCCTCTAGGCCAGGGAGAACATGCTGATTCCTTCAGTGTAGCGCGCGTGCGGCCCAGGACATCTAAGGGCATCACAGACCTGTTATTGCTCAATCTCGTGCGGCTCGAAGCCGCCGGTCCCTCTAAGAAGAATTTTAATACGCCGTCAGTGAGTTGCGCGACCGAAATCGCGCACACCTAAATGACAACGCCTATTTAGCAGGCTAGAGTCTCGTTCGTTACCGGAATTAACCAGACAAATCGCTCCACCAACTAAGAACGGCCATGCACCACCACCCACCGAATCAAGAAAGAGCTATTAATCTGTCAATCCTTCCGGTGTCCGGGCCTGGTGAGATTTCCCGTGTTGAGTCAAATTAAGCCGCAGGCTCCACTCCTGGTGGTGCCCTTCCGTCAATTCCTTTAAGTTTCAGCTTTGCAACCATACTCCCCCCGGAGTCCAAAATCTTTGGTTTCCCGGAAGCTGCCCGCCGAGCCATTGTAATAACGTCGGCGGATCGCTAGATGACATATTTACGGTTAGAACTAGGGCGGTATCTAATCGCCTTCGAACCTCTAACTTTCGTTCTTGATTGATGAAAACACCTTTGGCAAATGCTTTCGCTGATGTTCGTCTTGCGACGATCCAAGAATTTCACCTCTAACGTCGCAATACGAATGCCCCCAGTTATCCCTATTAATCATTACCTCGGAGTTCTGAAAACCAACAAAATAGAACCGAGATCATATTCTATTATTCCATGCACGAAATATTCAAGCAGCATTTTGAGCTCGCTTTGAGCACTCTAATTTGTTCAAAGTAAAATTGTCGGCCCATCTCGACACTCACTGAAGAGCACCGCGATAGGATTTTGATATTGAACCGGCGTTTGACCGCCGGCTCACCGACGATATGCTCCGCAGACGTGTCAGTATCACCACGGATGCGATGCACCGACAGCGCGGCGCACAAATGCAACTACGAGCTTTTTAACCGCAACAATTTTAGTATACGCTATTGGAGCTGGAATTACCGCGGCTGCTGGCACCAGACTTGCCCTCCAATTGTTCCTCGTTAAAATATTTAAAGTGTACTCATTCCGATTACGAGGCCTCGTAAGAGTCCCGTATCGTTATTTTTCGTCACTACCTCCCCGTGCCGGGAGTGGGTAATTTGCGCGCCTGCTGCCTTCCTTGGATGTGGTAGCCGTTTCTCAGGCTCCCTCTCCGGAATCGAACCCTGATTCCCCGTTACCCGTGACAACCATGGTAGTCGCAGAAACTACCATCGAAAGTTGATAAGGCAGACATTTGAAAGATGCGTCGCCGGTACTGGACCATGCGATCGGCAAAAGTTATCCAGATTCATCAAAATTAACGACTTCGGACGCGAGGCCCTCCGTCGATTGGTTATGATCTAATAAAAGCACTCATCCCATCACTGGTCAGAGTTCTGATTGCATGTATTAGCTCTAGAATTACCACAGTTATCCAAGTAACTGAGTAAGATCTAAGGAACCAAAACTGATATATTGAGCCATTCGCGGTATCGCCTTAATACGGCTTGCACTGAGACATGCATGGCTTAATCTTTGAGACAAGCATATAACTACTGGCAGGATCAACCAGGGAGCTAGCTAAACAAAGGCGATGTGAAGTCTCTAAAGACGCACGCACGCGAGGTGTGTACGCCTATAGCTCCTCCATAACGTCCATTTGAGAGCAAGGCTCTTGAGCTCATCGTACGCGTTTCGGTATTAGCGAAAACGCGTTACGGTGGCTAAGTTTATAAATTTTCATATATATTTATTCATTATGAAAAATATATATTCTTTAAAGACGTCGTATATTACTATACGGAGTCTCATATTTTGATAGTTGCATGTAAATGCCTACTTGAATAAAGATATTTTTGATTTTGATTTTGATTTTGATACACAGATGGTGTAATGATCATGGGCTGCATATCAACCCGTCTAAAACCCAAGCTATCATTATTGGTAGTTCCAAGCTTTTAACCAAAATAAATTTTCTCCAACTCCCAGACTTAGTATTAAATAACATCAGTATTCCATATAGTAACTCCGTTATCAGTTTGGGTGTTACATTGGACCGGTATCTTCGATGGGGTCCTCATGTAACCGAAGTTAGCAGGAGAGTTTTTGCCTCTGCTGCATCTTTGAGCAGGTTGCGCAACTTTCTCCCCATTTCCACCAAAACTGTTCTTGCACAAACTCTCCTCTTACCAATTCTTGATTATGCCGACATATGCTATCTCGACATAAGTGAGGAGCTATTAAACAAACTTGAGAGCCTGCAGAACTTCTGTATCCGATTCATTTTTGGTCTCCGCAAATATGACCACGTTTCCCATTTTCGTGCTAAACTCAAGTGGCTCCCGATTCGCCTTCGCAGGAATGCTCACATCCTAAATACTCTTTATTCCATACTGTTCAATCCCACTACCCCTTCCTACCTCAAAGAACGTTTTATATTTTTGGGTGCGTCACACGAACGTTCTCTTCGTTCTGAGGATAACTTAACCCTAAAAATTCCTCCCCACTCTTCCTCTTTCTACTCAAATTCCTTCACAGTTCAAGCTGCTCGTTTATGGAACTCCTTGCCCTATTCCATTAAGTGTGCAAAGTCCCAGGCATCTTTTAAAACAAAAGTCAAGGAATTTTATCTTAATTCCCTGGCTTCTACCTAAACTCCTACTTTTCCCTTCACAAAGTCTTAACATAAGCTTTCTTAAATGTAATCTTAGAAAACAGGTCAGAAGGGTCTTTTTTAAAAAAATAATTATAATGCACACAGTTTCACAATTTAATTAACTAACTAAAAGCTAACAATTTACACAATTTTAGTTCTACACAATCACGAATAAATTTTACCGATAAACTAAATTTGATTCTAACCACAAGACAAAATAAACAAATTTGTCGCGAAAAATATTACGACCGCACAACGTATCGAACCGATTGACCGAACGCGAAAAAAAGAGACTTGGCTAGTGTTAACACTCGCTTAAATACTATTGCCCCCTCCACTACCCCTATAACTTCCAACACGGCCTTTCCTGACAGGAGGCCGTCCTCGGACTCCAACATGATTAACTCTCAAGATCCGTGTCCAGAATTGGCAAGGAATTCTCATGGTTCACATTGGAGGCAATCAGTTCAGAGTGCTTTTTTTAAAACCGGAAGGTCCTGGTTGCGGAGCGATTTCTTCCAAAGATTGGTCACCATCGGCGAGCAATTCGGCACCAGGAAGTAGCTCCTCTTCTTCAGTGTCTGCGTGTATAACAAAGGAAAAATTATAAAAATGATAACCAATTTAAAGTAAGATGGTTCAATATTTACACCAAATAGGTGTAAGGCATTAATATATAGACCAACCACCCGGGGCGGACCTATCGGAAGACCGCCACCTCACGACTCGACAGAGACCTACGAGGACTTACGTGAGGCATGTCTTTGCGTGTGTTATTGGTCCATATAAAAATAAACCAAACCATCTGATCCAGTATAGACAATTGTGTCCAACAAACTTATCGTATGCCATGACATAATCTTTTAATACCCTAGCTCCAGGACAACTGATCATCAAAATCAAGTTTCCGAGCACATAACACACTCCTCTATCTATTGCCTTTCTCAAACCAAGAGACTCAATTCCTCAGGATAATGTATCCGATACACTCCAAGATAAATAATTATCCTAGGCTCAGAGTCCCCCTGGGATAACTTGTCCGATACACTCCAAGACAAACAGTTATCCCAGACGCAAATTCCCCCGCAATAACCACTGTCTGATGCACTCCAAGACAGATGATTATCCCCGGTACAACTTTTAACTTTATCCTGCTTTTAGTCCCGAGACTGTCATTTTTATCAAAAACAACAAAAAAAAAACTCTTCCAATTAACAAAACTACGAAAATATAAATAGATGTCAATGAGTATAAAGTTTCAAAATAAAGCAAACTCACCATCAAAAAACATTGAACACACCTCGGGAGTCCATTCTCCCCGCCACGGAACCATATATTCCGCAGCCGCTTGGGTCGACTTACCATATGAACCAGCTAGCAGCTGCAATTCATAACGACCGTATGGAAGTATTTTTACTACCCGATACGGTCCTCGCATACACGAGTCCAGCTTTCCAGTTGACTGCGCCTGCTTGCGAACGAAAACCAGGGAGTGTAGTTCAAAAGTGTGAGCTGCCTTACGTCTCTGGTTAACATAAGCATCCTGCCGAGCTTGATTAGCACGAAGATGTTCGGAGGCCCTCTGACGACGCATCTCACGAAGAGCCTCTCGATTCCCACTGGAGCCTTCAACAGTAATGTCCCGTACCAAACTTCGTATCAGCGGTGTGGCAGCTTCAATACCTATTAACAGGTTCAAGGCAGAATATTGCGTCGTTTTATGCTTCGTTATATTCAGGGTCAATTGTAACCTCCACATAACCGTTGGCCACCTTTGTTGCCGATGATTGCACTCAATACGAACCATGTTAAGCACAGTACGGCAATAACGCTCCACTTGTCCGTTGGACTGATGCATCTCGGGTGTTATAAAATGAGCGACGCATCCCATGTCCTTAACCCAATTAAGAAAATCGACACTTTGAAACATTCGTCCTCTATCAGCAATAATTAATTTTGGAGTTCCAAATAGAGAGATCATATTGGTAAAGTGTCGTTTTAGTTCGTCAGTATCTTGTCGGTACATGGGATACAATAAACAAAATTTCGAAAACGCATCTACAATTATAAGCACATGGCGGTAGCCGTCACTTTCTGGTAGGGGACCTAAAGTATCCATATGGATCGTCTCTAAAGGTGCATCTGGTTTTTCCCAAGAATGAATTGGCTGTAAAGAAGCCCGAGCTACTTTTTTGTGCGAGAGGCAAACTAAACAATGTGAAATATATTTTTGTGCAAATGTTCTCAACCCCGGAAACCAAAAATGTTTTGTGATCAAATCTATAGTTTTGTCAATCCCATGATGATCATGTTCATCATGAAATATGCGCATAAGACTGAGACGGTGTCCTTTTGGGATATAGCAACAAAGTTTTGAATTTTCACCAGTAGGTGTAAGCTTAACATAAAGTATGTCGTTTTTAACAATATAACGACTAGAATCTAGCTGCCCATCTGCTAGTTTTTGTTTTAAAGACTGTGTCTCCTCATCAGCTGCCTGAGCAACTTGTGCCCAATTTGACGGCTTTTGGATGGTACATATGTTCACTGGATTCCGGCTAAGGTAATCCGCGTGAGCCAAAAGGCAACCTTTTCTGTATTCAAGGCTAAAGTCAAAGTCTTGAAGGTATATCCACCACCGGGCTACCCTGGGCAAAAGGTCTTTCTTACGCTGAGTTAATTTTAACGCGTTACAATCAGTAACCACGGTAAAGTGTATGCCCACAAGATAGTGCCTGAAATATTCGAGAGCTTTCACTACTGCTAGTGTTTCAAGCTCGTACGAGTGGTACCTACCCTCGGCCCCCTGAGTCAATCTGCTAAAATAAGATACCACTCGCTTGCGATTTCCCTCATGTACTTGCATCAAGACAGCTCCGTAACCAACAGAACTTGCATCGGTATGTATTTCTATCGGTAACGAAGGGTCATAGATAGCAAGTACCGGCTCACTTGTAAGACAATCTATGAAGTATTGACGAGCGGCCTGTTGTTCAATACCCCATTGAAAGTTGACTCCCTTCTTAGTAAGCGCCGTAATACAAGAAGCCTTCTGAGCAAAGCCAGCTATATACCGCCTAAAATAGCTAGCTAACCCCAGAAATTGCCTCACTTGCTTCACGTTTTTCGGTTCAGCTGAGTCAATCAAAGCCCGAACCTTCTCATGACTCGGCCTAACCTGACCTTCACTAATTGAGCGACCCAAGTACTCAATGTTCGTAGTCAGAAAAGAACATTTCTTTAAGTTGATAGAAAAACCAGCCTTTGTTAATGTATCAAGTACCCTATTAAGCAAAATTAAACCCTGGTCGATAGTTTTACTCATAATTAAAATATCATCGATGTATACAAGAATGTCCCCAGAATTTATGAGCTCACGAAGGGTCTTCGAGATAATACGCTGATAGACGACTGGTGCATTTGCCAAACCGTAGGGCATTTTTCGATATTGATAATGTCCCTCCGGTGTGACAAATGCTGTTAGCGGAATTGATTCAAGATCTAAAGGGATCTGATGAAATCCCGTAGCCATATCTAGGGATGTAAAATATTTATTATTACCTAACCGATCTAAGCAATCATCTATACGAGGCAAAGGAAATCTATCTTTGATGGTAATCTCATTCAGTTTTCGATAGTCCACACACATCCGATCCGACCCGTCCTTCTTTTTGACCAGCAGGATTGGACTAGCGTAATCAGACTCAGACTCCTCTATTATCTGTTTGTCTAATAAATCTTTTACGATGTCGCGAACACGAAGTGTTTCGTTAAGTGAAAGTTGGTATGGACGATAATAAACAGGAGAGTTGGTTTTGAGTTTAATGGACATACACCCCATATTAACAGTTGATGTGGCAGTCCCGGTGATGAAGTAACGAGAAAATTTACCAATTATCCCTAGCAACTTGTCTAGATAATGATCTATTAAAGGCGTATTAATGGGTGTTGAATTCTCAGATTGAACATTCATTATCTTCTCCGAGTTATCAATGGCTCTTGTAATTATTTGGCAATCTTTAGTACGTACGTATCTAACACCCTCTCTGTTTAAAACGTCTGTGCCGATAATTATCGATACATTCATATACTCGGAGGGTACTACAAACAAATCTACTTCAAGAGTTAAACCATCAAACTCGATAGGTAACGTAACGTAAAAAGTGCTTTCAATTTCTTGACTACCTAGTCCTTTTAAAACCCGAAACGTAGGCAAACGCGAGCACTCGAAATATTTCAATAGTGATGACGAGATTAATGAAACTGTGGAACCGCTATCAATCAAAACCTGAACCGGTACATTCTGTATTACGGCTGCTATGACGTCCCTGACTGAAGAGAATCGTTGCAAAAATTTACAATATCCTTATTTGACGCTTCCGCACGCTGTTTAAAAAAACAAGTTTCAACTCTATGTCCCGTTCTCTTACAATACGTACATGGCTCAGGTTTAGATGATGTAAACGTAGGCGATGGCAACCCAACCCCCACATTATTAGATGAATTTTCAGACGATTGTTCCATTCTGGGTTTCTTGTTACATGAAGCCTGTCTATGACCTAACTGACCGCAGGAGAAGCACTTAATATCACTAAACTTACGTGTACGCGAATACTCCATAGAACGTTTACCTATTGTAACGTTTCGTGAATCAGAACGCGAAAATGATTGTTTGTGTGTGTTATTAATACTAGATTTAACGTAAATTGAAAAAAAATCAACTAAATCATTCGGTAATAGTTTTGCATTCGTTGCTGAAGCTCTGACATTGGGATCAGTGATACCGCGAATTATTATAGCCGATATAAGTTCATCACTAAGCCCTTGCACTATACGTAAACGAAGTAACGACCGGCGTGCATATTCTGCGTACGTTGGATAGTTATCAGAATTTTTTATCATAACTTCGAACAATATGTTCGCAAAATTGGGTACTTTAGAGCAGAGAGGTTTAAATTCTTTTTTGAAATTGGTCCAACTCCGATCCTTGGAAACCCATTCATTAAGCCATGATTTTGCATCTCCTAATAGACAGTTTCCTATACGCGAAAGACATTCAAAATCGTTCCAATTATTCGAAACTTTTGCGCGATCTACTTCTAGACACCAATCATCAATGTTATGTAAGTCTGGATCAAAGTTTGAAATATAATAATGTTGAGACGTTTTGCCTGCTGCACTAATCAAACGAATAGCACTAATAATACTATCGTTAACACTAGTCGGTACCGAATCTAATGGTATACCTGCATCTCTGGCTTTGCGGCCTGCCGACCGCATCGGCGGTGTTATTGAGCGAGAATGTGAACTACGACGGTAGTCTCGATCGCGAGTTGTTTCAAGTCCAGTCACAGGTAAAGGGGAAACTAAACGACGTCCTAACATCGATAGTTGACGCACGCTACGAGATACGCGACGATCAGAAACACGAGATAAGTCACGAACACACGAATGTGTTCGTGATTGCCGCAACACCTGTCTACCGCGGACACTAGCGGGTGTCAAGTCTTTGTTATCGCGGTCGCGAGAGTGCGTTATTTTACGGCCTGACGATGGACCTGGTAAGGGTGAAGCCCTTGTTTTCGCTTCTAATGCCTTAAGCCGAGACATCATTTCCTTCATTTCACGTCTCAAAATATCGTTTTCGTCGTGAGATTGTTCACGGGACCTATTACTCTGAATATCAATGCAATTCCGGCGAGAATTACTATCACAACGACTGCGACTACGATCACGCTCACGCTCAGACATTTTAACAAGAATAATAGTCTAATCAAAACAGCTCACCCCGTAAAACACACGAATACAATAAATTTTATATACTAAACGTAGTTAAACTATATCACTCAAACAAATATTCTTAAGAACGATACAACACGATATTTAAACTAATTCAATCAAAAGAAACTAAGAAATTACGATAACGAAATATTAAGAAAATATAACTTTACAAGTGGGTAATAAGAAAAAAAAATAAAAATAATTAAACAAAGAACTAAGCCAAGCGAAATGGGCTCAAAAAGTAAGAATCCCACTTCTGATCTTAGAAAACAGGTCAGAAGGGTCTTTTTTAAAAAAATAATTATAATGCACACAGTTTCACAATTTAATTAACTAACTAAAAGCTAACAATTTACACAATTTTAGTTCTACACAATCACGAATAAATTTTACCGATAAACTAAATTTGATTCTAACCACAAGACAAAATAAACAAATTTGTCGCGAAAAATATTACGACCGCACAACGTATCGAACCGATTGACCGAACGCGAAAAAAAGAGACTTGGCTAGTGTTAACACTCGCTTAAATACTATTGCCCCCTCCACTACCCCTATAACTTCCAACAGTAATGTATGTAATGTATGCAGTGTATATTATTTATATAATTATTTATATATATAAGTAAGTGTATATGTATGTATGTGTATGTATATATTTGTGTATGTATGAATATGTATGTATATATATGTTTCATAATATTTTATTTTACTATATTATATTATATTATCCTGTACTGTACTGTACCTAAATACCTATTTTCATATTTCGTGTCCTCTACCCAAAGGTTGCCTGGAAGAGATTGCTCTTTAGCAATAAGGCCGCCTTTTGTACTAACTTATCTTTTATGTGTTATTGTTTTTTGTATATTTCATTTGTTTGTTGTGGTACAATAAAGCATATCGTATCGTATCGTATCGTATGAGGATCTCTGCCTCTCTGTCTTTCTGGGAGACTTTAATGGCTGTCATCAGGACTAGCTGTTCCCGTACCAGAGGACAGACTACGCTGGAAGAGAAGCGCTGTGCTTGGACCTCTTTCAGCTGGTGAGGCAAGCTACAAGGGTTGGCAAAAAGCTTTCAGTCCTGCCATCAGGCAGTCGAGCTTTCTGGTCCCTTGCCAAAGCGATCGAGTCGAATTTCTGTCGAACCTCACAGCCACCTCTGCTGAAACCAGATGGATCTCTGGCTCATGGAGCGAAAGAGAAAGTAAATTTATTTGCTTCTCTTTTCGCAAATAATTTTCATCTAGACACTGGCAATGCTACCCTAGCACATCTTCCTCACTGCGGAATTTCTATTCCTGAAGCCAGTGGTCCGGATGGTATACCAGCCATTCCCCTCAAAACATGAGCAGCTGAGTTGTCTCCTGTATTAACACGTCTATATCGCCTCTCTTTCAGGACTGGAATAGTGCCGAAATCCTGGAAGCTTGCTAACGTGCAGCCAGTGCCCAAAAAAGGTAGCCGTGCCGATCCTGCCAATTACAGACCGATTTCAATCACCTCCATACTCTGCAAGATTATGGAGCGTGTATTGAACTCGCGCCTTTTAGCATACCTAGAAGGTAACGATCCCCTCAGTGACCGACAGTACGGGTTTCGCCGAAATAGGTCCACTGGGGACCTTCTAGTTTATGCTACACACGTTTTAGGAGAGGCCTTAGAGAAGAATGAAGAAGCGGTCGCCGTCTCTCTAGACATCTCGAAGGCATTTGACAGGGTCTGGCATGCGGGCCTTTCTGAATCTAAGAACTATCCGAGTGGTTGTTGACGGGTGCTCATCGGAGCCCTCAACAATAAATGCCGGAGTTCCTCAGAGGTCCGTTTTTTCTGCAACTCTCTTCCTGCTGCATATTAACGATCTGCTCAAACCCGGTATCTATGGGTATGCAGACGACAGCACAGTGGTGGAAAGATACCTGCCGAGTACTCGGGCCAGTAGAGATCAAGTACAGGCTGAAAGAGAAGCCATGGTGCAGCGTTTGAATGACAAGCTAGAGGCGGTCTCCCTATAGGGCAATGCCAACCTTGTTAAATTCAACGCCACATAAACGCAGACGTGTTTATTCACTGCTAAAAGGAGCCCTTTCACCTTGGCTCCTACTTTCCGGAATGTATCTTTGGAATACAGTGACCGACTTCAGTTGCTAGGGATAGAGATTTCCTCGAACCTTAACTTTGGTCGGTTCATTGAGTCTAGAGCAAGAGCAGCCGCCAGCAAGCTTGGCGTCCTTGCAAAGATCCGGCAGTACTACACACCGGGACAACTTCTTACATTATATAAAGCACAGATCCGGTCGTGTGTGGAGTACTGTGGCCATTTAATGGCTGGTGCCGCAAAATGTCATCTTGCTGCTCTGGACACAATTGAGAGGCGTGCAAAAAGACTGATTGGCGACCCTGAACTGGTGGAAGCCAATCTTCATAGCCGTAGAGTTGCTAGCCTCTCAGTATTCTATAGAATACATTTTGGTGAGTGTGCGAAGGAATCACATGAACTAATTCCCCCATCCCCCTTCCATCACCGGACGTTCCGACGCACGGCGAGCATCCATCCTTTTGTAGTAGACGCGCCGCATGTCCAAACGAAGCGCTACGCTTCATCTTTTTTAAATCGGACAGCGAAGGGGTGGAACAGCTTGCCTGCGCCGGTATTTCCGTCCAAGTACAATGTGGGTGTCTTCAAGGCAAGAGTGAATAGGCTTTTACTAAGTTGATGCGTATTACCACCTACGACTACATTTCCACTTCCCATCAGGTGGAATGTAGTCAAGCGTCAACTTAGTTTAAGTGTAAAAAAAAAAAATACCAAAGTCACTAAACGTCAAATTTTGTCAATAATAGCACAAATTTTTGATCCTTTGGATTTGGTGGTTCCTTGCGTAGTGGAGGCTAAAATCATCATGCAAAAGCTTTGGCTTTCAAAATGCTCCTGGCATGAACCAGTCCCTGGAACCATTCAACTTGCTTGGAATAATTTCCAACATACTTTACCCATGTTGAATGCATTTAACATACCGCGATGGGTAATATGTTAATCACCCAAATCTTTACAACTGCACATATTTGCTGATGCTTCCGAGAAAGCCTACAGATCTTGTGTATATGTTCGCAGTGTTTCGCAGGACGGAAAGGTTCATGTGCTTCTTCTGACTGCAAAGAGCAAAGTTGCTCCCATCAAGCCAGCTACCATCCCTCGACTAGAACATTGTGCAGCCCTACTAAGTACAAGGCTATATTCTAAGATTCGTCTGTCACTTACACTACGCTTCGATCAAACCTTTTGGTGTCACTCTACTGTGGTTTTGGGTTGGCTATCTATGTCATCTACACAGCTAAAGGTCTTTGTTCGTCATCGCGTATCTGAGATCCAACAGCATTTGTCACACCGGAGGGACATTATCAATATCGAAAAAAGCCCTACGGTTTGGCAAATGCACCAGTTGTCTATCAGCGTATTATCTCGAAGACTGAGTACTTGGGTCGCTCAATTAGTGAAGGTCAGGTTAGGCAGAGTCGTGAGAAGGTTCGGGCTTTGATTGACTCAGCTGAACCGAAAAACGTGAAGCAAGTGAGGTAATTTCTGGAGTTAGCTAGCTATTTTAGGCGGTATATGGCTAGTTTTGCTCAGAAGGCTTCTTGTATTTCAGCGCTTACTAAGAAGGGAGTCGTCAACTTTCAATGGGGGTTAAAAACGACATACTTTACGTTAAGCTTACACCTACTGGTGAAAATTCAAAACTTTGCTGCTATATCCCAAAAGCACACCGTCTCAGCCTTATGCGCATATTTCATGATGAACATGATCATCATGGGATTGACAAAACTATAGATTTGATCACAAAACATTTTTGGTTTACGGGGTTGAAAACATTTGCACAAATATATTTCACATTGTTTAGTTTGCCTCTCTCACAAAAAAGTAGCTCGGGCTTCTTTACAGCTAATTCATTCTTGGGAAAAACCAGATGCACCTTTTGAAACGATCCATATGGATACTTTAGGTCCCCTACCAGAAAGTGACGGCTACCGCCATGTGCTTATAATTGTAGATGCGTTTTCGAAATTTTGTTTATTGTATCCCATGTACCGACAAGATACGGACGAACTAAAACGATACTTTACCAATATGATCTCTCCATTTGTTTTTTTTAATTTTTAATTAATTATTGCTGATATGCGTCGCTCATTTTATAACACCCGAGATGCATCAGTCCAACGGACATTTATTTATTTATTTATTTAAATCTTTTCCACTTTGAATCATTCTCAGTGATCACTTGTGTACGTCAAATAGAGGTGTCAGGAGGGCCTATTTTGATACCATACTTATCGAAATAAGCCCTTCTGCAAGAACACCTCTGAACTTAAAATTAAAATTACGAGGGTTCCAAACGCGCCCTGGTCTGAGAAGAACCACACAACAAACTCAGCCGGGTGTTTTTTTTTTTTTTATTGTGATCACTGTTTCACAAATGTCAATATAAGTAAAATGAGCAATTTACGAACAACTAGAACCATGGCAATCAATTCACGTAGAAGGCTTAATAATTTAAGAAATAAAAATGAAAACACAAGAACCATTGCCAGCAACACGACCAGTCACCGCAAGCAGCACCCGTTCACTAGCATAACGCAAGGATCAGCCATCACCCCCTTCGCCATATTTGAGGGAGGGAGGGCGACCCGACCCCCATCGCTACCGCAAGTAATGACTTCTAAGGGAACGGTGTGATGCGGCCAGTTGATCAAACAAAAGTAACTAGCAACGTCAAACAAATTGCACAGGTTACTAGTTTAACGCTACAATACAATTTATTCCCAGGCCATACCGTCGTTAATATAATCCTTTACACTATAATAGGATTTTTTTATCAAATTTCTTTTAATGTACACTTTGAATTTATTTAATGACAATTTTAAGGCTTCATTTGGGAGTTTATTATAAAAACGTATACAATTAATTTTGAAGAAATTTCCTATTTTTTGGAGCCTAGTGGTGGGCATAGCAAGTTTATTTTTGTTTCTGGTATTAATTTTGTGTGAATCACATTTTTTCTTGAAGTTATTAATATTCTTATGTACATACATTAGGTTCTCATAAATATATTGATTATACACAGTCATAATTTTGAATTCTTTGAATTTATTTCTTAACGATTTTCGGGGCCTCATCTTATAGATCGCACGAACGGGCTGTTCGTGCTTCGTTCGTTCGTTCTTCTGCAGCACAAATATAGCGTCAATATCTGATGCATTGCCCCATAACAGTATACCATATGACATGACACTGTGAAAATAACTAAAGTAAACTAATCTAGCCGTTTCAACGTTAGTCAAGCGGCGTATTCTTTGAACCGCGTAAGCAGCAGAACTAAGTCTGTTCGACAAATCAGAAATATGAGGGCCCCATTGCAATCTTGCATCCAAGGTAATGCCCAAAAAAGTAGCAGCATTAACCAATTCCAATTCCTCATTTTTTAGCTGAACATTGGTTTTGACGGTCTTCACGTTTGATAAAGTAAATTTAATACATTTAGTCTTTTTTTCGTTAAGCAACAGATTATTAGCATTAAACCATTGTACAACATCTGAGAGAGCATTGTTTACATCGTCAATTACTGATTGTTGTCTATTTATTTTAAAAATAAGAGATGTATCATCAGCAAACAATACTATCCCATGTTTATCCCTTACAAAGTAAGGCAAGTCATTTATGTAAATGAGGAATAAGAAAGGCCCCAATATAGAGCCTTGTGGTACGCCCATTTTGACAAATGAACCAGGGGAACGCTTTCCATTAACATCTACTTTTTGTATTCTTTCATTAACCCAGATAAGCCTACTGTCCTATATTTAGGACAGTAGAAATAAAAAAAAATATCAGAATACCCTCTTTATCTAAGATTATTTAGTCTTATGATTTGCAGTAAGAAACGTGTCAGCTTTATTAGAAAAAATAAAAAGACAGTTATTTTAACAGTTTTTACCTTATATTTTAGCTTATAAGTGTGTAATAAAAGTGCGTTGCAGACATGGCAAATGACAGGTATGTATAAAAAGTTATATTTTACTCGTGAGTTGTTTTTTTCTGTGTTTATATCTAGTTGATAACCTTAACTTTTGTACTAAATAAATATTCTAGCAAAATAATATAAATAAATTACGTATAACTTGTTACAAATACTAGCGTACTATATATAGGACAGTAGGATAATATACATGATTTTAGTACAATAATACAACTTTTTCTTTACAGACCGTTAGCTGCGCATGAAATTTTAGATGCTTTAGAAAATGTTTCTGATAATGAAGAAGATTATAGAGAACGACTGATATGTATTCTACCTCCTCCTGTTGATCCTGACTGTCTCACTGACGAAGATTCGGGTGAAGAAGATAATGTAACTTTGAATAATTTGCCACGAAACATTCTGCTTCAACCGGCTGAAGTAATGATTCAAGGGCAGATTATGGTGAGTGATACAGAAGAAGAACCTTCTGATTCTACAGGTCGAACTAAACGTAGGCGTACCTACGCATGGAGAAAACGGGACTTGGCAAAAAATCCTGTGAATTGGCCAGATGTTCAAGGCGCTTGCCAAGATAAGCGCCCAATTGAGTGGTTTGAAAACTTCTTAGATGAAGATGTTATTTCGTTGTTGGTGTCAGAGAGCAATATATATGCTGTCAAAAAGAATTTGCCTGGAGACATAACCACTGAAGATATGAAATGTTGGCATATTGTTGATTAGTGGTTATTCATGGCTCCCCCGTAGAAGAATGTATTGGGAAAACTCCCCTGATACAAAGAATGAATTGATCAGCTCGGCTATGACTAGGGATAGATTTGACTTTATTTTTCGCCACCTTCATGTCAATGATAATCTGGATTTGCAAGACAAATACACAAAAGTACGCCCCCTCGTTACACTTCTAAATAAAAAGTTCTTAGAGTTTTCTCCTCTTGAAGAGCATTACAGTGTAGATGAGGCCATGATCCCCTACTATGGTAGACATGGCTGCAAACAGCACATAAAAGGTAAACCTATTAGGTACGGGTTCAAAGCTTGGGTTGGTGCTACACGGTAAGGGTATGTTTTATGGATGGAACCATACCAAGGTGCTACAACTATGTGCAATCCAATATATAAAGAATTGGGGCTGGGTGCAAGCGTTGTTCTCACTTTTTGCGATGTGCTGATTTCACGTGGCTTCGACCTTCCTTACCACGTAGTTTTTGATATTTTTTTTACTGGGACGCCCTTGCTGGAAGAGATAACAAAAAAAGGCCTACGTTGCACTGGGACAGTTCGAGAAAACAGGACATCTAGTTGTCCTCTGATTACATCGAAGTTACTGAAGGAACGTGGTGCTGTCGATTACAGAACGACACATGACAACACGTTCATTATTGCTAAATGGCATGACAATAATATATTCAGTATTGCTTCTAATGCTGTAGGAATAAATCCTAAACAATCTGTCAAACGCTTCTCACAAAGTGAAAAGAGAAACATTGTCATAGAAGAACCACATATGGTGTCCATCTACAGTCGCGTGCAAGTAAATCGACTCAAGCCTCAAGTGCGCATAAAAAGTGATATAACTTAAAAATGCCTTAATATACCTCTATATAATGTTTTACATAATTAAAGCCTAGTAATTGAGCTTTAAAATGGTGCAAGTTGCATGAAAATCGATTCAGTAGTTTAGTAAAAAAGGTTAATGCCAATGATAATGTAAAAAATGTTGAAAATTCATACAATTTCACAGTATGGGGCTATTGTGTTTAAATGAAACAAAATGCGCGTAAGATAAAAAATTTATTCGTGTCAATATTTGGTATTTCCTCCTCTAGCTCTGATCACTGTTCTCATGCGATTCTTCATCGACCTTATCAACTTTTTAATGGATGATTGTGGTATTCGACCCCACTCTTCTACCAACGCAGTCTTGAGCTCATTGATGTTTGTCGGAGCTGATTTCCTCGCTCTAACTTTCCTTTTGAGCTCATCCCATATGTGCTCAATGGGATTTAAATCGGGGCTGAGCGGTGGCCAATGCATAGTGTGAATTCCAACTTCGTTCAGGAAATCACGTGTGGCCCGAGCAGTGTGACATCGGGCATTGTCATGCATCAAGATGAAATTTTCTCCAATAAAGCCTTGATAAGGGACAACTTGATCCAGTAGAACATTTTCAATGTAACGATCACTGGTCAGACCTCCTCCCCGGCCTCCCCCAGGAACGAAAACAAGCTCCGTTTTGCCTTCTAAGGAAATTCCGGCCCACATCATGCAAGATCCGCCACCATATGCAACGGTTTCCACAAAGCAGCACTGTGAAAACCGTTCACCGGGACGACGGTATACCCGACCTCTCCTGTCGCTGCCATGGAGACACATCCTCGTCTCATCTGTGAACAGGACTGACTGCCATTGCTCTATGCTCCAATCCAAATGCTCTCGAGCAAAGTGAAGCCGTGCTTGACGATGAGCTGTGGTCAACTTCGGGCCTGTAGCGGGTCTTTTCGGAGAAAGGTTAGCTTCTTTCAACCTTCTTCTAACTGTCCACTGACTGACAGTCACCCCGCGAACTTGACGTAGCTCCTGCTGCACATCTATACCGGTAAGGTGTCGATTTCGGAGAGAGGTCGAGACCAAAAACCGGTCGTCACGCTCTGAGGTGCACCGGCGTCGGCTGGTATTAGGCCTCCGAGTGAAGGCACCAGTCTCTTGAAACTTTCTGTATACTCTCGAGACAGCGGACTGACTCATATTCAAACGACGAGCGACTTCTCGCTGGTTCAACCCTTCTTGCAATAGGGCAACGACTTGAGCGGCTTCCTCAGGTGTTGTATCCATAATTTTCTTCAAATGACGGCTTTAATTTGCAGAGATGTGTTCAGGTCAACGTCTAATGAGCGACTGATAAGAAAAAACGATTACAGAGGGTTTTTATAGGGGGTTGTGTCGCGCAAGTTGTGTATAGAGCGCAGAGCAGTTTACGGGAGGTTGCGTTCAGTTGCATTCTAAGTACAAGTGTTTATTTAAATTACTGATATTATGCTACCATTTGAAAGCCTAATTACTAGGCTTTAATTATGTAAAACATTATATAGAGGTAAAATAAGTAATTTTTTAGTTATATCACTTTTTATGCGCACTTGAGGCTTGAGTCGATTTACTTGCACGCGACTGTATAACAAATATATGGGAGGAGTGGATCGGTCTGATGAAAATATTTCACATTACCGAATTGGTATACGAGGTAAGAAATGGTACATGCCGTTGCTCACACACATGATTGATCTTGCCGAACATAATGCATGGCAGTTATATAAAATAAATCATGGAAAACTGGATCATCTTGGCTTTCGCAGAAGGGTAGCAATTGCTTTGATTGAATCAAACAGAAAAAATGCCAAAAGAGGGCCTAGCCGACCCTCCCATCATGAACATGCTGATAGTCGTAAAGACCAAATGAATCATCTGGTTATTCCTCAATCGAAGCAAACACACTATCGTCAATGTCACAAAAAATGTTTGACACGTTGCAAGAAATGTGATGTTGGAGTGTGTGTCAAGTGTTTTGAAACATATCATTCATAAATAGTGTTAATCTAGTAAATTACATATAACAATGGGTAATATAATCAATAGTTATCTAATAAACTACACTTTTTGATTACATTCTGTTTTGTCATAAATGGTCTTTTATTTCCTCTTATTATCCTACTGTCCTACATATAGGACGGCTGTTTCCCTGAAAGCCTTACACTTAATTTTTTTTTCATAATTTTTTTTATGTTGCATAAGATCTAATAAACTAAATAATGTAACTTTTTTCAAAATTTTCAGAAAATTTTAGTTTCAGGCTTATCTGGGTTAAGATAGGAACTAATCAAATCAAGGGCTTTTTTCCTAATTCCATAATGCTGTAATTTTCTGATTAGAGTTTCATGCTGTACACAGTCGAATGCCTTAGACAAATCACAGAAAATGCCCAGAGCATCTCGTGATTCCTCCCAGGCCCCAAATATATTCAGCAATAACTCAACACCAGCATCTGTTGAGCGACCGGGAGTGAAACCAAACTGTTGTTTATGCAAAATGTTATTTTTATTAAAGTGTGCTACTAGTTGACTAAGGATATTTTTTTCAAAGATCTTACTAAATGTGGGTAATACTGAAATTGGTCTATAGTTAGTTGGATCTAATGTACTGCCAGATTTAAATAATGGTGTTATTTTACTATGTTTCATTAGATCAGGAAATACACCGCAATCTATACAGTTATTGAATATTACTGCTAAGTATGGCGCAACAATAGGCATTAGGGGCTGAAGTACGTTAACGGATACTCCCCAAAGATCATTTGTCTTCTTGACACTAATCAATTTAAAAGCTTTTACTATTTCCCGGGCACTAACCTTCTCGAAATTGAAATTAATACAACAATTATCAACATTGTCCGTAAGTAATTTCAGAGCGGCAGCAGTTGAAGAGTTTAAAGATTTAGTTGTGGTAACTGGAGTATTAGTAAAGAAAGTTTCAAAAGCAGTTGCAACCTCAAGGTCAGAAGTAATATATTTGTTGTCTATATTTAATTTAAAATCAATCCTTTGGGATTAAGCTCTTCCAGTTTCCTCGTTAATTATTTTCCAGGTTGTTTTTATTTTATTACTGCTATTTTGTATTTTGCTATTTATATATAATGATTTGGCTAACTTACATTCATTTTTAAAAGATTTGGAAAATAATTTAACATCATTTTTAAACTCCTCACTAGTATTAAATTGTTTTTCCGCATACATATTATATAATTTTTCTCTATTTTTATGTAATTCTGCTGATGCCCACTCACTAAATAATAATGCATCAGTAACAAAGACCGTTTTAGTGGTAAATACCTTGTTAAATAATTGAATGAAATTGTTAAAAAAATCATTATACATGATATTGGGATTGGCTATTTTTAAAAAAGGTAAATAGCATACTAAGTCATTTTTTAATTTACTAATACGGTTTGCAGTTACTGGTACAAAAGTCATTTGTTTTCTTGTAAGTGTTGAATTTAATAAATTGACCACAGTGGTCAGAATCTAGTGTATTGATTAAGCATTTGAAATTTGGAATAAAATTTGTGAGAATATTACCAATACAGGTCGAGCTAGTGGCGGTGATTCTAGTAGGCTCCATAAAAATGTGTGATAAATTATGTGAAGTAAACAAATTTAAAAATGTTACACTTAATAAATTTTGGTCTAAGATATTAATATTAAAATCTCCACAAATAATTAATTGTTTACTCAAGTTGGTCAGTTTAGTTAAAACCTCATCCATAATTCTCTCAAATTGCTCAAAGTGAGACGAAGGTGGCCTATAAACACTTACAATAACAAATTGCTCTAATTCTACTGAAGCTAGTTCAATTGTCCGTTCAACAGAAAGACTAACTATGTCTTTACGTTCTTTGAATTCAAAATGTTTATTTAAAAGAATTAAGGAGCCCCCATGTATGGAATTAATTCTGTTGAACGAACTACCAACCTGGTGATTATTAAAATTAAACATTAATTCTTCATTTTTTAACCAGTGTTCAGTAACACAAAAAATATTTATATTAAAAGTATTCATAAATAATTCTATTTCCAATTCTTTGTTTCTCATGCACTGAATATTCTGATGCACCAGGTTGATATAGTTTACATTATCATTCTTATTGGTCAATTTAACAATACTAGCTTTCCTTAAATAATTATTAATTTCTTTAAATTTATTAATTTGGCTAGAGGATATCTCTACTGTCTTATAATCTAGTTTAAACTAATATTGTTTGGAATTACTTCCAAACTTTTCCTACTTATACCTAAGGACTGCTCAATAGAAGCAGTTTGTGTAGCCAAATTATTGGCTGTCATAGTAAAAAAATATGATAGCGATACAGCTACCTGTCTTTTAATATATGAAGATAGGTAAAACCTATCATGAGTCGTTTTACAAAAATTACTAACATTTGTGTTAGTGTCAATAATATTGAGTTATAAACACATAAATTATATATTAATAAATTAATCTTATATCTAGTTACATTTTCAGTCTGTGACAAACTTTTGCAATAAGGTAAAGTGAACCACACTATTTTATTTAAATTTAATTTATTTAAACTTTCAAAGCATTGTTTCAGCTCCAAATGGGTCACATTACCTCTTTTTCCTAAAAATATGATTAAATTTGTTAATTTATCAAATTGTGTACTAGATTTCTCAATTTCTCTAGTAATATTTATTAAATTGCAGTCAGGTAAACAACTGTTCAAAACTCTTTGTCCTTTAAAATAAGAGTTCATCACTGAGCCCATACCCTTTCCAATACTATCACTATACATATATGTATTGCATATATTATTTTGTTTGAAGGAACTATTATATTTTGAAACAGGGATATGAGGCCTGTCACATCATTTTTGTTTTAAAGAAGTACAAGATTTTATTAATGGACTACAAATCATTTGAGATAAACAATTATTTGTGACTGGTTCCACGGGTTCTAGAGAGCATTGTGTTTTTTTTAAAAGCATGTGCATTTTGAGTTTATGCTCACTAAACATGTCTTCTGTAGTCTTATACTTATTAGTAATACTTCTTAATGAAGTTTGCAGGCGAGCTATGTGTGATTCTAACAATTGTGTGTCAGTTTCATATCTCTCATACATATTTTCTAATTCAACATTACAAAACTTAAGTTTTTTTAACAAAATATTTTTATTATTAATTGATTTATTATAATATTTGTCTTTTTTGGTCAATTTGTAAATTTTCTTAATATACTTGTTAATATTTATGTATCTTTTAAGTTTGTTATTGCTGCAACCAACCAACCTTTGTGTTGTTAATGTGTCATTAGTTAAATCTATAGTGACACAAGGGTTTTGAGTTGAAGCAGTAACCAACTGAGGAGCATTGTCAACTAACTCTTCGAACAAGCTGTGAGTGTGAAGTGTGGTTGTGTTGTGGGCAGCCTCCTCCAGGTCAGAGATTTGTTGATGGGCATCTCTCAGCTCTGGCTCCAGGGTAGTGGTACGCCGAAGGACTTGTTCATACTCAACACTACACTCATCAAACCTATCCACTACTTGCTGTAGCCTATTACGCTCCTCCTCGATATCATTATATTTTACATATAGCTCTGATAACTGAGACTTTAATTTGTCGTTATTCTTTAAAACCTCTAATAGTTCCTTCTCATTTGCACCCCTTTCGTTGTTCAGTTGGGCACACAAATCCTTACTCACCTTTAATTCTTTTAATGCCAGTTGGAGTTTGTTTTCCTCATGGCGTGAAAGTCCTCTACGAGTCATCATTTTAAAATAAAATTAAGGAAACTTGCGACCAACTAAACAAGATTGTTATGCCAATTTGGATATTATGCAATCCTCGTATAAGCCTTTAAACAACTTTACGAGGATTAGCAGTAACAAATATCAATTGACAGTTGTTATGAATAACAAAAAGACTAAATACACACGTTATTATAAAAAATATCTACTTGAAAATTTAAATTTTGTACATTACCGGTCAACTGTCACTTTTTTTCTCTTTACTATTTTTTAAGTAATACAAGCAAATTATACACTGAACTTATTATTTAGATACTAAAAAGACACATTAACAAAGCAATTTACTGGGACTGGGCTTCAAATATACACAATTAATTAATTTTACTTAAAAACTAAATCGGAGCAATTTTGATCAGCTGTTGACCCTAGTGTTGCCACAGACCCAACCAAGAATACCAACCAATCAGACCCAGACAAGTGGAACGTTATTGCCGTACTGTGCTTAACACGGTTCGTATTGAGTGCAATCATCGGCAACAAAGGTGGCCAACGGTTATGTGGAGGTTACAATTGACCCTGAATATAACGAAGCATAAAACGACGCAATATTCTGCCTAGAACCTGTTAATAGATATTGAAGCCGCCACACCGCTGATACGTAGTTTGGTACGGGATATTACTGTTGAAGGCTCCAGTGGGAATCGAGAGGCTCTTCGTGAGATGCGTCGTCAGAGGGCCTCCGAACATCTTCGTGCTAATCAAGCTCGTCAGGATGCTTATGTTAACCAGAGACGTAAGGCAACTCACACTTTTGAACTACACTCCCTGGTTTTTGTTCGCAAGCAGGCGCAGTCAACTGGAAAGCTGGACTCGTGTATGCGAGGACCGTATCGGGTAGTAAAAATACTTCCACACGGTCGTTATGAATTGCAGCTGCTAGCTGGCTCATATGGTAAGTCGACCCAAGCGGCTGCGGAATATATGGTTCCGTGGCGGGGAGAATGGACTCCCGAGGTGTGTTCAATGTTTTTTGATGGTGAGTTTGCTATATTTTGAAACTTTATACTCATTGACACCTTTGACCACCATACATACCATTGACACTTTGTATATTTTCGTAGTTTTGTTAATTGGAAAAGTTTTTTCTTTTTTGTTTTTGATAAAAATGAGTCTCGGGACTAAAAGCAAGATAAAGTTAAATTAGTTGTACCGGGGATAATCATCTGTCTTGGAGTGCATCAGACAGTGGTTATTGCAGGGGGAATTTGCGTCTGGAATAACTGTTTGTCTTGGAGTGTATTAAAAGATTATGACATGGCATACGATAAGTTTGTTGGACACAATTGTCTATACTGGATCAGATGGTTTGGTTTATTTTTATATGGACCAATAACACACGCAAAGACATGCCTCACGTAAGTCCTCGTAGGTCTCTGTCGAGTCGTGAGGTGGTGGTCTTCCGACAAGTCCGCCCTGGGTGGTTGGTCTATATATTAATGCTTTACACCTATTTGGTGTAAATATTTAACCATCTTACTTTAAATTGGTTATCATTTTTATAATTTTTCCTTTGTTATACACGCAGACCCTGAAAGAGAGGAGCTACTTCCTGGTGCCGAATTGCCCGCCGATGATGACCAATCTTTGGAAGAAATCGTTCCGCAACCAGGACCTTCCGGTTTTAAAAAGCACCCTGAACTGATTGCCTCCAATGTGAACGATGCCAACTCCTTGCCAATTCTAGACACGGATCTTGAAAGTTAATCATGATGGAGTCCGAGGACGGCCACCTGTCAGGAAAGGCCGTGTTTGAAGTTATAGGGGTAGTGGAGGGGGCAATAGTATTTAAGCGAGTGTTAACACTAGCCAGGTCTCTTTCTTTCGCGTTCGGTCAATCGGTTCGATACGTTGTGCGGTCGTAATATTTTTCGCGACAAATTTGTTTATTTTATCTTGTGGTTAGAATCAAATTTCGTTTATCGGTCAAATTTATTCGTGATTGTGTAGAACTAAAATTGTCTAAATTGTTAGCTTTTAGTTAGTTAATTAAATTGTTAAACTGTGTGCATTATAATTATATTTTTAAAAAGACCCTTCTGACCTTTTTTCTAAGAATACATAAATAAACATACAAATATCCAGATAAATAAATAAATAACCAGACGACAAACATATTATTAATTTAAAAAGTGAACTTTTAGACACCGTTTAAACGATTTACACGACTTAGCATTTTTAATTTTTATGTGGAAGATCATTCCAAAGTCTAATGGATTGTATAGTAAAGGAGTCCAAGTAGAAAGAGGATGAATGAGAAGGAATTTTAAGGATAAAGTTTTGATTGGAACGAAGAGAACGATTATGAGAGCTACTCAAAAAAATTAATCGTTCTCTTAAGTAGGAAGGACTTCAAGGGTTGAACAGTAGACAGTATAGAAGACTAAGCATATGAATATTCCTGCGAAAACGAATCGGAAGCCACTTGAGCTTTTTACGGAAATGAGAAATGTGGTCATATTTGCGAAGGCCAAATATGAACCTTATGCAGAGGTTTTGAAGGCGCTCAAGTTTATTTAACTGATCCTCTCGTAAATCCGGATAGCAGGCATCTGCATAATCTAAAATTGGAAAAAGTAAAGATTGAGCTAAAACAACTATGGTAGAGATTGAAAGAAAGTTACGTATTCTCCTCATAGATCCTACGGCTGCAAACATCCGTCTACTCACCTCACTAATCTGAGAATTCCAGGATAAAGTGTGATCAAATATTATTCCCAGGTTTTTAACTTTACTACTGTATGGAATTACTACGCCTTCTAAACTATTGGGAGGTAGTTGCAGAACGGAAATGCGAGTAATCAACCTAGAACTACCAATGATAATGACCTGTGCCATCGACGGATTTATCTTAAGGCCAAAACATTTACTCCAATTAGAGATACGCGCCAGATCTTGATTCACTTGAAAAATAGTATTTGTAAGGTCATCAAGATTTAACTGACGGTAAATCTGAAGATCGTCTGCATACAGGTGGTAGAAAGAATTTATTTGAGAGCAAATAGTGCTTATGAACACTAAAAATAATAGAGGAGACAACACGCCACCTTGCGGGACACCAACATTGACTCCGCTCCAGTCAGAGTACAGGTCATTTAACCGCAGACGTTGCCGGCGCCCGCGCAAGTTCTTACTTGTTATGTTATGAAACCAGTCAGTTGCCGATGGAGATATGTTAAGACTACGCAATACAGTTAGTAAGATGTCAAAGTTTACAGTATTGAAGGCATTACTGAAGTTAAGTAATGTCAATACCGTAACCTGACGGTTGTCCATACCTGACCTGATATCCTCGGTAATTTTTACCAGGGCCGTAGTCGTACTATGACCGGGGCGGAAGCCGGATTGGAATTTACTTAGGAGATTATTTTTGGATAAGAAAGCGCTTAATTGAAGATGTACCAGTCCCTCAAGAATTTTTGACAGAAAAGATATAGGTCGGAAATCTGAAGGACAGGAAGCGTTACCTTTTTTCGGAATAGGAACAATATAGGCATCTTTCCAACAGGAGGGGAATTCACACATTGCAATAGAGTTGTTAAATAAGGTCGCAATGGTAGGGACTATAATGTCGAGGATAGGGATGATCATTTTACGACTAATAGCATCAGGGCCAACTGCATCAGAATTCATGGTCAGAATGGTATTCTTAACATCACATTCAGAAAAATGACTTAAATAAAAAGATGGAGAATTCGGAGTTGGAAGAGATGAAATTTGGCTTATACTGTACAAGTCTTAGTAGCATCATCCAGAGGTGCAGACGTAGAGAAATGATGGTTAATATTGTTTAAGTCAGTATAGGAAATATTTTCAGTATTTTGCTTACTTTGAACAACTCCTAGAGAATTCAGAAAGTTCCAGACTTTTATCGAGTCCTTCAATAATAGATCTGTAAATATGGCGTCGTTGATTATCTCTACAAAGCCTGATGCAGCGATTACGAATTTTGATATATTTGGCGTTATTCATGTCATTGGGTTCATTTTTATTTTTGGCTTTGGCTGTAACTATTTTTTTGCTGTAGCTTTTTTATATCATCAGTTAGCCAGGGAGCAGGAAGATGTCTCATACGAACGGGTCGGATAGGATCATACGCGTCATAGAGGTTACTTAGAAGAGAATGAAAAATAGCGACTTGCTCATCCAGAGGAAATACCTCAGCCCAATCAATATTAAAAGCATCAGCACGCAGGTGAGCTAAGCCCATTCTACCAAAGTTGCGCTGAAAAGTTGCGCTGAGTTTTTGTTTTTAATTTAGGAGGTTTAATCTTATAGGATAAATAAAGAAGATCATGATAGGAGAAAGCCAGTGCAGAGCATTGACCATGTGTTTCAACATGATCAGAAGAAGAAACTAAAACCAAATCTATACGAGAGTAGTTACAGTTAGGGACATGATGAGTAGATGACAAAGGGAGGAAATGCAAGTTAATGGCATTGGCGATAGATTTAAGGCGTGCGGACCTATGGTTGTTTTTAATTAAACAAGTATTAAAGTCACCCATTATAATTGTATGGGTATAAGAAGGACAAACAAAGTTGTTCCAACAGGTTTTCAAAAAAAGATTAGGGTCAGGGTAGTCAATATTAAGATTAGGGCTGTAATAGACACCAAGGAGAACTTTGGAGTGAGAAAGTGTAAGTTCAATGAAAAGATGTTCAGGACCTGCAGACTGAGTTTGTGAGGCATTTATAATAGAAAAAGGAATGTGAGAACGCAAATAAATAGCAACTCCACTGCCACCTCGCCCAATGCGGTCATTTCGTATTAAATAAAATCCTGGCAGGGAGTAAGCTATTGAAGGTAGACAGAGTTTTAGCCAAGATTCGTATTTTAATATTGCGTGAATATTTTTAGAAGCAAATGTAGAGAGTATATCAGGGAAATGAGGAATACTATGGGCGTTAATATGAACTACATTAAAATTCTTCAGGCAGTCTGAGAAATTAGACACGAGACTATCGCCCTGTTTGTTGAAATGAATGACGTTTGTTTTGTTGTTTGAAAATGTTTTTGAGTACTCGAAAGGATTTCTATCGAAATCTTCTTCGTGTTTTGCCCGGTCAAAATTGTCAAGATTTTTTGGTATTTGTTTTGATATACCTTGAATTAGTTTAAGAATTGACCGTAATGCCCTAGACAGTTGGTGACTAAGTTGATTATCGCCCAAGGCTTTGGCCCTACGAAGTTTCCGTATTAACTCTCTTTTTTTCCTCCTCATTTTCAATTTAAAAGTATATTATGTATTTTTGTGAGCATAACGGTTTGAAGGTGGATAGTGCTCATTAAAGTAGTCGTATATGGTGTTTTGGAAAGTCTCTACCTGTCGAAATCCTGATTCGAGCTCGGGTGCTCTAACAGGGTCGCTATATTAAGATCGTGTGCTTTCCAGGTCGTATGTTTGATATTGGGAATGCTAAGACGCGTCCTGATGGTAATGGACTCCTGGTTAATGTTGTTCAATGGCTCACCTTGAGATATATGAGGGTAAACTCTATCCGTAGTGAAAGCTGAAGATATTACTGACGGTTGCCGCATTACTTATTACTTAAGCTACTAAGCATTTTTAATTTTTTTTATTTTAATACTGTAATATATTCATTAACACACTAATATTTTAAAACTGAGTACATTCATCCGACCATACCACGATCTCTCGGTGGTAGGCCATAACACCAGGTCGCCGGCAAGGTTACCACCCATCGGGCAAAGCTGTACCGTAAAGCGACTCTGTCGTGTTCCGTTACGTTGCTCGATGAAGCCGTATATATATATATATATGGGAATTTTCACTAGAATCCATTAGTACAAAATATGAATTATCACAAAATGAAATTAAAGAACAAATAAAAGCCACAGGTAATTTAGTGGACTTGTGTAGCTACAACCTTGAGCGATTTGAGTTGTTAACAAATAATTATTCAAATTGTATTTCCTTAAATGAAAAATTAAATGTGGTTACAAAAATAAACTCTGCGGTGTTGGGTGAATCGGCTATACATACTAAATATACTACTAAAAATGTAGATAGTATCACAAAAAGTTAAAAAAAGTCCTCCATTGCGCTCAAAAATGATTACTTTGTTTTTTCTGACCAATTAGGTCTTGACCTTGGTTTTGGTTATCTTTTAAGCCATGAATTGAATAATGTATATAATATATGCTCGCCTGGGGCCAGTTACCAGCACTATATAGAGAAAATAATTAATTTAAATTATAATGAGAATAGTACTATTGTACTATTACATGGAGATGGTTTGTCCGTTAAGAAAGGTGACATTATTAAAAATATAGATAAATTATCTAGTTTGTGTAACAAAAAAAAGTGTAAATTTATGATTTGCACATTCCCATATTCTAATTCTTATTCGGACAAACAAAATGAATGAATATATTTATAAACTCAATATGACATTGTATAACGTGACATACCGTCATAGCGACGCATTCTTTTATTTTGACATTAATAAATTTATTTATAATAGTTTTAAAATGACAAAAGGTAAGTCAAACCGTCGACGACACTTAACGTCCGTATAGTAAATAATTCATAAACAAGTGAAAAAAACGAAATTTTAACATTAGTTTTTGTATAATTGTAGAAAGTTCAGTTGTTTTTCTAGTGAGTGTAAAGAAATATGTATAATAAGTGGTTTTAATACTATAAAATTACATTTAAAACATTCCTATGAAAGTGAATATCAGCTATCTACCTGCACATATACAAAAAATTGTGCATTCAGATTTAATTTGAAGTATACGCGTAAGCGACGCAATTTGCCTGGCGCTTAAGACCTTTTGGTCGCTTACTTTACAAGACTGAGCATTTATTACCGTGCCGCTGATAAATCACAAATTGTCATATTAGTAACATTACTTTATGTGAAACATTATTACTGTGCAAATTTTAATGATCATTTATTAAATAAATATATATATATATTCTTAGGGACCAGAGGTGGAAAAAGAACAAATAATAATAATCACTTATACACTACTACTAAATATTTTATTTAATAATAAAATTACAAAACAAAACTAATTTTAAACAATCATAGATACAAAATGTAAATTGAGCTTTTAATGAACTATCATAATTAAAGTATTTGACTGATCAAACGGGCAGAGCTCCCGCTCGCAAGAGAATCCGACACGAATAGATGCTTGAAATGAGCGCGCGGTCGTTTATAAGGACATTGCCCCACCACTTGTTCTTCAGGTCTATTATTCGGCTAACATCTTAGGGACCAGAGGTGGAAAAAGAACAAATAATAATAATCACTTATACACTACTACTAAATATTTTATTTAATAATAAAATTACAAAACAAAACTAATTTTAAACAATCATAGATACAAAATGTAAATTGAGCTTTTAATGAACTATCATAATTAAAGTATTTGACTGATCAAACGGGCAGAGCTCCCGCTCGCAAGAGAATCCGACACGAATAGATGCTTGAAATGAGCGCGCGGTCGTTTATAAGGACATTGCCCCACCACTTGTTCTTCAGGTCTATTATTCGGCTAACACGGCCTCTCCTGACTGGAGGACGTTCTCGGCCTCCCGTTCTTCAGACTGATGGCTAACAGTTGTACTAGAATTGCTGGGCACAGGTCGTGGTATCGAATGGGTGTCATAACCCATAGTGGTTTGCTCATGATTGGACTCCAAAACATCATCATTACAGTCTGCATCTGAAATTAAAAGTAACAAGATTCTTCACTACACAGTTATTTATAGAGTTTCCTTTACCTGAAAAAAAGAAAAAAAAAGACTATTTTCTTACGGACACAACTGTGTAGTATACCATAGGCACGACGTTAGCATAGTTACTCACAGTGCGCCATTAGATATGAACCATAGGCACTTCGTTAGCATAGTTCACATAGTACAAGCAAAAGACAAATGACTACATGACATAGGCACGACGTTAGCTTATCATGTGTCAATATACATGTGTATAACATAGGCACTACGTTAGCTTATTATACACATATAGACGTACATAATCACCGTATGACATAGGCACGACGTTAGCGTATCATACGAATAGAAATCACAAATAAAATGACGCTTGTCAACTTAAACATAAACGACTACATGACATAGGCACGACGTTAGCTTATCATGTGTCAATCTATATCTTGTGTATAACATAGGCACTACGTTAGCTTATTATACACATGTAAACATACATCATTACCGTATGACATAGGCACGACGTTAGCGTGTCACACGAATAGAACTCACTGTCAAAAAATGCAGAACAAGTATCCGGAGTCCATTCTCCACGCCATGGCACCATAAACTCTGCCGCAGCTTGTGTATATTTTCCGTATGAACCCGCTAACAGCTGTAGTTCATATCGACCATGGGGAAGCGCCTTTACAACACGGTATGGTCCGCGCATGCCTGCATCAAGCTTGCCAGTTGCCTGTGCCTGTTTTATAACAAAAACAAATGAATTTATTTCATATAATTGAGGGGGTTTGCGGTTAACATTCACAGTCTCGTTTTGTCGACTTTGATTGGCTTTCAGACGTTCGGAAGCTCGTTGGCGACGCATTTCTCTTAATGCTTCGCGATTTGGATTTGCATTTTCCAAGGCGATGTCACGTATCAGATTACGTATCACGGGTGTAGCCACTTCAATTCCCACAAGTAAATTCAAAGGCGATAGCTGGTGGTTTTTTGCTTAGTCATGTTCAAGACTAATTGTAAGCGCCACATGACATCCGACCATTTGTGCTGTCGATGGTTACACTCGATGCGAACCATATTTAGTAGAGTTCGACAGTAACGTTCAACTTGCCCGTTTGAATGATGCATCTCTGGTGTTATGAGATGCATATCAATGCCCAACTCCGTTACAAGTTTAGTAAATTCAGAGCTTTGAAACATTCTACCACGATCTGCTACAATTAGCCTAGGAGTTCCGAATAATGAGATTACATTATACATTTTTTGTTTTAATTCGGTAGAATCTTGATTGAACATAGGATACAATAAACAATACTTTGAAAAGGCATCTATAACAATTAAAATATACTTGTAACCGTTTGATTGGGGCAATGGACCTAAAGCGTCTACATGAATTACTTCAAAGGGATTACATGGTTTTTCCCAGGAATGTATAAATTGGTGAGGGGCTCTCGGAACCTTTTTATGCGTCACACATATTAGGCAATGGTCTATGTATTTCTTAACAAATGACCTAAGAGAGGGAAACCAAAAATGTTTTCTAATAAGTTCCAACGTTTTGTCAACTCCAGGATGCTCATGTTCATCGTGAAAAATTCTAAGCAAACTGAGCCTATGCCCTTTTGGCACAAAACAAAGGAGCTTAGTTTCTTCTCCTATCGGACTATATTTGTAGTACAAAAGATCATTCTTATGGACATAATGAGTTGAATCTAACTGTCCTTCTGACAGCTTCCCAATAAGATGCTGGGTCTCTTCGTCTGCAGCTTGCGCTATTTGAGCCCAATTCTGTTGTTTACGAGCCTCGCAAACATTAACTGGATTGCGACTTAGATAGTCAGCGTGTGACATATATGTGCCCTTGCGATATTCAAGCGTGAAATCAAAGTCCTGCAAGTATATCCACCACCTGGCTACGCGGGGTATCAAGTCTTTCTTTTGTTGTGTAGACTTTAAAGCGTTACAGTCTGTTACGACGGTAAAATGAACACCGACCAGATAATGTCTATAATTTTGCAGGGCTTTAACGACCGCCAAGGTTTCAAGCTCATATGCATGATACCTTGACTCAGCACCCTGAGTTCTTTTACTATAAAATCCTATCGCTAGCTTATGTGCGTTGTCGTGAACTTGGAAAAGCACCGCGCCATACCCGGCGGAACTGGCGTCCGTATGGACCTCTATGGGTAGCTTGGGATCGAAAATAGCCAACACAGGTTCGCTCGTAAGCTGCTTGATAATATCTTGTCGTGCGTTTTCTTGTTCAGTACCCCAACTAAACGGCACACCCTTTTTTGTTAACCTTGTAATGGAAATGGTTCTCAAAGCAAAATTGGGTATGTATCGTCGAAAGTAGCTTGCTAAGCCCAATAATTGACGAGTTTGTTTGACGTTCTTTGGAATAGGTGCTTCAATTAAAGCTTTTATTTTCTGTTCGCTCGGTCGTACCTGACCTTGGCTTATAGTGCGTCCTAAATACTCTATTTTGGTGGACAAAAAAGAACATTTCTTTAAATTAATAGAAAATCCGGCATTTGTTAAAGTTTGAAGTACGTTTCGTAATCTCGTCAATCCTTCCTCAATTGTACTACTTAATATCAAGACATCATCTACATAGACCAGGATTTCACCAGATTCAAGATGTTGACGAAGCGTTTTTGAGATAATTCGTTGGTAAACAACAGGAGCGTTTGCTAAACCGTAAGGCATTTTTAAATATTCAAAATGACCTTCAGGTGTGACAAATCCTGTGAGGTGTATAGAATCCTCATTTACTCTTATCTGGTGAAATCCGGTAGCCATATCGAGGCTGGTGAAGAACTTATGTCTGCCCAATCGGTCAATACAATCATCTATTAGTGGCAGTGGGAAACGGTCTTTTATCGTGATCTCGTTTAATTTACGATAGTCCACGCACATACGGTCCGAGCCGTCCTTTTTCTTTACCAAAAGAATCGGACTGGCATATTCAGACTCTGACTCCCGTATAATATTCTTTACCATAAGATCTCGAATAATCTCACGAACTTTTAAAATTTCAGTATAGGATAAGCGGTACGGCCTATAATGGACGGGCGTTTTACTATTTAGCTTAATAGACATACTGCCGGTATTATCGGTCGAAGTAGCTGTACCATCAATTAAGAAACTTGAAAATTCATGTACTACATCAAGTAATTTTTGTAACTTTGCACCCATTAAGTCGGTTCTAATTGAAGATTGCGTAGTAACTAAAACATCATGTTTGATATTAGACTCACATGAAATATATTGCTGATCGCGAGTTCGAAAATACGTAACACCTTCTCGATTCAAAACATCGGTGCCGATTATAATTGGAGTATTCATAAACTCAGAACGAACGACGTGTAAATCTACTTCTAAAGTAATTTCACTAAATTCTATTGGTAAGGTTACAAAATAAGTCGACTCTATTTCTTGACCACCGATGCCTCGCAAAACTCTAAAAGCAGGCTTGCTCCCATATTTAAAATGTTTTAACAAGGAAGAAGAAACTAGTGATATACTAGAACCAGAATCAATAAGAATATCGACCGGGATTCCTTGTATAACTGCTACAACAATATCATTACATTTACTGTTGGAGTGTTCTCGACAAAAGTTAACATTATTTGTATTCCGAGATTCAGACCTTAATTTTGCAAAACATGTGTCGATCTTATGGCCAGGTTTTTTACAAAAACTACACGGATCAGGTTTCATTGAATTTTGAAAAGTGATATTTTTCCGATCGTTATTGGTATTAATTTCATTACTGGGAGCTGTCTTAGGTTTCTTAAAACAATTCGACTGCTTGTGCCCGTGTTTACCACATATAAAACATTTACCGTACTCGAATCGCCGTTTGCGATCACCTACCCCACAGCTGTTGTTAAACGAACGATTGTGACGTAACCCACTCGAGTTAGTGTTAAAATTTGAAGTTCTGGGTTTAATATAAATAGAAAGAAACTCTACTAATTCATTTGGCATTAGTTTGGCATTAGTGGCCGACGCGCGAATTTGAGGATCAGTAATACCCCGTATAACTATTGCCGATATCAGTTCATCACTTAATCCTCTAACGATGCGTAACTTTAAAAGGGACCGCCGAGCATAATCTGCGTATGTGGGAAACTTATCAGAATTGATACTCATAACTTCGTATAAAATATTCGCTATATCGAGTTTTCGAGGACACAATGGTGTAAATTCTTTTTTAAAGTTACTCCAATTACGGTCGTTCGTTACCCATTCATTAAGCCACGTTTTGGCCTCTCCTTGTAAACAATTTCCAATACGAGATAGACATTCATGATCGCCCCAATGATTAGCACACCTAGCACGGTCTACTTCTTCGCACCAAACCTCTATATCATTGACTTTTGGATCAAAATTTGAAATGTAATAAGATTGGTTAGATCTCACCGGCATATTAATGGAACGTATCGCATCGATAATGCGATCAGCTGCGTTGACGTGGTCCACAGCGGTACTAGCGGGACACTCCGGTGGGGACAGGGTCACTGAAGCCGTTTGCTCTTCACGCTCTTGAACCTCGCTCACAGGCTTGGAAGCGCTTGATCGTGACCGAGGCGGCGCTGAATTTTCGGATCGGGTCTCCGTCACAGGTTCGGCGACAACAATGGCAGCTGACCCTGCTACCGTCGCCGCGGAAGCAAAGTCACTCCGGTCCCTTTGTTGTGATGAAACCGGATGCTGTTGTTCCTCTAGTGATGCCAATCTATTCAAAATTTGTTGCATTGTTTCGGTTAAAACATTGCTAGAGGGGCTGCGTCGTCTGTGACGTGAATCACGTTGACTAAAATGCGAACTGCGATTACGCGAGCGATTTCTACTTTTTCTACTTTTGTTAGGCATATTTTTCAAAGAAAAATAAAATTAGGCGTAACTCAAATTAAAATTACAATAGGGTAGACAATAATTAAATAAGAGGGTAATTACAACAAAATAACAAAATAGAACTATTTTAAACGAAAAGCAAAGGTATTACACAATATATTAGCAAATAAACCACTATTCACTGTTTGAAAATAAATTGGAACATACTCACCAAACCTGTTGTTATCTTATCCACAGGAATTCATCACTTTTACTTACGTACATTTAATCACTAATTTGTTCTTTTTTTTTTCAATGAGGGTAAGTATATAAAAAAAAAGACAAATATATCGCCGATTGTTTGAACAGTCAAAAACAATATCAAGTCAGGAGGTACGAACTAGGACACGCGAATCTTATTATCCCACTTCTGATCTTAGGGACCAGAGGTGGAAAAAGAACAAATAATAATAATCACTTATACACTACTACTAAATATTTTATTTAATAATAAAATTACAAAACAAAACTAATTTTAAACAATCATAGATACAAAATGTAAATTGAGCTTTTAATGAACTATCATAATTAAAGTATTTGACTGATCAAACGGGCAGAGCTCCCGCTCGCAAGAGAATCCGACACGAATAGATGCTTGAAATGAGCGCGCGGTCGTTTATAAGGACATTGCCCCACCACTTGTTCTTCAGGTCTATTATTCGGCTAACAATATATATATTAATTCAAATACAATATTAAATTGACTAATAATGTCAGAATGCGCAGCATGTTTAAAAGTCATTTTATTCAATGAACGAATAACTTGTAGAAAGAGTGCGTTGACTTACCATCATCTTTGTCTTGGAATAGATGTTGGTACTTTTAAAGAAATTACGCAAAATAAAAGAAATAATTTTCTCTGTCCAAAATGCCAAAAAAATGTGAATAAGAGCCACAATTTAAATTCACCTGTTCGATCAACATCCTGTAATACTCTAGCAAGCCCAGAAGCAGGTAACTCTTCAACACCATCTTGGATATCACAACGTCCCCGTTCCAAGGCGAATAACAAATCACCTTTAACAAATCAAGCTGAATGCGAACTTCAAAATCTTTCTAAGGCAGATGTACATGACATTATTCAGACAGAACTGAGAAGCATTTTGTCCACCGAAATCAAAAGTCTGATTCAAACCAGCATTAAAACTGATATCGAACCTCTAATGGCAGAACTCTCAGCCGCAAGAGCAGATTTAAATCAATTAAAAGGTTCATTAGAAGACTTTAAAAGACAGTATATTAATCATAGAAGCGAAATAACAAAGAAAATTAAAGATATAGAAGATAAAGTTGATAGGGATATACAAACTGTTTCAGCAAACAGTAAGCAACTTCTCGACAAAATAGAGGTACTTGAACAAAACTCTAGAGCATCAAATTTAGAGATACAGTGCGTTACTGAACAAAGACCCGAAAATCTAATTAGAACTTTAAAACATATATCCCGCACAGTTGCTTTTAATCTTAAGGAAGAGGACATACAGATGTGCACAAGAGTAGCTAAATTAAATCCAAAAAGTTCAAGACCACGATCTATAATAGTAAAATTAAAAAATCAAATTATTAGAGATACATTCCTAGCTGCTGTTATAAAATTTAATAAGGCTCACCCAAAGGATAAACTCAATAGTAATCATATAGGTAAAAGCGACAGAACCCCGATATATATATCAGAACATTTATCTCCATATTATAAAGAGCTCCACAAGGCCGCAAGGGATAAAGCTAAAGAGCATTCTTATAAATTTGTTTGGGTCAGAGCGGGGCGCATATTTATGAGAAAAACTGAAACTTCACCGGCAGTTTTAATTAAGAGCTTAGACTCATTTTCAAAGTTGTAATTAAGGTTTATTTTTATTGTATTTTGTTTTATTTCTTTTTATTTGTTATTTTTTTTTTATTTTTTTTTGCACTGTTCTTTATTTTTTTATTATTATTATATCTTTCTATATGTCAAGTTTGAATTTGTATTATCAAAATACTAGAGGTTTAAATACAAAAGTTTCAGATTTTAGCTTAAATGTATTGCTCAATAATTATGATATTATAATAATAACAGACACTTGGTTTCAGGACAGTGTTAAAGCCAGGGAACTGTTTGACGAAAAATATGTTGTTTATAGACGAGATCGTAATCTTAAAAAGCCTTCAGCTAAAAAGACCGGGGGTGGAGTTATGATCGCGGTAAGCAATAAATTAAATTCATGTAGAGTAAGAGATTATGAAAGCGATTTAGAAGACCTTTGGGTCAAGATAAAAATTAAAAAAGATAAGACATGGATTGAACTGTGTATTTGTGTTGTTTATTTGCCGCCACCAGTAAAAATTACTGAAATTGAAAAATTTGTAGACGTTGCAAATAATATTTTAAATAATTATACTGAATCGTTAGTGGTTGGCGATTTTAATATTTCGGGCTTGCATTGGTCACATGATGCTTTAACAAATACCTTAGTCCCAGATCAAACTAGCCCTTTTTATAATACGATTTCTGAATTTATGGCAGTTAACAATGTAAAACAGGTCAATAGTATAGTTAACTCTAATAACAGAATACTTGATTTAATTTTTTCTACATCATCCACGATTCAGCTAGATAAGTGTAATGACTCTTTATCCACTGTTGACCCACATCATCCACCACTAGAATTTTCATTCGATTTTGCTTCCTCCAAGTCACTTGTTCCTGACAGTAAGTCTAGAGTAAACTTTTTTAAGGCTGATTACACAGCAATTATTGAATCATTAGAAAGCATCGACTGGGTAACCACACTTTGCAATTGCATTGATGTTAACGCAATGGTTTCAATTTTTCATTCCAGACTATGTTCCATAATTGATAAGCATGTACCTTTAACAAAAATCAAAAATCTTAAATATCCACATTGGTATAATAAAGACCTTATTAGGCTCTTAAATGAGAGATACAAAGTTAGAATAAGACTTAAAAAGTACAATAATCCAATGGATGCTATAGTATTTGAAACTTTAACTAAAAGAGCCCACAAACATCAACACCAGTGTTACAAGAACTATATTAGGAGACTCGAGGATTCTATAGCGAAAAACCCGAAATATTTTTGGACTTACATGAAACAAAAACGTAATAGTAAAAGCAATTTGCCGAATAGTATGTACCTGGAAAACGAAGCAGCCTCGGGTAGTAGTAAAATTTGCGACCTCTTCAGGAAAAGTTTTATGTCTGTTTATGAGAGTATAGATATCTCACAAAGTATTAAATACAAATATGCAAAATCACATAGGCAGGAGGCTTTGTGCAGAATAACAATTAAGGAATGTGATCTTTTATAAAAATTAAAAAGCTTGATTATTCAAAAGGACCAGGTTCGGATGGAATACCAGCTGTATTTGTCCAAAAATGTGCAAAACAATTGACATTACCCTTAAGCATTATACACGCTAAAACATTTATCGACGGGATGCTTTCCAACTACTTGGAAAGAAGCTAAGATTGTGCCAATTTTTAAAGATGGCTCCAAAAGTGACATAAAAAACTACAGACCAGTATCCATACTTTCAATATTCGGTGAAGTTTTTGAATCCCTTGTGCTCCCTGAATTAAATTAGCATGTGAAAAATTTGTTAACGAAAAAACGGGACGGATTTATAAAGGGTATGTCAGTGAACACAAATCTAACCACATTTCTTGAGAAACTAATAGGTTAGCTGGATCGTCGAACCCAGGTTGATGCCATATATACCGACTTTTCCAAAGCTTTTGACAGGGTTGACTATCAAATTTTAATTTAAAAAATAGCAGCTACTGGTATAGGAGGTACTTTACTTAATTGGATTAATAGTTACATAACTGATCGTAAATCTTATATGGTTGTAAATGGTACGAAATCTGATTTTTTTAATAATTCATTCGGAGTGCCTCAAGGCTCTCATCTGGGTCCTATCCTATTTTTAATATTTATAAACGACGTTACAACTTGTTTTAAGAATTCTGAAGCTTTTCTGTTTGCAGACGATTTAAAGATTATTAAAACCTATTTCTAACATGCATGATCAAACTCGTTTGCAGGAAGATATTGAACGATTACTTTCATGGTGTAATAATAACAACATGGACCTGAATATAAAAAAATGTTTTCAGTTATCTTTCACGCGCAATAAAAACCCGATTTTTACCAAATATAATCTAAATAACATTAACTTAAAAAAGTTAAACAAAACTCAAGATTTAGGCATAACAATCGATTCTAGACTAAATTTCCACGATCAGTATCGAGTGCACGCGATGAATCTAGAAATCCAAAATGAATGGGTGACCATAGGCGACTTTTGTATTCCATTAGCATTGAGGTGGCGCACCTTACTTCATGAGTGGTCTCCAGCCTTATTAAAATTCTATCTAAATGCGTTCCAAATGACTCTCCCAGATCAAAGTAATTTAGTAAGATGGGGTAAAGCTACCGAAAAGTCTTGCAATATCTGTGGGGAGGCGGTAGGAACGGCTAAACACTTGTTGGTAGGGTGTAGGGTGCTATTGGAAAAAGGTCAATACTCGCGGCGCCATGATAAAGTATTGGAAATCATACGTGAAGCGGTTAGTCTTTCAGTAGCTAGAGCGCAAAAGGGTATAACAACCACCAAAAGATTCATAGAGTTCATTAAAGAAGGCTCGTCTAAAAAAACAAAACAAAAGCCTCACTCTATCTTAGAGGCGGCTCGCGATTGGACTATAATGATGGATACGTATGAGAAACAGTATAGAATTCCTGAGGATATTGTTGTCTCGTCATCCAGACCGGACATATTCCTGTACTCTAGACAGTTAAAGCGCGTGATACTTGTGGAGCTTACTGTTCCGTGGGAAACTAACATTCCCAAAGATCACACAATCAAAGTAAACAAGTATTACGAACTGACCAACGAACTGACCAGGAATAGGTATATAGTTAATTTGTACGCGGTAGAAGTGGGAGCGACAGGTATAACAGCGAAATCTCTCTATAACCTACTTAAAGATCTTGGCCTCTCTAGAACTATCATCAGTACATTTCTAGAACGTACTTCAAAGGCGGCATTAGTAGGTTCATTCCAAATTTGGTTAGGTAGGGAAAGGAGCGCAACCAGTTGAGGTGAGCGTGAATGCGCATTTTAAAGGGGCCCCTTAAACCTACACTTGGGTCGCAAGTCCCAGGGGCTGTTTGCGCTCCTCTCCCTGCAACGCGATGGGCCCGGCACCCGCACGGTGAATCCATGGAATGCTAAGAAGCTTCGTCTCTTAAAAGCTTCAAAATTTTTGGGTTTTATTATTAGGAATACCAAACATTTCAGTCGCCCTCGGACCAAAATACTTTTATATAACTCGCTGGTTCGTAGTACTTTAGAATACTGTAGTCAAGTATGGTCACCGTTTTACGAAGTTCATAAAAATAGAATTGAAAGAGTGCAGCGTCGTTTTTTAAATTACCTGGCCTACCAAATAAATTACAATAATAGACTCAATTCATATTCTAAAAGATTAAATCACTTTGGAGTTTCTAAATTAGACAAAAGAAGACAGGAAATGGATATATTGTTTTTATATAAATTAATCAACAATAAAATCGATTGTTCTCATCTATTATCCCAAATAAATATAGCCGTTCCAAGTAGGTTGCCTCGTATTGGAACTTACAAATTATTCTCTGTGCCTTTACATTACACGAATCTAGATAATAACTCCCACCTGACAAGAATGACTCGTCTATACAACAGTTTACCAAGATCTCTCAATGTAGATATATTGCATGATAACTTTAATACATTTAGGAAGAAAATATCAGACCACTTTTCATTTGATAATATTTAATTTATTTATTTTATTTTTTATATCGTTATTTTGTTTTTCTTTTGTTTTTCTCTTGTTTTTTAACTTTTTTTTTTGTGTTGTATTGCTTTTTATTGATTGTAAGCTGTGGTTGCCTATAATTGGCCAGGCACTAAATTGTTTCGTTATTTTCAGTAATATAATTATAAATGTAAGGTGTATCTGCCGTTGGCAATCCTTAAAGAATAAATAAATAAATAAATAAATAAAGGTACAATGTATCTGCCTCTATATTTAAATAATAATAATTTGTTTAAATCTTTTAACTTGTTCAACGTCTTTTCGGAACCTACTCGCATTACTAATGTTTCTGCAACTTGTATTGATAATGTGTTCTGTCACTGTAAGAGACGAAGCTTAGCATTCCATGGATTCCATGGATTCGTGCGGGTGCCGGGCGCGCGATAAACGCGATGGCGTTGCAGGGAGAGGAGTGCAAACAGCCCCTGGGACTTGCGACCCAAGTGTAGGTTTAAGGGGCCCCTTTAAAATGCGCATTCACGCTCACCATCAACTGGTTGCGCTCGTCTCCCTACCTAACCAAATTTGGAATGAACCTACCAATGCCGCCTTTGAAGTACGTTCTAGAAATGTACTGATGATAGTTCTAGAGAGGCCAAGATCTTTAAGTAGGTTATAGAGAGATTTCGCTGTTATACCTCTCGCTCCCACTTCTATCGCGTACAAATTTACTATATACCTATTCCTGGTCAGTTCGTTGGTCAGTTCGTAATACTTGTTTACTTTAATTGTGTGATCTTTGGGGATGTTAGTTTCCCACGGAACAGTAAGCTCCACAAGTATCACGCGCTTTAACTGTCTAGAGTACAGGAATATGTCCGGTCTGGATGACGAGACAACAATATCCTCAGGAATTCTATACTGTTTCTCATACGTATCCATCATCATTATTATAAATTTGAGAGACGATAATCCAAATAATTTATATAATAACGTATTCAATTTGTTGTTAAATGAATTTAATAATATTTTTAAGTCAAAAACAAGGATAAAACACTTAAATCTTAAATTTAATGACTGGGCGACCGTGGGAATTCATAGAAGTAGAGAAAAGTTATATGATTTATATGGTGAGAGGCAATGGAATCATGATACTTTGTTTTTGAATAGAGTTAGGAATTTCTCTAAAATATTTAAGAACGTTTGCTTACAAGCCAAGTCGATATATAGAAGAAATAAAATTGTAAATTCAGAAGATAAAATAAAAGCAACCTGGGATGTTTTATCTAGTATTACTGGGAAAACTAGGGCTACCAATGAACCCATAAAGTTAAAAATTAATAATAAAGAAGTAAGTACTGATGTAAATGTCACCACTATTTTTGAATCATATTTTACAGAAATTCCATTAACGGTAACGCGTTATTTAAATTCATCATCATGTGATGCAATCACTGACTTGAGCAATAACGTTAAAGTCAGTAATAAATGTTTTGTTTTTAAGGCTGTATCTTCGGATGAAATTGTTAAAACCTTTAGAACCTTAAATCTGAAAAGAACCGGTGATCTTTGGGGTATGTCAGTTAATTTGCTTAGCAATATTATAAGTGATATTGCCCCACAGATTTTTCTTAATTTTCAACAAATGCATTGAAACCGGTATTTTTCCAGATTTAATGAAAAATAATAAAGAAGTTCCTTTGTTTAAAAGTGGCGATAAACTAGAACCGGGAAATTATAGGCCTATCTCCGTTTTTCCGAGCTTAAGTAAGATCTTTGAAAAGATTATGTTAAACCAATTAACAGAATTTGTTTATAACAATAAAATCATGCATAGCGAACAATATGGTTTCACCAAAGGCAAATCAACAACTGATGCGGGTTCCACGCTTCTAAAGCACATTTACAACGCATGGGAAGAGTCGCAGAATGCCATCGGGGTGTTTTGCGATTTATCCAAGGCTTTTGATTGTGTTGAACATCAAACATTGCTATGCAAACTTAACCTCTATGGTGTGCGTAGTGTTGCGCTTGATCTTATTGCCTCCTACCATGATCAAAGAGTCCAGACGGTTGATGTAAATAATTCTAAATCGGCTGGTTCTTACTTAAAGATGGGTGTTCCACAAGGATCTATTCTTGGCCCCTTTTTATTCTTATTATATATTAATGATCTGCCCTTTTTCGTAAAAGGTCTATGTGACATTGTACTTTTTGCTGATGATACCTCACTTATTTTTAAAGTCGAGCGTAATAGGACTGATTATGACGAAGTTAACAGTGCGCTGTCACGTCTTCTTCATTGGTTTGAAATTAATAATTTGGTCTTAAATACTAAGAAAACTAAATGCATGGAGTTTACACTTCCTAATGTAAAAAGTCAAAATTGTAGCCTGCTCCTTAACAATGAAGTGTTGGAACTAACTAACTCAACAGTTTTCCTAGGTATAACTCTAGATAAAAAGCTCCAGTTGAACCCCCATCTCTCAACACTCTCAGGCAAACTCAGCTCCGCCGTCTATGCAATTAAAAAAGTAAGACAATTAACGGATGTTAATACGGCTCGATTAGTTTATTTTAGTTATTTCCATAGTATTTTGTCTTACGGCATTTTATTGTGGGGCAGTGCTGCTGAAGTAAATTCTGTATTTATTTTACAAAAAAGAGCTGTGCGGGCTATTTTAAATTTAAAAGCTAGAGACTCCTTGAGAGATGTTTTTAAAGAAATAGGCATTCTTACGGTCGTTTCTCAGTACATATTTAATAACATCTTGTTTGTACGTCACAATTTGGATACATATGTAAAAAATAGTGACCGACACCCTATAAATACAAGAAATAAAATAAACTCTCAACGCGGAAATATAGTCTTCAAAAAGTTAAAAAATCCTTTATGGGCTTGAGTGTACGCATATATAATAAGGTTCCACAAGATATCTTAGACCTTCCTTTTCTTGCTGCTGCTGCTGCTAAATGTAAAATTAAGAGTATTCTGTTAAAAAAAGCTTATTATATCATAAAGGAGTTTTTGGTTGATCGTATTTCGGTGAACTAAAAGGTTAGGTTGTGGAGCTTTGCTTGTTGACTCATTTGCGAGATACTCTAATGTATATATCAAACATTGTTAAATTGTTTTTTTAGAAAAAAGAGCAACTGTTGAGTTTCTGGCCAGCTCTTCTCAGCAGAGCCGCATTCCGAGCTGGTGGTAGCTTACTCACGGACTGACATACTGACATTTTTTTTAATGTAATGTAATTGACGATTCAAAAGTGCATGTAAATGCCTACTTGAATAAAGATATTTTTGATTTGATTTGATTTATGCTAAAAGGCGCAAGTTCAATACACGCTCCATAATCTTGCAGAATATGGAGGTGATTGAAATCGGTCTGTAATTGGCAGGATCGGCACGGCTACCCTTTTTGGGCACTGGCAGCACGTTAGCAAGCTTCCAGGATTTCGGCACTATTCCAGTCCTGAAAGAGAGGCGATATAGACGTGTTAATACAGGAGACAACTCAGCTGCACATGTTTTGAGCAGAATGGCTGCTATACCATCCGGACCACTGGCTTTATTCACATCTAGACGACACAATGCTTTCTATACCTCTTTGTTAGTGATGCGGATTTCAGGCATAGAAATTCCGCAGTGAGGAAGATGTGCTAGGGTAGCATTGCCAGTGTCTAGATAAGAATTATTAGCGAAAAGAGAAGCAAATAAATTTGCTTTCTCTTTCGCTCCATGAGCCAGAGATCCACCTGGTTTCAGCAGAGGTGACAGTGAGGTTCGGCAGAAATTCGACTCGATCGCTTTGGCAAGGGACCAGAAAGCTCTACTGCCTGATGGCAGGACTGAAAGATTTTCGCCAACCTTAGCGATATGACCGAGACGAACCCTACGTAATGCCTTTTTATAGGACTTAGCAGCTTGGTTAAAGGCTCTCTTCTTGAAACTCACATCCGGAGCTTTGCGGTTTCGAGCATCAACCCAAGTAACATATGCCAAATGTTTTTGCTTTTCAGCATGCCCACATTCGGCATTGAACCATGGGCGAGCTTTGCCACCGATAGGTACATCAGCAAAAGGAATGAAATACTCCATTGCCTAATGTACCACATCAGTTATAGCATCCGCGCAACTCGACGGATCCTCAGAAGAGAAGCAAACCTGCCGCCAAGGATAAGATGCAAAGAAGTGCCGCATCTCATCCCAATCTGCTGACTTGTATTTCCAAATTCGCCTAACACCATGGAAGTCAAAGTCCGGCTGGGAATAAGTTAATACAGATTTCACCAGACAGTGATCGGAGGTTCCCAAGGGGGAGGAAACCTCTACACGATACCTGTCTGGATCAGTTGTCAGCAGAAGGTCCAGGCAGTTGGCTGTATGACACTCCACATCGGGCACCCTTGTCGCTTGCCTCACCAGCTGAAAGAGGTCCAAGGACAACGCAAAGTTCCGCACCACGCACACGGGAACAGCCAGTCCTGATGACAGGCATTAAAGTCCCCCAGAAAGACGAGCTGCGCTGAAGGGGACCGATGCAGAGCCATATCAGTAGCCTCACTGAGATACTCAAATAATCTCGTTGTCTCCTGATCACCGCTGTGCGAACGGTAAACACAGGAATACAGGATTTTTTCGTTTCCTGTGTCTACCAAAACCCATAGGGAAGAAAAAGTGGGGTCTTCAAGGTGACGAAGGCGCTGGATACAGAGGTCGTTCCGCGTGTACACGCAAACCCCGGCACGTGAGCGGAAATTGTCCTCTAACGTGTACCCAGGGTAAGCAAGGTACGCAGTGCTCAAAGGACATTGTATCTGCGTCTCCGTCAGAAAGAGTAAGTGCGGCTGCTCTGTCTCTAGATGGTGATGGATAGCTTCGAGATTTGACTGCAATCCTCGAATATTAGCGAGGTGCACTAGGAGTGAGGAGGAGTGCAACCGCTGAGTAACCTTACTTTTCTTTTTCTTACTTTTCATAAAAAAATTTAAATGGAGTGAATAGGATAGGAAATGGCAGTTGAACGAGGCTAGTCTGGAGACTGCGGGGACGCCCGAACCCCCCCAGGGATCGCCATCGGGCCTCCTCATCTGGTCGCCAACCAGCAGGATGGAGCCACCCTGGGATTTTTCGCAGCTGGCGGGGCAGCCTTTCATGGGGAGCTAACCCACTACTTGGGCCCCCAACTATCTGCGGGCGGCCAGCGGAAAGCCGTCGCTTCGGATCCCGCTACCCTCCTCGACTAGGCACCCGACACAACAAACACTAATTCGACGACAAAACGGTTCACCAACGCAACGCAGTTGTTCAGACCCATTTCCCACATACGGCTTCATCGAGCAACGTAATGGAACACGACAGAGTCGCTTTGCGGTACGGCTTTGCCCGATGGGTGGTAACCTTGCCGGCGACCTAATGTTATATGTATTATTATATGTATATAATTATTTCCGTTTTCATATTTCCTATTTCCCTTTTTTTTTTTAATAAATAATATACTCTTACAAACTTATTGAAAACGTTATAAATAAAACACGCAGATGTAAACTGAGACAAATATAATAATAATAATAATAATAAATATTCTTTAAAATATTCTTTATTGTACACCCTGAGTATAAAATAACAAAAACATAAACCAAAAAAAATAACAGTGAAAAAAAAATAGTACAATTTTGGCGGCCTTATCGCTAAAAAGCAATCTCTCTCAGGCAACCAATTACATGAAGGAAAAGAAATATACTCGAGTCGTAGCGTGGGCGTGTTTACAGTGTAAAACAAGAAATGGAGTTATATATACGATATATACATGCATACACCTAATTACATACATATAAATACAATAAATATATATACAAATATAAATACAAATAAATATATATATATATATAAACATACATAAATAAACATACAAATATCCAGATACAAAAATAAATAACCAGACGACAAACATATTATTAATTTAAAAAGTGAACTTTTAGACACCGTTTAAACGATTTAAATGACTTAGCATTTTTAATTTTAAGAGGAAGATCATTCCAAAGTCTAATGGAAAAGGAGTCCGAGTAGAAAGAGGATGAATGAGAAGGAATTTTAAGGATAAGGTTTTGATTGGAACGAAGAGAACGACTATGAGAGCTACTCAAAAAATCAAATCGTTCTCTTAAGTACGAAGGACTTGAAGGGTTGAACAGTAGACAGTATAGAAGACTAAGCATATGAATATTCCTGCGAAAACGAATCGGAAGCCACTTGAGCTTTTTACGGAAATGAGAAATGTGGTCATATTTGCGAAGGCCAAATATGAACCTTATGCAGAGGTTTTGAAGGCGCTCAAGTTTATTTAACTGATCCTCTCGTAAATCCGGATAGCAGGCATCTGCATAATCTAAAATTGGAAAAAGTAAAGATTGAGCTAAAACAACTTTGGTAGAGATTGAAAGAAAGTTACGTATTCTCCTCATAGATCCTACGGCTGCAAACATCCGTCTACTCACCTCACTAATCTGAGAATTCCAGGATAAAGTGTGATCAAATATTATTCCCAGGTTTTTAACTTTACTACTGTATGGAATTACTACGCCTTCTAAACTATTGGGAGGTAGTTGCAGAACGGAAATGCGAGTAATCAACCTAGAACTACCAATGATAATGACCTGTGCCATCGACGGATTTATCTTAAGGCCAAAACATTTTCTCCAATTAGAGATACGCGCCAGATCTTGATTCACTTGAAAAATAGTATTTGTAAGGTCATCAAGATTTGACTGACGGTAAATCTGAAGATCGTCTGCATACAGGTGGTAGAAAGAATTTATTTGAGAGCAAATAGTGCTTATGAACACTAAAAATAATAGAGGAGACAACACGTCACCTTGCGGGACACCAGAATTGACTTCGCTCCAGTCAGAGTACAGGTCATTTAACCGCACACGTTGCCGGCGCCCGCGCAAGTTCTTACTTGTTATGTTATGAAACCAGTCAGTTGCCGATGGAGATATGTTAAGACTACGCAATACAGTTAGTAAGACGTCAAAGTTTACAGTATTGAAGGCATTACTGAAGTCAAGTAATGTCAATACCGTAACCTGACGGTTGTCCATACCTGACCCGATATCCTCGGCAATTTTTACCAGGGCTGTAGTCGTACTATGACCGAGACGGAAGCCGAATTGGAATTTACTTAGGAGATTATTTTTGGATAAGAAAGCGCTTAATTGAACATGTACCAGTCGCTCAAGAATTTTTGACAGAAAAGGGAGGATAGATATAGGTCGGAAATGTGAAGGACAGGAAGCGTTACCTTTTTTCGGAAGAGGAACAATATAGGCATCTTTCCAACAGGAGGGGAATTCACACATTGCAATAGAGTTGTTAAATAAGGTCGCAATGGTAGGGACTATAATGTCGAGGATAGGGATGATCATTTTACGACTAATAGCATCAGGACCAACTGCATCAGAATTCATGGACAGAATGGTATTCTTAACATCACATTCGGAAAAATGACTTAAATAAAAAGTTGGAGAATTCGGAGTTGGCTTATAGTACAAGTCTTAGTAGCATCATCCAGAGATGCAGACGTAGAGAAATGATGGTTAATATTGTTTAAATCAGTATGGGAAATATTTTCAGTATTTTGCTTACTTCGACCAACTCCTAGAGATTTCAGAAAGTTCCAGACTTTTATTGAGTCCTTGAATATAATCTTTCTTTAACACAATTTAACCTAACAGTAATTACATCTACACTATATATAATTCTATAGCACTTTTCACAATTATGACCGCAAGTCCGAACCGTCCAAAAATCGACCAAGCAAGAGAGAGCTCCGTAGTACGCCTTCCGTTTTTATAGTTTTCCGCTCGGCTCAGGTTGAGGAAAGAGGGTAGCTTGTAAGACAGCCGTTCCTGATAGAAGGTCGTCCTCGACCGACACGTCATCGTCATCATCGTCCTGTCTGTCTCGCCCATCCTGCTTATCAATTTTTAAGCTCTCTAAAACATACAATGGTCACAAATGATAAAAAGTTATTAATTTGAGACATGAATTTAAATGTTTTTAATTTTAAATGAAGAGATGTCGTTGCTCTCAGCGCAAGCGTGCACTCAAGCGTCCTTAAGCGACGATTTTTAATAGTAACAAAAAGGGATAAATCGTTAAGGTTTCAAGAAATGAAATGAAATATTTAGTCGATGCAATACGATTGACAAGATTCCGGAGTCTTACCACTCGAAACAGCGTGACATAAAATATAACTACATGTAGGATAGCACCTGTGACTGTAGTGTGTAATTTTTACCTATTAGATAACGAATGTACAACATTGAGAAATGTCGAAGGTTCGTATGGCAGGCATGTTTTGGCATAGGCCCCACGTTTGCTTACCCATGCACTACAGTCTATACTGACCAGTATCGAAAAATGCTGAACATGAGTCAGGCGTCCACTCACTGCGTCACTGAACCATGTGTTCAGAGGCGGTTTGTGTTTTTTTTTTTTTACCGTAATAACCAGCTAGTAGTTTCAACTTGTAGCGGTGATGTAGCAGTACGCTAAGCACCTTATAAGGGCCGCGCATGTCAGAGTCTAGTTTTCCGGTACCCTGTGTGGGCTTTATCATAAAGACAAAGTCTTCTACAGCGAAAGTCTGCAGCTGTCGGTGATTCTTGTTAACGTGCTGTCGGTGTCTTGGCTACGTTGGTTGGCACGAAGCAGTTCAGATGCCCGCTGTCTATCGAGGATGAGCTGAGCTTCTCGATGGGCCAGTTTTGAGGTATCCAGAGCCACATCTCGTATAAGTGACCTGATGATCGGAGATGCGGCATCCACACCAACAAGTAACTGTAGTGGCGAAGTCTGTGTGGTTGTTTGTCTGGTGACGTTAAGGGTTAGTTGCACTTTCCATAACACATTGGACCACTCTGTACCTTTGGTTTCTACGTCGACGCGAAGCATGTTTAAAACAGTGCGACAATACCTTTCAACCTGTCCATTTTCGCGGTGCATACCTAGCGTGATGTAATGTATAGAGGAACCCAACTCGCTGATGAAGTTCTGAAAAGCAGCACTTTCAAACTTCCTGACACGGTCACAAACAATAGTTGTAGGAGTACCGAGCAGAGATACTGCATTTGCAAATACTAGTTTGAGTTCATTACTATCCTGTCGATAAATCGGATAAAGCCATTTGATTTAGGTGACGGTCCCAGGACATTGGTATGTGTTACGGAAAATGGTAAATCAGGTTTAGTCCATGATTCAATAGGAAGCAAAGGCGCTCTTGGAACTTTTTTATAGGCTAAACATAGAAGGCAATGGGTAATGTACTTCCTAATAAATCTACGTAAGTTAGGAAACCAAAAATGTCGTAATATTAGGTCAGTCGTTCGGTCAACACCAATATGATTATGGTCATCATGAAAAATCCTTAGCAAACTAAGCCTATGTCCTTTCGGTATAAAACATAACAAACGTGGCTCTTGTCCGGTTGGCATGTACTTATAAAATAATAAATTATTCTTAATAACATACCTAGAAAGATCTAGTTGTCCATCTCTCACTTTAGCCATCAAGTCTTGCGTTTCCGCGTCAGCTGTCTGAGCGACTTTTGCCCAGTTGTTTGCGTTTCGGATGTGGGATACTTCAGGATGTCGGCTTAAAAAATCAGCGTGTTGCATTAAACAACCTTTCCTGTATTCTAATGAGAATCTGAAATCTTGTAGATAAACCCACCAGCGCGCCACCTGGGTAAAAGATCTTTCTTCCGCTCAGTTAGTTTTAAAGAGTTGCAATCCGTCACTATTTTAAAGTCAATGCCTATTAAATAATGGCGAAAATGCTGAAGTGCTCGTACAATAGCGAGAGTCTCAAGCTCGTAGCTGTGGTAACGGGATTCGGCACCTTGATTGGATCTACTAAAATAAGCCACAACTTTTTTCTTCTTACCGTCATGCTCCTGCAACAGTATTGTTCCCAATCTAATAGCACTGGCATCTGTGTGGAGCTCTGTTGGTAATTTGGGGTCAAAAATCGCTAAGACTGGCTCATTAGTTAAACAATTAACGACGTAGTAGAGCTTTGTCCTGATCAGGGCCCCAAATGAAAGATTCACTTTTCCTCAGCAATTTAGCCATACTAGCGGTTACAGCATACGACGCAATGTAGCGGCGAAAATAACCTGCTAGACCAAGGAATTGACGAACCTGTCTTACGTTGGCTGGTTTTGTTGCTCGAATTAGTGTTTCAATTTTACTAGGACTCCGTCTTACCTGGCCCTGTCGAATTATTCGACCCAAATACTCTACCTCCGTGTCTAGAAATGTGCACTTTTTGAGGTTAACTGAAAACCCGGAACTTTTGAGGATAGATAAAACCTCCCGTAAATACATCAAACCCTCATTAATTGTGTTGGACAATATAAGCACGTCATCGATATAAGTCAGAACCCTACCAGAATCTATAAGGCTTTTAAGAGTCTTAGTTATTATCCTCTGATAAACTATTGGTGCATTAGCCAAACCATAGGCCATTTTTAAATATTCAAAATAACCCTCCGACGTGATAAACGCAGTCTTACTAATAGAATCATCGTCTGCTCGCATGGGCACTTGATGGAAACCGGTTGCCATATCTAAACTCACAAAATACTTGGATTTACCGAGTTTGTCAATATGGTCGTCAATGAGCGGCAAAGAAAACTTTTCTTTAACGGTGATGGTATTAAGGGCACGATAGTCAACGCACATCCTGTCACTCCCGTCTTTCTTTTTGACCAGAATGACAGGACTAGCGTATTGGGATTGTGACTCGCGAATTATTCCCTTACTGAGCAAATCGTCAACAATATCACGTACCCTACGCTTCTCATCGACAAATAACTTATAAGGCCTATAGGTTACTGGCGTGAGGGAGATTAACTTAATCTCCATACAACCCGTATTAACCGTAAATGTCACAGTACCCGAAATAAATATATTAGATTCATCAAGAGAGCGATGAAGGCAACACCTTATAATATTGTAGAGTACAACACCAAGATGGCCATAAGAGACAGGAACTCGGCAGTCGTGGAAGCCCTGCTCGAAATGAGTCAAAACATCAAATCAACAGTGGGTCGTTACAGCAGTGTATTGGCAGAAAAATAATAGTCTATAGTCTACATCAATGTAATGTTGTATAAATATAATAACTTAACCTAAATTTTACAAATCACATATATAAATATACATAAATATATATACATAATAATTAAAAAATACATAATAAAAAAAAAACTGTGCAAAGGACTCGCTTAGTACTAACTTAGTTTTTTAAATAAATATATCGGAATACTCCTGAATAAGGTTATCAAGATGTTTCCTATCATCGCCTAACAAAGGAGTCCTAAGGTTCTCGACTTCGGTGGTATTTATATGACAAACTAATAACGGACTACAAGACCTGATAAGTCGCTGCTCGGTATCGGTTCGAATGTATTTTAACCCTTTGCGATTCAGTACATCAGTACCAATCAAAATAGACGCATTAATACACTCGGGACAAACAACGTACAACTCTACCTCTACTTTTAATTATGGAAATTCAATAATAGTTGTTACATACGATGTGGATTCGACATCCTGACTTCCTATTCCACGCAATAATCGATAAGATGGGAATCGGTTAAAATTAAAATAATTAAGCACTGATTGAAAAATAAGAGAAATATTGGAACCGCTATCAATTAAGACGTCTACATTCACACCTTGAATTTCAGCTGAGATTAAGTCGTTTCGTTGGGAGCTACATCTTTGCAAAAATTTACTTCACCGCTCTTATTGTAATTCAATCCGGTAGTAAACGAACGTTTCTTAAGGAGGCATACGTCAGCCAAATGACCGTTACGTCGGCAAAAGGTACAAAATATCGCAGATCGCCTATCAGTAGAAGTCTGAGATGTCTTCGGCTTCTCAAGGGTATGTGCGGGCTCAACAGGGTTTGGTTTCGACTTTTTAGGACATTGCCACTTCTTATGGCCTCCCAAACCACAAAAAACGCATTTACCTACTACGTTCGTAATATTAAAGCGTTTATGCGACAACGAATGGCTAGACTGACGAACGGAACTATTTGAATTACGTAACTCAGTCTTAGGTTTAACGTACGCAGTAAGATGCTTAACTAAATTAGAAGGTGTTAACTTGGCATTAATTGCCGCCGCCCTAACTTGGGGATCGGTTATACCAGGCAAAATTATCGAGGTTTTTTTAATTCGTCAGACAAGCCCCTTACAATATTTAACCGCAATAGCGACCTACGAGCATACACAGCATAAGTCGGGTACTTATTAGAGTCGGTACACATAACGTCAAACAGAATGGAAGCTAAATCTATGTAACGAGGGCATAGTGACTTAAATTCAGTGTTAAAGTTGGTCCATGATCTATCCTCGGTCACCCAATCACTTAACCACGAACGCGCTTTACCCCGTAAGCAACTACCTACGCGACTAAGACATTCACGATCATCACAATTATTTAAATTACGAGCGCGATCTACCTCCGCACACCAAACATTAAAATCGTGAAATTTTGGATCGAACGGTGAAACATAGAAGCTATGTATTTACACGCAATAATTCAGATAATGCCCCCACGAATCTAAACTAATAACCGAAACGTTATTCATCGTATTTTCCGTCGCTGCTTTCTCAACCGTCCCTGAACCCTGATCGCTGTTGATGACGGACGTCGGATCCGCTACAGGTAACAACTGCGGCTGTAATGGTCACTTGCCTATCGGACCGGATGGAATGTTACTACCCGACAGTTCGGACGTTTGAATTCGATCTTCAATCGTATCTAATCGTGAGAGTATACGGTCCAGAACATTTTCATGGTCACGAGAGCGGACCCTGCGATGGTGAGACACGTGTCTACTTCTAGAACTATCACGACAAAGACCCGTATAAATCGAACTTTCGCGATGTCGACGCGGCAACGGAGGTGTATTACGTCCACTTGAAACGCTATGCCTATCGCGAGACCTAGACCTAGTATATTCTCGAATATTATTACGATCCCAAACTCGAGACGAGCGATTAGACATTATCACTTTAATAATTTTTTAAATGTGGGTAGAAAATTAAAAAGATTTGTCGCTGAATTTTCTAAAGTAAAAACGCAAATTAAATAGAATAAAACTAATAATCACGTATTTATTCGAATCCCACTTCTGATCTTACAAACTTATTGAAAACGTTATAAATAAAACACGCAGATATAAACTGAGACAAATTTAATCTTTCTTTAACACAATTTAACCTAACAGTAATTACATCTACACTATTTATAATTCTATAGCACTTTTCACAATTATGACCGCAAGTCCGAACCCTCCAAAAATCGACCAAGCAAGAGAGAGCTCCGTAGTACGCCTTCCGTTTTTATAGTTTTCCGCTCGGCTCAGGTTGAGGAAAGAGGGTAGCTTGTAAGAATACATAAATTACTATTTTATTGTGCGTTTATTTATAACTATTTTTTATTTTTTATTTTATATATATAATATGGTTTAGTTTATTATAGGTATGTTTATAAATCTATGTATTAGTGTGTAGTTATTAGTAAGTATGTTTATTATTATTGTTACTTTATGCCACCTACCTTCAATTAAGAAATTTTATTATTATTATTTTTTTTTCTCTCGTACTAACCCTAAGGTTGTCTGGAAGAAATCGCCTTTAGGCGATAAGACCGCCAGTTGTACCTTTAATATGTTTTTAATATATTTATGTTTGTAACTTTTAATTTTGTGGTGTACAATAAAGAATAAAAATAAAAATAAAAAAAAATAATTCGAGCAATTTAAATAATTAAAAACAATTACGACATAATAACAAAGCATCTGATAACATTAAATAATGCCAACTACCTAACCGCATGAAAGCCAACCAACAATAATCCTCGACATTGGTCTTGAACGTTCTTAAATACCAACGCAAACACCTGCACTGCCCACTTGCAGTGGACACGTGCAGTAGACCCGTGCAGTGGACCCGTGCAGTGGACCCGTGCAGTGGACCCGTGCAGTGGACCCGTGCAGTGGACCCGTGCAGTGGACCCGTGCAGTGGACCCGTGCAGTGGACACGTGCAGTGGACACGTGGACCGTCCCCGGTTGCACTAGAGATGCTTTCATCAGGAGCCCGAGAAGGAGCTGCAGCGGGAAGGTCTTTATCCTCGTCCGCAGGGAGGTCCTCATGCTGTGCAGTGGTGCTCGGACCAACTGAAGCGCTTGACAGCTTATCGTTGTCATCTTTGTGGTTTAGAAAAACGGGAAATGGTTAATATACCGCCAAAGGATACTCCCCTAACTAGTTTCACATACATCAAGCAGTCAAGGCCCTCAACCAGAAATCCATCACAGTTATACTCAAACTACAACACTTTACAATCAAAAGTATGGATACATCACCACACGAAAGTCCCTATTATTTTCATACTGTAACTTATACAAGTCAACCCCTATGAACACTTCAACGCTTAAACCTTCACTCGGGCATGGTCTGCACACCGGTACTGTTCTTTTACTCGGACATAGCCTGAACAAGAAAACAAGACCGTCACTGGTCCCGGCTGAACACAAAGGGCAAAATCGACCCTTGGTAAAGCAGACAGTTGGCAAAGCCTGCATATAGAATCCCAGGACAAAGTTAGCACGCACACTGCCACAAGACTGGCGGTATCTACGTCGCTTCGACCGCACCACACCTTTCAATTGCCGGTCGAATTGATTCACACACGTAAAAAAACAAACTAAGTCTTATCAAAGAATTGGCACAACTCTTGAGGCCTCATTCGCCTTTCCAAGGCACCATATACTGAGCTGCGGCTTGAATTCTTGCTTCACTTGATAGCTTCGGCTCATAATGGTCTGCTGGTAGTACTCGAGTCACGCGGTATGGACTTCTCATACCCGAGTCTAGCTTTCCTGTGTGAACACTTGATTACAAATACTTGATCGTGGCTTGTTAACCCTGGGCTGACGTCTCTTTTGATTTTCTCGAGCATCTTGGCGGCATCTATTTCTGTCAAGAGATGCCTTGGCGGCATCCCTGCTGGGCTTCCTCATAGCTTCCCGATTAGGACTGGGGTTTTTGACAGCAACGTCTCGGATCAGTGCACGGATCACTGGAGTAGTCGCATTGGTATATGGAGATACAATGTGGAGTATTGTGTGCTCTTTTGTTTGGTTATGTTTATAACCTATTGAATTTTACACAAAACATCTGACCTTGATGATTTCTTATTATAACTGTCTACTCTAATTAAGTTTAGAAATGTCGATTCTTAGGACATTGGTTTCTAAAATGACCACGTTGTCCGCATAAATGACATGTAATGTTTGACCGCACAGTTTTACCCCAGTTATTCTTCCTAATTACGCTAATAAACAGAGAACCGTTTCTTTTACCACCAAACGAGCGCGTGTGCGACCGGGAATTCCGTATACGCGAGCGACTTCTACCACGATGTGAATGCGACACGCTCTTATCACTACGCGAACGCAACAAGCTTCTATTACGACGAGAACGCGTCCCACTGCTGTTACGCGAACGCGACACACTTCTAACGCGGCGATAACGCGAATCACTTTTGTTAAGGCGTGAATGCAAAACACTTCTATCGCGAGAACCTGTTCGTCCTTGACAAAGCCTGGGAGGCGTACGTGACAATGACGAACGCGGCATACTTGTTCAAAGCTAACGGTTGTTCGTTTCGAAAATGTTATAGCTATAATGTGAGCAGAAAGCCAATCCCACTTCTAATTTTAGGGATGAGAAGCAGATTAAGTTTAAAAAAAAAACGAAACAAGGAACAAAGCTAATTCTATTTAATCTTAAAAATCAATGTCACTTAAATAACTTTAACTAAATAACAATTGAATCACTTAGAATAGATTAGTACTGATTTAAAGACTAATTAGAAAGATAATTCGAGCAATTTAAATAATTAGAAACAATTACGAAATAATAACAAAAAAAACTGATAACATTAAACAAACTTACGATCGCAAGTATAAGGGAATTATTATTAAAAGATGAAGTAACGGTCTGTAAAGCAATGACAAGGCCAACTACCTAACCGCACGAAAGCCAACCAACAATAATCCTCAACATTGGTCTTGAACGTTCTTAAATACCAACGCAAACACCTGCAGTGGACACTGAGTACCTCACTTATTTTTAAAGTCAAGCGTAATATGATAGATAGATAGATAGAAAGATATAATCTTTATTGCACACACAAAGACTAGACAATATACAAAACAGTGAAATAAAAAAAAAGATACACAAAAGGGGGGCAAAGGCGGTCTTATTGCTAAAGCAATCTCTTACAGACAACCTTATGGAGAAAGGAGTTGTTTACGAGAACGCGGTATAGTGGAAGAAAAAAAGGAAACAAATAAAAAATATTAGGAATAATATTACTAATACTATATTTATTCCGATACACATACATACATACATATGTATATATATGTCGGCATTGGCGGTACTGTACCGCTTTCGGAACGCCAGCGCCATCTATTGACGCTCGATGAAGTTAGTGTTAGAATGCACCGGCGTATGCCGTTGGGCGCGTCACCGGTGCAGGTCGCGACATGTCACTGCTCGGTTAGCGATTGGCGACTGAAGACGCTAAAATCATCACGCGTTCCCTGTGCGGTGTATTTACCTGTTTATTTAAGTTAATTCTGTGTTGTAAAAGTTGATTTAAGATTATAACGATTACTGAGTTCAATAGTGTTTTTATTAATTTACGTGCTAACACTGACCACTGAAGCCCACAGTAAATTACTTTGTGACAATGAGTGATACAGAACCACCTCCTCCGACATATACAATACATAATCTATATATTAATACGTGATGCCAAAACTTTGGACCCCTTTTTACGAAAATTGTGCGGACGCAGGAGCATAAAATTTGGCACACTTATAGTTTATGTGCAGGAGAAGTGCAGAACGCTAATATTTATCAATAATAATGCTTATAAAGTACATTAAATCAATAAATAAAACATTACCCACACTACCATGCATTTCACACACACATGTTTCTTTTGTTTTTCATTTTGTCAATAGACATAGAAACATTACACACACTACTATGCATTTCACACAACATGAATCTTTTATAGTACTTACATTGACATATCAAAAATATATATATTTTGTTTTATATTTTGTGCATAGACATAGAGTACTCAAAAAAAAATTTAATTGGCCTCATTTAATATGAAAAAAGATTTTAATAATAATGCATAAAAAATACATTAAATCCGTTAATAAAACATTATACTAACCAGCATGCCATTGACATACGCATACATACTCTGTGGTCAAATTGTTTCGTTTGTTTGTTATTGTCATAGTTGAAAAGTTTGTTTGTGTTTTTATTGAATGTTTAAAGTTTATTAAAGTTTATTTGACGAATACTATATAAAATACTGAGCGCTTATACAAATTTATGTGAGCTGTGTAGCAGTAAGATACATTTAAATCTATCGTCGTCTTTCAAGGACTATCATTATATGCATAAAGAATGTTCTGTAGCAGCAATAACAGCATTCAGGTACAAAATTTTTTGCTTTTGCTGGTTGAAAGCAATTATAGTAGATTACGATTTCAGTGATTGCATATACTTTAGGATAAATAAGTGCTTTTGTGTACGAATTATCAGAATTAAGAAATCATTATACAGGTAAAAACTTTTTCTTTTCTTGATTTCAGTAATCTAATGAAAGAACTGTAATTATGCCTCGACATAAAACATCAACGAGTCGGAGTGAGAGACAAAGAAGAAGGAATATTTCTCTAAGAGGAAGGAATAATTCTCCATCTACTGATACCCATCTACTGATATTGATACTACTGTATTAGATAGTAATATGATTTTGAGAGATGCATTTAAATGTGCTCTAAATGTCATTCCAAATGTGTTTTTAAGTTATGATTGTGGATTAATGAATTTACAGTGCAGGTTTTGCAATGCGAAACATTTTGAATCTGAAGTGACTTTAGGCGACCAAACTGCATTCACTTTATGTTGTCATAAGGGTAAAGCAATATTACCACCCTTTAGTCAAAATAAATATTTTAAATCATTATATGATGGACTTACTTCAAATGAACCTTCAATAAAATGTAAATCAAAAAATTATTTTGAAATCACATAATCATAGATAGATTATTGCGTGATCTATGCGATGAAAATGCTAAACATAAAGCATTTGGAGGAAAAACTATACTTTTGAATATAACGGGCAAGGACATTTAGCAAATGATGAAAGAGTTTTTACAAAAAAGATTGTTTTCAGAGAAGTTTTAAATCATTAATAAAATTATTGCAATATGTGATAAAAAATGCTCTAAATGGATAGTATTTTTAACACATAATTTTTTTATTTTGCATCCTCTTATAGCATGTTTTTTTTTAGCAAACATTTTTTTAAATAGATATTCTTTATTTTACTTTCTTTTAATTTCATATAATTTGTTCAAAAAAGAAATTGGCAAATAGCAGTCTTGGTCAAATCTGTGGTTATTGTAGTTCAGTTTTCGACAGTAGAACCTTAATAATGTTTGAATATTATATTTTAATAATTTATATTAAGTTACTTACAATTTAAATTTATTATATGGTCGAATTTCGCCCACTGAGCGACCACTAGTAATACAATAAATACACGTTATTAAATATTAGTAATTGATAGGTAATGAGTATACCAACGACTTTTAAATATTGAGAGTGATCTTGAATGTCGGATTTCAGCGGGGAGATCATTCCACAATGCTACCGACTTGCAAGTAAACGAGTTACTATAATAACCTGATAGCCTAGTAGGGCTATGCAAACTACTAATTATGACGAAGTTAACAGTGCTCTGTCACGTGTTCTTCATTGTTTTGAAATCATATTTCGATCAACTAAAAGGTTAGTTTGTGAAGCTTTGCTTGTTTACTCATTTACGGGATATTCTAATGTATACATAAAATATTGTTAAATTGTTTTTAAAAGATCAACTGTTGAGTTTCTGGCCAGCTCTTCACAGCAGAGCCGCATTCCGAGCTGGTGGTAGCTTACTCACGAACTGACATACTGACTTATTTTAATGTAATGTAATGTAATTGACGATTCAACAGTGCATGTAAATGCCTACTTGAATAAAGATATTTTGGATTTTTGATTTTGATTTTGAAAGCCAGGTCGTTGTTTGTAGTGTGTGAGAAATGCAGTAATAGTGTTGTGTAAAGAACGGAAGCCGTATCATTAGTTGTATTATTTTTTTTGTTTCATTTATCCCGCAGTGGGAAAGGTAAAGCATTTGCCTTTCCCCCTATAGTACTATCTATAGTCTATAGTACTTTATTAAGTTTAGTAAAATCTTACGAGTATCGAAGGCCGAAGCTATGTCTACGTTAAAAAGTTTGCTTTAAGGCCGAAGCCATGTTTTTGGTTGGGAAAGCGCGGGAACCTACAAATCGTAAAGGCGCCCCCCTTCCAGCTCCCCCCATCTGTCAATTTTCACTAGTTCATACACTATTTACGCTTAAAAACAAACTAATAAAAAACTAATATCTAAATAAAAAGAATCAAGAAAAAGTCATTTTAGGCTTGGTTTATTCTCTTCTAATAAGATAAATAACTAAGTTCCTAAGTTTCATGATAACTTTTGCTCCAATAAAAAAAACAAATTTATATAACTGTTTCTGAATTTGCAAGAACTGATCGATCTTATAATATATTAGGACTCTTAGTTTAATGAGATGGACCAAAATATGTATCGGCGCAAAAACGAATTGCGTATTGTAAAAACACCGGACCGGCTTACTCCGACATCAGAAGTGGGATCTGAAGCTCATTGGCTCACTATATTTGAAATACAGCTGAAGCATATAAAGTTGTTTGACTCAAAGGCGGCGACTCATCGCGACTGTTACAAACCTGACATGTGGGTATGACGAAAATAATTTAATGAATTGTTCTTTTTTTAGTGCATTGGCGTAATTAATGGCAAACCGAAGAATGATGAACATTTGGAAGCTTAAACTACTCGTTTTATGAGGCCATTGATGACAAAGTAGAAGAAATTGCCGCGTCAAGTGATGGAGAGTAAATTGGTTTTATCTTGAGAAAACGATAAAGCTATCTTTGACGGTGACGTTCGCGAGACAATCAAACAAGAGGTTTGTTTCCGTTTGTTTGTTGCGACGAAAGCGGGCATGTTCCCTGGAGTGGTTGTCGTACTAACGGAGGCGTAGGCGGTGCGACTTCGGGCCATGTGGTCCCTAGCAGCGGAGGCAATGGCTTACTTGGTACATGTCGACAACTATTACATCGCGGGTATTCGCAGGTGATTGCTATTATCTGGTGAGTTGTAATATTTTTATTTGTTGTTGCCGTATGCTCTCTTGTTACGACATACGTAATGTGTTAGAAGAAATTATTTGCGATGTTAAGTCCGGTAAACCTCCAAATACTTCTGTCAATGTTGACATCGAATCCTTCAATAAACATTTTACTTCTTCAGAAAATATAGACGATGCTGATAAGAAACGCATTCTTAATTATCTCTCATCCCTCCCAACTCCAGATTCTATGCATTTTTATTTTTCTCCTATCGCTGAATGTGATGTTAAGAAAGCCGTTCTATCCATTTCTTCGAATGCTGTTGGTGCTGACGGTGTAAGCCGTAATATGATTATACCTATCCTAGATGCTATTATTCCTGTACTATGTCACATCCTTAACCAATCCATAACCACTGGTAAATTTCCTGATGCTTGGAAAAATGCTCAAATTATTCCTATACCAAAAAAGTCCAAACCTTTAAGTATTAGTGATTTCCGCCCTATCTCCATTTTGCCTTTCCTTTCAAAAATCCTAGAAAAAATCGTTTATGAGCAGTTGAGTTTGTTCATCAACAAGCATCAACTTTTAAGTCCCTTACAGTCCGGATTCCGTCCCGGTCATAGTACGGTTACAGCATTAGTTAAGATCATCGACGATATTCGGGCAGCAATGGACAATAAGCAGCTCACAGTGTTGACACTCCTAGATTTCAGCAATGCATTCAACACTCTTGACTATGACATCTTGCTGAGTCTGTTACGTACTCTTAACATATCTCCATCAGTGATAGATTGGTTTCAGAGTTACCTCAATGGCCGGCGACAGCGCATTCGGAAGGATAATAAGTCCCTCTCATCCTGGTGCAATGTCTTGGCTGGGGTACCTCAAGGTGGCGTTTTATCTCCTTTACTTTTCGCAATTTTTATTAATTCTATCACTACCTATATATATTCTCTCTATCACTTGTATGCAGATGATATTCAAATTTACCGACACTCCGAAATTGACAACCTTAACTCGACTATATCTGACATTAATGGTGACCTGACTGAAATTTTAAAATGGAGTAGCCTCTATGGTCTAAAAATAAATCCTGCTAAATCACAGGCCATTATTATTGGCAGCCCCGGCATGATTGCGAGACTTGATAGACAAAGTGTCCCTCCAATTCTATATAATGGTACAACTATACCTTATTGTGACTCTGTTAAGAATCTTGGTGTGTACTTGGATCAGACGCTATGCTGGTCTGTGCACATTAAAGATCTTAGCAGGAAAACATTCGTCGCAATGAATTCTCTCCATCGACTGAAATATTTTCTTCCAATTCCTACCAAAATTATGTTGGCGCACTCTCTTCTTCTTTCTATTCTCGATTATGCCGATGCAAGCTTCGTTAATTTAACTGAGGACTATTTAAATAAGCTAGAGCGACTTCAAAACATAGCAATACGGTTCATTTTTGGCTTGCGCAAATATGACCACATATCTCAATTTCGTCAAAGGCTCAAGTGGCTTACCATTCGTCGTCGCCGGGATTTACATGTTCTTTCTCTTCTGTACTGTGTATTATTCGACCTAAAAACACCCTCCTATCTAAAGGAAAAGTGATAGTCGAAGGAGTAGGGCAAATATCACTAATCACTTGTTTACAAAGTTTGAAACACCTGCACGATGACTCGCCGATTTCATTAGTCGTACAATTCGTTGTTGCGCCGATACGGCCATTCTGACCGGCGGTGCGCGCTCTGCACCAGCCGTGTTCTTGAAAGTCCCTGGGTCATTGGTCGATATGCTGGGGTTCTTCCGCCGATACGGTCATCTGAAAGGCGGTGCGTGCTCTGCACCTACCTGTTTTTTAAAATTTCGTACTCTGAAAGCAAATGAAACATTTTCTTTTGAGTAGGCATCTGTAAGCAACACAGCCTTTTCAAATAGTGTTGAATCAGTAGACAATGACACCTCTCGTGCAATGTCTTGTGATTTTGCGCCGACACGGCCTTTATGCGTGACGGTGCGTGCTCTGTACCAGTCACGAATATGATAGGTACATGTTTATAGCTACTGTATGTACCTGACAACCTAGTCATCATACTGCTAGATATTTAGAAAGCATAGGACGAGTAATAGATTTTCTTACATTTAATGTTACAATTTTAATAGATTTAAATAAGCCAGTTGTCAGTTGTCATTTATACAGCGTGAATGAAATAGTGAAAGCTTTTATAAGAAAATACAGGGTTTGAGTTACAAAGGAAAATGAGCACTTTATTTTTCAAGTCATGCTGATGCATAGCATGTAGTCACATTAGGTTTCTTTGAATATGCTCTACACATACCTCTATACAATGTATATCTCGTAGTTAGGAATGAAGCTGTGGTAGTAAGCGGTATTGAACGCCGTGGTCCACAGAGGCTCTAATGGAAAACAGAATTAGGATGATGCTGTTGGCACTAAGCGGTCTTTTACGCCGTGGTCCACAAAGGCTCTAAAATTTTTTTTTTATTTTTTTTTATTTTTTTTATTTTTTTTTACCATGATTGCTTGCTCACGGTTTGAAATTGAGGCTGTGGTGCTGAGCGGTCTCGTACGCCATGGTCCACAGTTTTTTTTTTTTTTCTTTTACCATGATTGCTTGCTCACGGTTTGAAATTGAGGCTGTGGTGCTGAGCGGTCTCGTACGCCGTGGTCCACAGTTTTTTTTTTTTTTTTTTTTTTTAACATGATTGCTTGCTCACGGTTTGAACGGATAACGTATTCTTTAACGCCTAATTTGCCTGTGGCAACAATATGTACAGTGTGCCACGGTACGCTTACTTTAGGTATCGGATGTAATTGAGCCTGTACTTTACCGGAATTCGATTTTGAAACTTTATGTTACCCATAACATAACATAACATACCGTGCCATACCTTAAAACCAAAAAAAATCGTAAAGATTTTCTAGAGTTTTGTCATATCCAAGGATATCAAAGACTCGTGAACGTTACTAACTACATTCAACCGTTAAAGCTCTTGGTAAAATGGGTAACCATTTTGTTTTGCCGTTGCACTGAATTTTACGATGTAAAACGCCTGAACAAACTTCATTATTTTTAACAATATCATTACTTAAGTCCGAAATAAGCCTAAAAATTTCACTATCACGTTTTTGTCCAGCGAAAAGTCAGTTACCCGTCAATTCTGTCAAATCAATACGCTTATGATCTAATTTTACACTATTAACACTTTCAATTGGCAAATGATTACGGGATAAAAAGTCAGCTTGTGCCATTTCTTTACCCTTATTATAAGAGATCTCGAAATCAAAACATTGTAAATTGGCCCACCATCTATGACCGCGTGGAGTTAACTTAATTTTATTATGAGTGGATTTCAAAGAATTATAGTTCGTGACGACTCTGAATTTACGTCCGTGTAAAAATTGACGAAATTGTTTGATAGCGTTCATCGTGATTCTGCTCCTGTAGTTTTTTTTACTAAAAAAAGCTACTACTTTTCGTTTTCCGTCTACAATTTGAAAAAGAATCGCGCCGTAAACTTCCGAACTTTTTATCTACACCAAACTTATAAAGCCTAACATTAATAACTAACAAAAGCGCGTGAAAATTCCTTAAGCAAAGTTAGCAAAATTATTTGTTTTGAATGCAATTAAGATAATAAATTGTGTCAATACAACTAAGATAATAAATTGAAAAGGGGTCGTAAGTGTGGGTAGCAATGAATTTTTGTTTGGAGATAATGGCGAATGGATAACATTAATTGTTTGTTAATCGTTTGACTATTGTTTGTTACTTGTTTGGTAATTGTTTATTCGTTAAATCCTTATTTTAAAATTTCTCGTTCATTAATTACCTTGTATTTTAAATAATTATTGGAAAGTATTTTGAATAAAATTTGTAATTGATAACTGGTAACTTGACGTCGCAAATAATTTTTCTAACACATTACGTTTGCATATAGCCTGTATATAAATCATCGCGTTTGTAGGCGCACTAACAAAATAACGTTTAACGGATGTCGTAACAAGAGAGCATACGGCACCAAAATAAAAATATTACAACTCACCAGATAATAGCAATCACCTGCGAATACCCGCGATGTAATAGTTGTCGACATGTACCAAGTAAGCCATTGCCTCCGCTGCTAGGGACCACATGGCCCGAAGTCGCACCGCCTACGCCTCCGTTAGTACGACAACCACTCCAGGGAACATGCCCGCTTTCGTCGCAACAAACAAACGGAAACAAACCTCTTGTTTGATTGTCTCGCGAACGTCACCGTCAAAGATAGCTTTATCGTTTTCTCAAGATAAAACCAATTTACTCGCCATCATTTTAAGCTTCCAAATATTCATCATTCTTCGGTTTGCCATTAATTACGCCATTGCACTAAAAAAAGAACAATTCATTAAATTATTTTCGTCATACCCACATGTAAGGTTTGTAACAGTCGTGATGAGTCGCCGCCTTTGAGTGCCTCACTAAGAGCTTATTCAAGCTCAAACAACTTTTTATGCTTCAGCTGTATTTCAAACATAGTGAGCCAATGAGCTTCAGATCCCACTTCTGATGTCGGAGTAAGCCGGTCCGGTGTTTTTAAAAACTATGACGTCAGCACAGCTGACGTCATTATCTATCTTCCTTGATATTTTGGTATTCCGAAATAGAAATAAACCAATACAGTAAACTCAAACTTTATTTTATGTAAACCAATTTTACATAGTTGTTATCCGTATGAACAGTAACAAACGAATCGGCCGTTTCCCTTCCTTGTGCCTCGCTTTTATACACAGCATAGTCGAAGGAGTAGAGCAAATATCACTAATCATTTGTTCACAAAGTTTGAAACACCTGCACGATGACTCGCCGATTTCATTAGTCGTACAATTCGTTGTTGCGCCGATATATATATTTAATAATAATCGAGGTTAAGACTTACAAAGTAATAATTGGAGAAACCGGGAGTGTAGCTACAATAAAATTACCCATATTAATTGATTATTTGATGAACTTTGATAAAATGTATTATTAACCAACATTATTCTGTTCGATTTAAATTTAAATTATAGGTGCAGATAATATCCACAGAGAGGGCGAAGCATTTCATTAAAGTAACTGAATGTTGGTGATTGCTCCATTAGACGCTAACACATTAGCAAACATTTCTCACACAAGCAACTATTGTATTGTACTAATTATTGTAGTGTTAGTACTAGTGTTGCCCAAATGCAAGAACAAGACGAGACTTGGCCAGCCTTGGTCTTGGTCTTGCGCCAATACACCTGGTCTTGGTCTTGGTCTTGCGCTACCAATCTTGGTCTTGGTCTTGCAGCAAGAGTCTTGCAAGTCTTGCAATTACCTATTAGACTATTGCTATTTATTAAAGTTTATTTTAGATCTTAGGAATTAACATAGCCATAGTAAAGAACAATCAGATTAATAAAAGTTTGAAGATTTGATTAAAAAATTCGATAACTGCCACATGGTTATCAACTGAGCTATATGCCGTTTTCCACGGGAGTAACTGTTTCTTAATAAACATCGCTTTATAAGCTTACATGTGCTAAAACATGTAAAAACAAATTATTTACAATAAATTGACTGTATTTTAAAGAATCTCTCTAGAAAGAGATTGAACCCTCAACTTATATGAAATTTAATAAAAGAGTTTTACGATTTATCATTTATTTCAATAAAAAATAAAATACAGCACAAATCCTATAATATAACAGTACACAACAGCTTTGTCATTAGGTTCTGTTACTTTGTATCAATTCTTTTAACCAAGAATTAATACAAAGTAACCATCTGGCTGACTCATCACTTAACCTATTTCTATGTTTTCTAATTACTAAAGATGCATTAGAAAATAATCTCTGACCAGGTACTGAAGTTGCAGGTATTGAGAGAAAATCACGGGCCATCTTCGATAAAGTCGGATACTCTGTCTTATGCGTCCTCCACCAATCTATAATGTCTTCCGAGCTGGCAGCTCTTGTTTTTCTCAGGTACTCCTCCAACTCATTTATCACTAAGCCATGAAGACAAGATCCAGATAACGTCGAGGGACATTCATACAGTTTATCAAAGTCTTTTACGTCTTCATCTTTATCACATACCTTATTTTCTTTTCTGGGTAATTCCAGAGATTTGTTTAGTGAGTGTAGACTATAGTATTCTTCATAAAGTTCATTGAACTTACGTAAGCTTTCTGTTTTAAGTTGCTTCCTCCATATTGTCAGGTCAAAAGTCTGAGCCTTATGCCTTGGGTCTAAAATTAAAGAAATACAATAAATCCAGTTGCTCTTCGTAAAATGTTTAAGCATGTTAAGATTACTTAACATGCCACCGAACAGAGGTTGGCGCTGCGGCTATGTCTCTAAGGTGCGCGGAGGGGGGGGCACGTGCCTCTCTGCACGGGACTCAACGAGGGAACGAGAGTGAACGAGAGTGACGAGACGCGACCACGCGCGCGCACATTTTTATTTTTCATTTCATTTTTATTATATTCATCTGTACAGTGTCTCGAAGAAAATAGATCCATATTAAATAGTCCATTATATATTTATTCCCGCCATACGACCGCGGGACCTCCTCAACAAAAGCATTTTGTCTCGAGCTGCTTGGAAAGCCAGAATGAGCCTTCTATACACTTCAGATCGATTAGGTTTCTCATCTAACTGTTTTACCAAGGATTCAATTTTATCGAGCAAGAGATTGAATGATACAATGACTAGCGGTAATGTAACATATTTTTCTCCACCAAGTTTTGTACTTAAAAGTTTAAAGTTTATTGGAAACTTATGTATTTTTTCGAGTATGTGTCACTAGCTGTGATTTGAAAATCATTTAATTCGGTGACAGAACTGCACAATATGTTAATGTCCGCTCTCACTTTTAAACCAAATCCAATCATATCATGTATGGAATTCCATCTCGTTGGACAGTCAAGAATGGGATTCCGATTTGTTGGCACACCGGCTGCTTCACAAGCAGACTGATACTTGTTCTTCCAGGTCCAGTTTGTCATAATCTTTGATACAGTTTTTTGCGTCTCATAGAATTCCTAAGCGTACCTATACATCGAACTGTTATTCCTAACTACTCCGTGAAATAGCGCTAAGGCCTAGCTGCAAGACGCAAGAGTCTTGCGGGATTTGTCTTGTTCTTGCTCAAGTCTTGCATGGTCAGTCTTGGTCTTGCTAAAAATAAGCAGTCTTGTTCTTGGTCTTGCATTTTTGCAAGACTAAGACCACAACTGCAAGACCAAGTCTGAATTTGGGCAACACTAGTTAGTACATTAGTCTATATGAAATAAAACTTACAGGGCATTTGTGACAACCTGTTAACATGCACGGTGCGGGCTTGGGATCATGCTAAGCCTTTAATATTCTGTCCAGCTATGAACACCCGCATGTTCAATCACCCTATTACTGCAACTCAAATATCAACATTGTGTAGCTGGGGCTATGAAGAGATTCCACCTATTGAAAAGCAGTTAATGTGTGGCGATCTTGGTATGGGAGCTATGGCGGAGTTGAATAATATTGTGCATAGAATAAAGACCATAGCCGATAGTAGTACGATTGATTAAAGAATATTGATGTTTATTGTATCACATTTTTATTTAAAAATGTTTAAAATTAAGCACTTACTAGCTTGTATGTATAAAAAGAAGTTGCAATGATTGTTGTTGAGAAGAAATGCAAGTCTCAAATACAGATTATTTTGTATTTGTAAATAAAACATATTAGTAATGTTAATATTTATTGCATCACATCTTAGTACTGCTACAAACAAGATCAACTCGCATACACTCCATACCAACTACACAATGGAAATGTAAGACCTCTAATTTGCTATTAGAATTAGATTACAGATATGAAAGAAATAACATATATAGATATACAATTACTTCAATTAAAAAAAAATAATAGCAGTAAGGTTTAGTATAAAAGTATTTTTTTAAAATAAACTAATAAAGATATTTAAATGATCTTTAATAACGTCTTTAGCAAGTAGGTTTTATTAATGAGAAATAAAGTTCTTCCAATGAATCCATAATACATTTTTTTTTCATTTATTATCGTTTATATACAATTCACAATACATAACTAAATCATTAATAGCAACAAAAAATCACTAAGGTTTCAACCCGTGCTATCGTAGTCTACATATACAACTAATATTATAACTGATCACATTAAAGGTTTTATACAATACTTTATATTCAAAAGAAATACAAAAGATATGTGTGCTCAAGATGCTTAAACATAATAATTCAGTAACATATTTATTCTTGACCCAAAATATTTAAGTAATGTTGTTTTAATTTAGTTTTAATATTATCACTGGAAATACTTTTACATAGATTTGGGGGTAGGTTGTTAATAAGTCGAGGCACAATATAAGCGGCTGTACGCTTGCCGTCTTGCCGCCTTAGTAACATAAAATTCACTTGCGAGTGTACTGGCAAGACTTTACAATATCTGAAGAGGCCGATTTCATTATTATAAAATTTATTTTTAATTTTCGGTGACACTATAGTTTTAATAATTTTGCCGTAAACGGATGTAATGTGGGAAAACGTGCAAATATGTGATCAATACATGATTTGGTAACTAAATCTTTTTTCGCCTCAACTCGGGTAAAGTCCGTTATTCCACACATTAGTCCATGTTCACAGAGCGCTCCTAAGTATGAATGCTTGTATGCAGAATTACCTTTTAAATCAATATTCATGTTCCCCAATGAGAAAGAAGTTCTGTTTTGAATTAAATTCAGTTATGTGTTTATCGAGTTCACTTATACATACTTTTATATTTGTAGACGGCGGCCTATAGATTGCACTCACAATTACGTCACTATTTGAATGTAATTTTAAGATGCCAGTAAGAGTTTCAAATGTTTTAGTGTTTTTTCTATTGGTGTAAATTTTATATGGTTAAGTACATAAATAATAATTCCGCCACCTTTTTGGTTTTTTCGTAGATGTGAGTACAACTTATATCCGGGTAAGTTATAAAGGTTAACAATATAGTCAGAGATACCAACTTCAGTTAAGATTATAAGGTCTAATGGATAGGTACACCTTTCGATAGTTTGTTGTAATTGCGTAAAGTTCTTTTTAAGTGATCGGATATTAAAATGTAAACAAGTCAAACTTAAATTTGTATTTGATGGATTATGAATAATATATGGAATAGTTAAAAATTTCTCTTATATTTATATCCATGACTTTAAAAGTAATAGTAAATAATAATAATAAATAAGTGTGTTAGAATGCTTAAATTACTTACACAGGTGTTGATACTTCTGGTTTATCTGACTGACTATAACAATTTTTTTCATTCGTTTGATATCATTAAATGTACGAATATAATAAATTTTACTGTCATCAGACTTCCTCGCGCATACTCTCCCATTCCTACACCAGACATATTTACAAGATTTGTTTAATAATTGGGTTTTAGTTTTATACAAAAAAGATTTTTGATATTTTATTAGGGCCTCCCGTATGTAAATAGGATCTTTATCTCTTCCTTTTGGAAGCAGCTGACCTACGGTGAGACGATGTCTTCTACCGGCTTCTAACCATTGTTGCTGGAGCATCTTGGTCTTGAGCACAATAAGTATAGATCCTGGTTTTTCTTTAGATCCCGACAATCGTAGTGATGACTGAATTTCCTTGTCCTCGATATTAAGCTGTACCGCTACAGAATGGACAACTTTTCCTATATCGCCGGGTGGTATTTCGGGTACGCCAGCTATCTCCAGCGACGAACAGAGTGATTTTTGTTCAAACTCGTTAAAGCCCTGTTCCAGGGCATCGACACGTAGCTCCAGGTTCTTGTTTTTATTTAAAAGGTCATAATTTTTGTTCTCTAGGTCCTTTATTCTGCCATCTTGCTTTTTAATTGTCTGAACCATCTCTGTTAGTTGCTCACTCAAAAACTCAAGTGAATTCTGGAGTCCTCTGATTTCTTCGCTAATTGACCGTTTTATCTCTCGGCTTATGTCCTGGATCAGTTTCCTGGTATCGAGACCTGTAAATGTTTCCGCATTTTCAGCAGCCTCATCGTCGTCTTCGTAAACAACTTCATCAGGAGTCACAAAGGAAGACCTACGCGAGATGTTCTTCAGGCACTCCTCACAGCACCACTCTATTCCCACCGAATTTCTCAAAGTGAACAGCTGTCTATTTAACAATTTTGAGCATACTGGATCAGCGTGTATATTTTTTCACATCTACTGCACTCTAGGTCCGGCACTTTTTTGGTTATATATTTTTTTACATTTTCCGCACTTTTTAAAGGTCATGATTGAATGAGGGTAGTAATGTAAAGTATAGGAATATCTGTAACCATTTTAGAAATTAATATGCTAAAAATTCTTTTCAAGAATTTTAATCAGAATATCATAAATACAGATTACATATTTTCACATGAAATAACTTTAAAACCTAAGTTTTCTTAAATTGAAATGTTTGTTTTGTTGTTTCAAATCAATGCAACCCTGTGACAATACTTATTGAATGTTGTTATCAACAATGTATTTGGAATAGAATAAATAACATTAAAAACTAAACTGAGTGCACATTGAGCACCCTTTAAAAGCACTTGGCCTAAATTAAAATCATACCACAAAATGTGTAGTAAAGCGAAAGAAATAGAGAAATCTAACTTATTAACGAAGGTACGAAACTCAATTTTAGTAGAAAATATATATTATTTTACTTAACCATACATTAGTTATATTTTATTACGCCAATATCAACTCGGGATAAAAAGCAAAATTATATTATAAATTATTATATAACCTCAAGCATCTTGAGTTAGAAGAAATAATACAATATTTACAATGAATAATGTTACAAAAACATTATTAACTAATTTATCGGTCGGTAATGACTAATCAGATCAGTTGAGTCCGGACGTTCAATATTAATAATAATTACAACAATAAAATAATATTTGAAACTCAATATTAAACGGGTCGTCGCGAAGTGTAAAACTGGCTTATGCCCGAAATAATATAAAAAAGCAACATGTGAAATGAATTGAACGATGTCATTCTGGCGTAGCTGCAGTCAGACGAGTCAACGAACACTGCGCCGTGGAATGAGAACATGTTAACTGCACATAGTCTAGACTAAAGTATATTTACGAGATTAAGTCGATACAAAATAAACACGCTTCACTTATAGGGTATCGTTTACGACACCGATAGTCTACTGTGATACGATTATAAACGTGTAAAAATTACTTGGATTATATAAAAGTCGGTTAAAAATTGTGCGTGTATATAAAAGGCCACGTTTACAAACTATAGCTAGTGGTTACGTTCCATAAACGGCTCGACATGCGTACGTGCGGTCGTTCGGCAAATGTGCCAAAAATGTGTCAAAAACCGTAAGTTAAGCTTTTGTAAACAAATAAAAAACTTGGTAAATTTGTTTTAGCAAAATATCGTCGTGTGGAATGAACTATGGGCGTATCAAAGTTTTGTCTTTTATGAATATTGCACTCAATGTTCCGGGACATCACACCACGGCAATCGTTAAGGGGAGAAGTCCCGCGGGTGGTGTGCGAGCGAGCGCGTCGGACGACGGTCTCGTTCTGTTTGTCGAACAGAGCGAGTGCATCAGACGACGGTCTCGTTCTGTTTGTCGAACATCGCCCGCGTGTACTTGGAGATGACGTCGTATGTGGATTTGATGAGTTCGCATCCCCCCTCCACCTCGTAATCCGAGGGCGCCACTTTGTTCGTCGACGCCTTTGGCTTCCTGATCGGAAAATCACTGGAAAAATCGGTGTTATCCTCTATATTGTAAATAGCTATGGGTTTCTTGTGGACCATCTCCAAGTCCCTCCGTCGTCTCTTGGCGGTGAAGAAGCCGCACTTGGCGTCGATGGACATTATCGCGTTTCGTACTGAGAAATCCAGCGCGTCGCTGGAAGGTTCGTATCATACGTCGAGCTCCTCCAGCCCCTTGGAGAGTCTGTGTGAGTTGATGCGGCGGCGGTGTGAGCGGCGGACGGCGTCGGCGCGTCGGTAGGGCTCCGAGCGTAGACCGTGGAGGATGTCCTCCAGGGCTCCGTTGTAGACCTCGTCCTGGTGAAGGAGCTTCTTCTCCACGGCCTGGGATTTCGTTTTCAGTTCGTTTATTACCGCTTCCTGAAATGTTATTTTTTCGTGAACTTGGATCATAGAGCGTGTCCGTTCTTATTGAAACCGTGCAATATATGTAACCGAAAAACATTGTATAGGAAAAACACACTATTGGCAAGATATAACAAAACCAATTTCTAAAGGCTTATAGGACTTGGTGAAGGAAGTAACGGAACTTTATATACATTTGAAAGCGAAGAAATGAGACACTAAATTAATATTTAATAGAAAATAAATTCTAATAAACAAACAAACGAGTATGTCGGATATTAATCACATACAGAAGCACATATAAAAGCAAACGGCGAAGAAAACAGAATATCTTTGAAAATATTAATTCTGGCAGTCTTTAATAAAAAAGGTATTTAGTAAATAGTAAACGCAATGATTAGAGGTGCATTACGATACAAGACACGCCCCGTTACATCCACGCCCAGTGCAGCGAGGACACACCACACGACATCATCAACATTTACAATTTAGCATATTGTTAAAAGCGAAAAGTAAACAAGCCAAATAATTGAATATATTTTATAATTGATCTCGTCCAACTCGGCGCGCACACGACGTGCCGTGCGTCTGGATGGACGTCGTAACTAGCGGCCGCCGCGCCAGTGACGTGGCCACATGAGGACTCGTCTGATCAACTCGTCCCCGCTACCAACAACACTCCATCTTTGGGAGTGAAGGGAGCTTGAGGTGCGGGTTGTGGTGGTCTATTGGGTCGACGTCACTACTGACTGACCCGAGCAGTAGACACGGTCTATACGTATATGAATATATATTTGTTTTTTTTTTTTTTTTTTTTTTACATTGAACTAAGTTGTTGCTTGACTACATTCCACCTGATGGTAAGTGAAATGTAGTCATAGGTGGTAAGGCGCATCAACTTAGGAGCAGCCTATTCACTCTTCGCTTGAAGACACCCACATTGTACTCGGACGGAAATACCGACGCAGGCAAGCTATTCCAGTCCTTCGCTGTACGAATTAAAAACGACGAGGCAAAACGTTTCGTACGGATAGGTGGAATATCCACAACGAAAGGATGGATGCTCGCCGTGCGTCGGAACGTCCGGTGATGGGGGAATCAGATCATGCAATTCCAGCGCACACTCACCAAAATGTATCTGTAAATAGAATACTGAGAGGCTCGCGACTCTACGTCTGTGTTCGAGACTATGGAGTTGAGCGTCAACCAGCTCAGGGTCACCAATTAGCCTCTTAGCTCGCCTCTCAATTGAGTCCAGAGCTACAAGATGACATTTTGCGGCACCAGCCACTATATGGCCACAGTACTCCACACACGACCTGATTTGTGCTTTATATAGTACTAGCAATTGTCTCGGTGTGAAGTATTGTCGGACCCTCGCAAGAACGCCAAGCTTGCTGGCGGCTGCTCTTGCTCTAGACTCAATGAACCGACCAAAGTTGAGGTTCGAGGAAATCTCTATCCCTAGCAACTGAAGTCGGTCACTGTATTCCAAAGATACATTCCGGAAAGTAGGAGCCAAGGTGAAAGGGCTCCTTTTAGCAGTGAATAAACACGTCTGCGTTTTGGTGGCGTTGAATTTAACAAGGTTGGCATTGCCCCATAGGGAGACTGCCTCTAGCTTGTCATTCAAACGCTGCACCATGGCTTCTCTTTCAGCCTGTACTTGATCTCTACTGGCCCGAGTACTCGGCAGGTATCTTTCCACCACTGTGCTGTCGTCTGCATACCCATAGATACCGGGTTTGAGCAGATCGTTAATATGCAGCAGGAAGAGAGTTGCAGAAAGAACGGACCCCTGAGGAACTCCGGCATTTATTGTTAAGGGCTCCGATGAGCACCCGTCAACAACCACTCGAATAGTTCTTAGATTCAGGAAGTCCGTTACCCAGCCGATCAGACCAGGAGATATACCGTACGCTGAAAGCTTGCTTAAAAGGCCCGCATGCCAGACCCTGTCAAATGCCTTCGAGACGTCTAGAGAGACGGCGACCGCTTCTCCATTCCTCTCGATAGCTTCGCCTAAAACATGTGTAGCATACACTAGAAGGTCCCCAGAGGACCTATTTCGGCGAAACCCATACTGTTGGTCACTGAGGAGATCGTTACCTTCTAGGTATGTTAGAAGGCGCGAGTTCAATACACGCTCCATAATCTTGCAGAGTATGGAGGTGATTGAAATCGGTCTATAATTTGCAGGATCGGCACGACTGCCCTTTTTGGGCACTGGCTGCACGTTTGCAAGCTTCCAGGATTTCGGCACTATTCCAGTCTTGAAAGAGAGGCGATACAGACGTGTCAATATAGGAGACAACTCAGCTGCACATATCTTGAGCAGAATAGCTGGTATACCATCAGGACCACTGGCTTTGTTCACATCTAGACGACACAATGCTCTCCATACCTCTTTGTTTGTGATGCGGATTTCAGGCATCGAAATCCCGCAGTGAGGAAGATGTGCTGGGGTTGTGTTGCCAGTGTCTAGATGCGAATTTTCAGCAAAAAGAGAAGCAAATAGATTCGCTTTCTCTTTCGCTCCATGAGCCAGAGATCCATCTGGCTTCAGCAGAGGAGGCAGTGAGGTTCGGCAGAAATTCGACTCAATCGCTTTGGCAAGGGACCAGAAAGCTCGACTGCCTGATGGCTTACTTGAAAGCTTCTCGCCAATTTTAGCGATCCGACCAAGTCGATTCCTCCGTAATGCCTTTTTGTAGGACTTAGCAGCTTGGTTAAAGGCTCTCTTCTTGAAACTTACATCCGGAGCTTTGCAGTCTCGAGCATCAGCCCAAGTAACATATGCCGAATGCTTCTGCTTTTCAGCATGACCACACTCGGCATTGAACCATGGGCGAGCTTTGCCACCGATAGGTACTTCAGCAAACGGGATAAAATACTCCATTGCCTGATGCACCACATCAGTTATAGCATCCGCGCAACTCGACGGATCCTCAGAAGAGAAGCAGACCTGCCGCCAAGGATAAGATGCAAAGAAGTGCCGCATCTCATCCCAATCTGCCGACTTGTATTTCCAAATTCGCCTAACACCATGGGGATCTAAATCCGGCTGGGAATAAGTAAATACAGATTTCACCAGACAGTGATCGGAGGTCCCCAAGGGGGAGGAAACCTCTACAAGGTACCTGTCCGGATCAGTTGTCAGCAGAAGGTCCAGGCAATTAGCTGTATGGCCTTCTACATCAGGTACCCTTGTCGCTTGCCTTACCAGCTGAAAGAGGTCCAAAGACAACGCAAAGTTCCGCGCTTCTCTTCCAGCATGGTCGGTCTTCTGGTATGGGAATAGCCAGTCTTGATGACAGGCATTAAAATCCCCCAGAAAGACGAGCTGCGCTAAAGGGTACTGATGCAGAGCCGTATCAGCGGCCTCACTGAGATATTCAAATAAGCGAGTTGTCTCCTGATCACCGCTGTGCGTACGGTAAACACAGGAATACAGGATTTTTTCGTTTTCTGTGTCTACTAAAACCCATAGCACTGAAAAAGTGGGGTCTTCAAGCTGGCGGAGACGCATAAAACAGAAGTCATTCCGGACATACACACAAACCCCGGCACGTGGGCGGAAATTATGCTCCAACGTGTAATTAGAAAACTCGAGGTGTGCAGCGGTCAAAGGACTTTGAATCTGCGTCTCCGTCAAAAAGAGCAACTGCGGCTGCTCTGTCTCCAGGTGATGGTGGACAGGTAAGATATTAGAGTGCAAGCCTCTGATATTAGTGAGGTGCACATGGAATGAGGAGGAGTGCAACCGCTGTGAAAACGTTTTGCCCTTTTTGAATTTTTTCATAAGAATTAATTGTGGAGTGAATAGAATGGAAAATGGCAGTTGAACGAGGCGCTACGTATCGAACCCGGCGTTGAAACTGGTGTTGTCATGCCACTGGGGGCTAGTCTGGAGACTGCGGGGACGCCCGAACCCCCCCAGGGATCGCCATCGGGCCTCCTCATCTGGTCGCCAGCCAGCACGATGGAGCCACCCTGGGATTTTTCGCAGTTGGCGGGGCAGCCTTTCGTGGATGGCTGATCCACTACTTGGGCCCCCAACTACCTGCGGTCGGCCAGCGGAAAGCCGTTTCTTCGGATCCCGCTACCCTCCACGACTAGACACCCGACACAATAAACACCAACTCGCCGCCTAACCGGCTCGCCAACGTAACGCAACTGTTCAGACCCATTTCCCATGAACGGCTAGTTATCTGGATTTTAGGAGCTTTTCTCGGTGGTAGGCCATAACATCAGGTCGCCGAAGGTTACCACCCATCGGGCAAAGCCGTACCGCAAAGCGACTCTGTCGTGTTCCGTTACGTTGCTCGATGAAGCCGTATATGGGAAATGGGTCTGAACAGCTGCGTTGCGTTGGTGAACCGTTTTGTCGTCGAGTTAGTGTTTGTTGTGTCGGGTGCCTAGTCGAGGAGGGTAGCGGGATCCGAAGCGACGGCTTTCCGCTGGCCGCCCGTAGATAGTTGGGGGCCCAAGTAGTGGGTTAGCTCCCCATGAAAGGCTGCCCCGCCAGCTGCGAAAAATCCCAGGGTGGCTCCATCGTGCTGGTTGGCGACCAGATGAGGAGGCCCGATGGCGATCCCTGGGGGGGTTCGGGCGTCCCCGCAGTCTCCAGACTAGCCTCCTATTGGCACAGCAACATCAATTTCGACGTCGGGTTCGATACGTAGCGCCTCGTTCAACTGCCATTTCCCATTCTATTTACTCCATTCAAATTTTTATGAAAAGTAAGAAAAAGAAAAGTAAGGTTACACAGCGGTTGCACTCCTCCTCACTCCTAGTGCACCTCGCTAATATTCGAGGATTGCACTTATTATATTGGTACTGAATTACATATAATATATATTACAATCTAGTTATTAGTTATGTAGGTCATATAAATAAATATAATCAAACACAACTACTGATTTTCGTTGACATAATATCTGTTTGATTTATTATAATATATTATACTTATAATAATTATTGTTAAGAATTAAGAATTATTTAGAACATTTTACTGTTCTTATTGATACATCATTTAAGTTATTAAAATGGTTGTTTTGACAAGTTATCAGAAGCTATTCTTATAATATTAACTTATTGTATTTTTATACTTAATATTGTAAACCACAAATATGTTTAATGATTGTTTCAAATACATTTTTGAATTAAGAATTGTATAAAAATTAGTTGGTTATAAAGAATGTTTATATTTATCAATAAAAGTTATGAATATGACTAAACATCCAGTGTAGAACACTACAAAAGCACATATCAAGTACTAAAAACTCATAGACTATATAAGGATCCTAACAAACAAAGACCTGAGAGTCCTTCTATTGATTTTCAATCCAACCGACCAACTTTGGAGGAAATTAATAGAATAATAAAAAAGAAGCCAACTAAATCAGCACCAGGTCCTGATGGTATTCCTTACATAGTATATAAAAAATGTCCGTCGGTTCGTAATAAACTTTTAAATATATTCGGTAAAATCTGGTCAAGGAAGCAAATACCGGTAACATTCGGAAAAGCCATTTTTGTCCTCATTCCAAAAAAAGACAGTGTCACGAATCCGAAAGACACTAGACCGATAGCTTTAACAAACACAATTTCTAAGATCTTTTTCTCTTTTTTACAAAATAAAATGACGCAATTCATGATTAAAAATAAGTATTTCAGGCCGAATCACCAGAAAGGGTTCTTGCCCGGTATTTCTGGATGCCTGGAACACAACACACAAATTTCGGAAAGCCTTAAAGATGCCAGAACGAGCGAAAGACAAGTTACGGTGTATTGGATAGACTTGGAGAACGCCTTTGGGTCAGTACGACATGAACTGATGATGTTCGCGTTGAGATGGTATAACTTTCCTACTTTTGTTATCGACATAATTGCATCATACTATTCAAAAATTTTTTTTTTCAATAACTTCTAGCGGAAACCATTCACGACCGCTGAGCTATAATATAGGTCTGTTTCAAGGATGTTGCATTTCTCCAATAATATTTAATATAGTAATTAACATTTTAATAAATAAATTAATAAGTCATGAGAAAAAGTGGGGTTATCGGTTTAAATTTAATAATAAATACACGGAATCCAATTCCGTGTATTACTTTACTAGCATTTGCAGACGATCTCGCTATACTGACACGTAACCCTAAACAATGTCAGGTACTTTTAAATGAAGTAGAGGATTTCTGTACGTGGACTGAAGGACTGAGGACAAAACCCAGTAAATGCCACCTTCTGTGTCTGGGTAGACGAGACACCAAATATACCTCTTATAATTCGGGTCTTACAATAGGCGGTCAAAGTGTTGCTACAATTACTGAAGCAGCCCCATTCAAATTTTTAGGCAAAAAATAGATTACAAAGGTCGCACTCCATCTCTAGATATTATAGTCGATAGCTTTTTAAATGATCTTAAGAAGGTAAACGATCAACCAATCAGTAATATCAAAAAAACTGGCAATGCTACCCTAGCACATCTTCCTCACTGCGGAATTTCTATGCCTGAAATCCGCATCTACTACTAACTAACAAAGAGGTATGGAAAGCATTGTGTCGTCTAGATGTGAATAAAGCCAGTGGTCCGGATGGTATACCAGCCATTCTGCTCAAAACATGTGCAGCTGAGTTGTGTCCTGTATTAACACGTCTATATCGCCTCTCTTTCAGGACTGGAATAGTGCCGAATTCCTGGAAGCTTGCTAACGTGCAGCCAGTGCCCAAAAAAGGTAGCCGTGCCGATCCTGCCAATTACAGACCGATTTCAATCACCTCCATACTCAGCAAGATTATGGAGCGTGTATTGAACTCGCGCCTTTTAGCATACTTGAAGGTAACGATCTCCTCAGTGAGCGACAGTACGGGTTTCGCCGAAATAGGTCCACTGGGGACCTTCTAGTTTATGCCACACACGTTTAAGGCGAGGCCTTAGAGAAGAATGGAGAAGCGGTCGCCGTCCCTCTAGACGTCTCGAAGGCATTTGACAGGGTCTGGCATGCGGGCCTTTTAAGCAAGCTTTCAACGTACGGTATATCTCCTGGTCTGATCGGCTGGGTAACGGACTTCCTGAATCTAAGAACTATCCGAGTGGTTGTTGACGGGTGGTCATCGGAGCCGTTAACAATAAATGCCGGAGTTCTTCAGGGGTCCGTTCTTTCTGCAACTCTCTTCCTGCTGCATATTAACGATCTGCTCAAACCCGGTATCTATGGGTATGCAGACGACAGCACAGAGGTGGAAAGATACCTGCCGAGTACTCGGGCCAGTAGAGATCAAGTACAGGCTGAAAGAGAAGCCATGGTGCAGCGTTTGAATGACAAGCTAGAGGCAGTCTCCCTATGCGGCAATGCCAACCTTGTTAAATTCAACGCCACCAAAACGCAGACGTGTTTATTCACCGCTAAAAGGAGCCCTTTCACCTTGGCTCCTACTTTTCGGAATGTATCTTTGGAATACAGTGACCGACTTCAGTTGCTAGGTATAGAGATTTCCTCGAACCTCAACTTTGGTCGGTTCATTGAGTCTAGAGCAAGAGCAGCCGCCAGCAAGCTTGGCGTCCTTGCAAAGGTCCGGCAGTACTTCACACCGGGACAACTTCTTACATTATATAAAGCACAGATCCGGTCGTGTGTGGAGTACTGTGGCCATTTAATGGCTGGTGCCGCAAAATGTCATCTTGCTGCTCTGGACACAATTGAGAGGCGTGCAAAAAGGCTAATTGGCGACCCTGAACTGGTGGAAGCCAATCTTCATAGCCTTGAACATAGACGTAGAGTTGCTAGCCTCTCAGTATTCTATAGGATACATTTTGGTGAGTGTGCGAAGGAATTACTTGAACTAATTCCCCCATCCCCCTTCCATCACCGGACGTTCCGACGCACGGCGAGCATCCATCCTTTTGTAGTAGACGCGCCACATGTCCGAACGAAGCGCTACGCTTCATCTTTTTTAAATCGAACAGCGAAGGAGTGGAACAGCTTGCCTGCGTCGGTATTTCCGTCCAAGTACAATGTAGGTGTCTTCAAGGCAAGAGTGAATAGGTTTTTACTAAGTTGATGCCCTTTACTACCTACGACTACATTTCCACTTCCCATCAGGTGGAATGTAGTCAAGCGTCAACTTAGCTTAAGTGTAAAAAAAAAAAAGCTGGTGTTCTTGTGTATTTAATATATTATTTGGTCATTAGGTGAGAGCATTATTTGATAATCTTACTTCTAAGATGAGTACGTTTCAAAGCATTTGCTCTCAGCGAGACGGAGGTGGGGGTGGGGGGGAGCCATGCGTCCAGTTCGTGTGATCTCGTTCATCCGCATTCGTCGCCGGCAGTGGGAGTTTATTCAATCCGTGTCTAACTAAATTGTAAATTTAATATATATTTTTATATCCTTGAAAGTACTGAAATCCTTCGTGATCCAAACGAAGCTTAATTACTAAGTTATACACCAATCAATGTAAGCAGACGTTAATAGGAGGTTAGTAAACACATCAAGTAGGCCCCATTTTGAAACTTTCATCGACTTACTCCTAGTACTGTTAGGCTAGAGCCGGGCTAGCTGGGCTAGGGCTAGGCTAGGGCTAGGCTAGGTCTGGGCTGTGCCTCAACTGAGTCAAGTGTTGCTGCAATAGCCCAGCGCTGACGGCCGCGTAGTTAAATCTCTGCGAGAAATTGTGCAGTTACCATCACCGCTACTATCATTTAAATGTGCCAACATTTGTATTTCAGAACATTAATAGTTTTTAAAAATATATGTACAATAAAGGATTATAAGATATAGATCAAAAATATGTTTTAAACAATTTGAATGTTGCCATATGGTATGCCAGATGGCGAAACTAAATACTTTTTATTTACTAATTAATTATTAAAGATAGCATCGAACAATTATAATTAATGTTGCTATTGTTAATATATTGTTAATAATATTATTCATTATATACTAAAAGTATATAGTTTTTAGTTCATCCTTATATAATAGATAAACATTATTTGGTCGATACATATTGAAATGTACGGGTTACACAATGCATAGCTATAGTAATGCAACTAAAGACTACTGGACATTCACCACTGAAGCTATATGTACTATGTAGCCATAATGAAGCGCAAAATATAATCATTGCTTTAATATATTATTGTCGTCTAATAACGATAAATATGAGGGGCGCTTTAATGAGAATAGGGTAAAATTTACTACCACGAAAACTATTTTGTCGTCTGAGTGTGTGTTGGAGCGTGCGTGTGCATGTGCTTACCTGTTGCGTCTTGTGCGTCTGAGTGGGTGTGGGAGCGTGCGTGTGCATGTGGCCACCTGTTGCGTCTTGTGCTTGCGAGTGTGTGTGGGAGCGTGTTTGTGCATGTGCCAACCTATTGCGTCTTGTGCGTGTGAGCGTGTGTGGGAGCGTGCGTGTGCATGTGGCCACCTGTTGCGTCTTGTGCGTGCGAGTGTGTGTGGGAGCGTGTTTGTGCATGTGCCAACCTATTGCGTCTTGTGCGTGTGAGCGTGTGTGGGAGCGTGCGTGTGCATGTGCCTACCTGTTGCGTCTTGTGCGTGTGAGTGTGTGTGGGAGCGTGCGTGTGCATATGTCTACCTGTTGCTTTTTATGCGCTATCTTGGCCCGCGCGGGGTCGACATCCGCGTGCGCGGCCTCCAGCCGTCGTCGCTGTTCGTTCTCAGCGTCCGCTTGCTGTACGTTGTAAATAATATGATATTTACGTAAGTATAATATAGTTGTACTCTAGACAGTTAAAGCGCGTGATACTTGTGGAGCTTACTGTTCCGTGGGAAACTAACATCCCAAAAGATCACAAAATTAAATTAAACAAGTATTACGAACTGACCAACGAGCTGACCAGGAATAGGTATATAGTTAAATTGTACGCGGTAGAAGTGGGAGCGAGAGGTATAATAGCGAAATCTCTCTATAACCTACTTAAAGATCTTGGCCTCTCTAGAACTATCATCAGTACATTTCTAGAACGTACTTCAAAGGCGGCATTGGTAGGTTCATTCCAAATTTGGTTAGGTAGGGAGAGGAGCGCAACCGGTTGAGGTGAGCGTGAATGCGCATTTTAAAGGGGCCCCTTAAACCTACACTTGGGTCGCAAGTCCCAGGAGCTGTTTGCACTCCTCTCCCTGCAACGCGATGGGCCCGGCACCCGCACGGTGAATCCATGGAATGCTAAGAAGCTTCGTCTCTCCTGTTTTTGAAAATTACATATTATGATAATAAACATTTGTCACTGACCTTAAATGCCCTCGTAAATCGTACGAGCAATGAGAAAAAAGCGTTCGCGTCGCAACTGCGCGGTGCTTCACCGAAATATTCGACGCACGTACCGAATGAGTCCTGAACAAAAATAATAAACGTTTAACAGCTTTGGAGTATCATTTGAAGACCTCATCACCTCATCAATTGAAGGTCTCGCTGAAAGGCGATGTACCTTTTCAATCTGAAAAGTTGTGCCCTGATCAATTCAGAAACAGTGATACAGTCTTCACATTATACCTTCGCGTGCCACGTCTTCACATTATACCTTCGCGTGCCACGTCCTTACATTATACCTGCGCGTGCCACGTTTTTACATTATACCTGCGCGTGCCACGTCCTGACATTATACCTGTGCGTGCCACGTCCTTACATTATACCTGCGCGTGCCACGTCCTTACATTATACCTGCGCGTGCCACGTCCTTACATTATACCTGCGCGTGCCACGTCCTTACATTATACCTACGCGTGCCACGTCTTCACATTATACCTTCGCGTGCCACGTCTTCACATTATACCTGCGCGTGCTACGTCTTCACATTATACCTGCGCGTGCCACGTCCTTACATTATACCTGCGCGTGCCACGTCCTTACATCATACCTGCGCGTGCCACTCTTTCACATTATGCCAGCGCGTGCCACGTCCTTACATTATACCTGCGCGTGCCACGTCCTTACATCATACCTGCGCGTGCCACGTTTTCACATTATGCCAGCGCGTGCCACGTCCTTACATTGTACCTGCGCGTGCCACGTCCTTACATCATACCTGCGCGTGCCACTCTTTCACATTATGCCAGCGCGTGCCACGTCCTTACATTATACCTGCGCGTGCCACTTCCTTACATCATACCTGCGCGTGCCACTCTTTCACATTATGTCAGCGCGTGCCACGTCCTTACATTATACCTGCGCGTGCCACGTCCTTACATCATACCTGCGCGTGCCACGCTTTCACATTATGCCAGCGCGTGCCACGTCCTTACATCATACCTGCGCGTGCCACGCTTTCACATTATGCCAGCGCGTGCCACGTCCTTACATTATACCTGCGCGTGCCACGTCCTTACATCATACCTGCGCGTGCCACTCTTTCACATTATGCCAGCGCGTGCCACGTCCTTACATTATACCTGCGCGTGCCACGTCCTTACATCATACCTGCGCGTGCCACGCTTTCACATTATGCCACGTCCTTACATCATACCTGCGCGTGCCACGCTTTCACATTATGCCAGCGCGTGCCACGTCCTTACATTATACCTGCGCGTGCCACGTCCTTACATCATACCTGCGCGTGCCACGCTTTCACATTATGCCAGCGCGTGCCACGTCCTTACATTATACCTGCGCGTGCCACGTCCTTACATCATACCTGCGCGTGCCACGCTTTCACATTATGCCAGCGCGTGCCACGTCCTTACATTATACCTGCGCGTGCCACGTCCTTACATCATACCTGCGCGTGCCACGCTTTCACATTATGCCAGCGCGTGCCACGTCCTTACATCATACCTGCGCGTGCCACGCTTTCACATTATGCCAGCGCGTGCCACGTCCTTACATCATACCTGCGCGTGACACGCTTTCACATTATGCCAGCGCGTGCCACGTCCTTACATCATACCTGCGCGTGCCACGCTTTCACATTATGCCAGCGCGTGCCACGTCCTTACATCATACCTGCGCGTGACACGCTTTCACATTATGCCAGCGCGTGCCACGTCCTTACATCATACCTGCGCGTGCCACGCTTTCACATTATGCCACGTCCTTACATCATACCTGCGCGTGCCACGCTTTCACATTATGCCAGCGCGTGCCACGTCCTTACATTATACCTGCGCGTGCCACGTCCTTACATCATACCTGCGCGTGCCACGCTTTCACATTATGCCAGCGCGTGCCACGTCCTTACATCATACCTGCGCGTGACACGCTTTCACATTATGCCAGCGCGTGCCACGTCCTTACATCATACCTGCGCGTGCCACGCTTTCACATTATGCCAGCGCGTGCCACGTCCTTACATCATACCTGCGCGTGACACGCTTTCACATTATGCCAGCGCGTGCCACGTCCTTACATCATACCTGCGCGTGACACGCTTTCACATTATGCCAGCGCGTGCCACGTCCTTACATCATACCTGCGCGTGCCACGCTTTCACATTATGCCACGTCCTTACATCATACCTGCGCGTGCCACGCTTTCACATTATGCCAGCGCGTGCCACGTCCTTACATCATACCTGCGCGTGACACGCTTTCACATTATGCCAGCGCGTGCCACGTCCTTACATCATACCTGCGCGTGCCACGCTTTCACATTATGCCAGCGCGTGCCACGTCCTTACATCATACCTGCGCGTGCCACGCTTTCACATTATGCCAGCGCGTGCCACGTCCTTACATTATACCTGCGCGTGCCACGTCCTTACATCATACCTGCGCGTGCCACGCTTTCACATTATGCCAGCGCGTGCCACGTCCTTACATTATACCTGCGCGTGCCACGTCCTTACATCATACCTGCGCGTGCCACGCTTTCACATTATGCCAGCGCGTGCCACGTCCTTACATTATACCTGCGCGTGCCACGTCCTTACATCATACCTGCGCGTGCCACGCTTTCACATTATGCCAGCGCGTGCCACGTCCTTACATTATACCTGCGCGTGCCACGTCCTTACATCATACCTGCGCGTGCCACGCTTTCACATTATGCCAGCGCGTGCCACGTCCTTACATTATACCTGCGCGTGCCACGTCCTTACATCATACCTGCGCGTGCCACGCTTTCACATTATGCCAGCGCGTGCCACGTCCTTACATCATACCTGCGCGTGACACGCTTTCACATTATGCCAGCGCGTGCCACGTCCTTACATCATACCTGCGCGTGCCACGCTTTCACATTATGCCAGCGCGTGCCACGTCCTTACATTATACCTGCGCGTGCCACGTCCTTACATCATACCTGCGCGTGCCACGCTTTCACATTATGCCAGCGCGTGCCACGTCCTTACATTATACCTGCGCGTGCCACGTCCTTACATCATACCTGCGCGTGCCACGCTTTCACATTATGCCAGCGCGTGCCACGTCCTTACATTATACCTGCGCGTGCCACGTCCTTACATCATACCTGCGCGTGCCACGCTTTCACATTATGCCAGCGCGTGCCACGTCCTAACATCATACCTGCGCGTGCCACGCTTTCACATTATGCCACGTCCTTACATCATACCTGCGCGTGCCACGCTTTCACATTATGCCAGCGCGTGCCACGTCCTTACATTATACCTGCGCGTGCCACGTCCTTACATCATACCTGCGCGTGCCACGCTTTCACATTATGCCAGCGCGTGCCACGTCCTTACATTATACCTGCGCGTGCCACGTCCTTACATCATACCTGCGCGTGCCACGCTTTCACATTATGCCAGCGCGTGCCACGTCCTTACATCATACCTGCGCGTGCCACGCTTTCACATTATGCCACGTCCTTACATCATACCTGCGCGTGCCACGCTTTCACATTATGCCAGCGCGTGCCACGTCCTTACATCATACCTGCGCGTGCCACGCTTTCACATTATGCCACGTCCTTACATCATACCTGCGCGTGCCACGCTTTCACATTATGCCAGCGCGTGCCACGTCCTTACATTATACCTGCGCGTGCCACGTCCTTACATCATACCTGCGCGTGCCACGCTTTCACATTATGCCAGCGCGTGCCACGTCCTTACATTATACCTGCGCGTGCCACGTCCTTACATCATACCTGCGCGTGCCACGCTTTCACATTATGCCAGCGCGTGCCACGTCCTTACATCATACCTGCGCGTGCCACGCTTTCACATTATGCCAGCGCGTGCCACGTCCTTACATCATACCTGCGCGTGCCACGCTTTCACATTATGCCAGCGCGTGCCACGTCCTTACATTATACCTGCGCGTGCCACGTCCTTACATCATACCTGCGCGTGCCACGCTTTCACATTATGCCAGCGCGTGCCACGTCCTTACATCATACCTGCGCGTGCCACGCTTTCACATTATGCCAGCGCGTGCCACGTCCTTACATCATACCTGCGCGTGCCACGCTTTCACATTATGCCAGCGCGTGCCACGTCCTTACATCATACCTGCGCGTGCCACGCTTTCACATTATGCCACGTCCTTACATCATACCTGCGCGTGCCACGCTTTCACATTATGCCAGCGCGTGCCACGTCCTTACATCATACCTGCGCGTGCCACGCTTTCACATTATGCCAGCGCGTGCCACGTCCTTACATCATACCTGCGCGTGCCACGCTTTCACATTATGCCAGCGCGTGCCACGTCCTTACATTATACCTGCGCGTGCCACGTCCTTACATCATACCTGCGCGTGCCACGCTTTCACATTATGCCAGCGCGTGCCACGTCCTTACATCATACCTGCGCGTGCCACGCTTTCACATTATGCCAGCGCGTGCCACGTCCTTACATCATACCTGCGCGTGCCACGCTTTCACATTATGCCACGTCCTTACATCATACCTGCGCGTGCCACGCTTTCACATTATGCCAGCGCGTGCCACGTCCTTACATCATACCTGCGCGTGCCACGCTTTCACATTATGCCACGTCCTTACATCATACCTGAGCGTGCCACGCTTTCACATTATGCCAGCGCGTGCCACGTCCTTACATTATACCTGCGCGTGCCACGTCCTTACATCATACCTGCGCGTGCCACGCTTTCACATTATGCCAGCGCGTGCCACGTCCTTACATTATACCTGCGCGTGCCACGTCCTTACATCATACCTGCGCGTGCCACGCTTTCACATTATGCCAGCGCGTGCCACGTCCTTACATCATACCTGCGCGTGCCACGCTTTCACATTATGCCACGTCCTTACATCATACCTGCGCGTGCCACGCTTTCACATTATGCCAGCGCGTGCCACGTCCTTACATCATACCTGCGCGTGCCACGCTTTCACATTATGCCACGTCCTTACATCATACCTGCGCGTGCCACGCTTTCACATTATGCCAGCGCGTGCCACGTCCTTACATTATACCTGCGCGTGCCACGTCCTTACATCATACCTGCGCGTGCCACGCTTTCACATTATGCCAGCGCGTGCCACGTCCTTACATCATACCTGCGCGTGCCACGCTTTCACATTATGCCAGCGCGTGCCACGTCCTTACATCATACCTGCGCGTGCCACGCTTTCACATTATGCCAGCGCGTGCCACGTCCTTACATCATACCTGCGCGTGCCACGCTTTCACATTATGCCAGCGCGTGCCACGTCCTTACATCATACCTGCGCGTGCCACGATTTCACATTATGCCAGCGCGTGCCACGTCCTTACATTATACCTGCGCGTGCCACGTCCTTACATCATACCTGCGCGTGCCACGCTTTCACATTATGCCAGCGCGTGCCACGTCCTTACATCATACCTGCGCGTGCCACGCTTTCACATTATGCCAGCGCGTGCCACGTCCTTACATCATACCTGCGCGTGCCACGCTTTCACATTATGCCAGCGCGTGCCACGTCCTTACATTATACCTGCGCGTGCCACGTCCTTACATCATACCTGCGCGTGCCACGCTTTCACATTATGCCAGCGCGTGCCACGTCCTTACATCATACCTGCGCGTGCCACGCTTTCACATTATGCCACGTCCTTACATCATACCTGCGCGTGCCACGCTTTCACATTATGCCAGCGCGTGCCACGTCCTTACATCATACCTGCGCGTGCCACGCTTTCACATTATGCCACGTCCTTACATCATACCTGCGCGTGCCACGCTTTCACATTATGCCAGCGCGTGCCACGTCCTTACATTATACCTGCGCGTGCCACGTCCTTACATCATACCTGCGCGTGCCACGCTTTCACATTATGCCAGCGCGTGCCACGTCCTTACATCATACCTGCGCGTGCCACGCTTTCACATTATGCCAGCGCGTGCCACGTCCTTACATCATACCTGCGCGTGCCACGCTTTCACATTATGCCAGCGCGTGCCACGTCCTTACATTATACCTGCGCGTGCCACGTCCTTACATCATACCTGCGCGTGCCACGCTTTCACATTATGCCAGCGCGTGCCACGTCCTTACATCATACCTGCGCGTGCCACGCTTTCACATTATGCCAGCGCGTGCCACGTCCTTACATCATACCTGCGCGTGCCACGCTTTCACATTATGCCAGCGCGTGCCACGTCCTTACATCATACCTGCGCGTGCCACGCTTTCACATTATGCCAGCGCGTGCCACGTCCTTACATCATACCTGCGCGTGCCACGCTTTCACATTATGCCAGCGCGTGCCACGTCCTTACATCATACCTGCGCGTGCCACGCTTTCACATTATGCCAGCGCGTGCCACGTCCTTACATCATACCTGCGCGTGCCACGCTTTCACATTATGCCAGCGCGTGCCACGTCCTTACATCATACCTGCGCGTGCCACGCTTTCACATTATGCCAGCGCGTGCCACGTCCTTACATCATACCTGCGCGTGCCACGCTTTCACATTATGCCAGCGCGTGCCACGTCCTTACATTATACCTGCGCGTGCCACGTCCTTACATCATACCTGCGCGTGCCACGCTTTCACATTATGCCAGCGCGTGCCACGTCCTTACATCATACCTGCGCGTGCCACGCTTTCACATTATGCCAGCGCGTGCCACGTCCTTACATCATACCTGCGCGTGCCACGCTTTCACATTATGCCAGCGCGTGCCACGTCCTTACATCATACCTGCGCGTGCCACGCTTTCACATTATGCCAGCGCGTGCCACGTCCTTACATCATACCTGCGCGTGCCACGCTTTCACATTATGCCAGCGCGTGCCACGTCCTTACATCATACCTGCGCGTGCCACGCTTTCACATTATGCCAGCGCGTGCCACGTCCTTACATCATACCTGCGCGTGCCACGCTTTCACATTATGCCAGCGCGTGCCACGTCCTTACATCATACCTGCGCGTGCCACGCTTTCACATTATGCCAGCGCGTGCCACGTCCTTACATTATACCTGCGCGTGCCACGTCCTTACATCATACCTGCGCGTGCCACGCTTTCACATTATGCCAGCGCGTGCCACGTCCTTACATCATACCTGCGCGTGCCACGCTTTCACATTATGCCAGCGCGTGCCACGTCCTTACATCATACCTGCGCGTGCCACGCTTTCACATTATGCCAGCGCGTGCCACGTCCTTACATCATACCTGCGCGTGCCACGCTTTCACATTATGCCAGCGCGTGCCACGTCCTTACATCATACCTGCGCGTGCCACGCTTTCACATTATGCCAGCGCGTGCCACGTCCTTACATCATACCTGCGCGTGCCACGCTTTCACATTATGCCAGCGCGTGCCACGTCCTTACATCATACCTGCGCGTGCCACGCTTTCACATTATGCCAGCGCGTGCCACGTCCTTACATCATACCTGCGCGTGCCACGCTTTCACATTATGCCAGCGCGTGCCACGTCCTTACATCATACCTGCGCGTGCCACGCTTTCACATTATGCCAGCGCGTGCCACGTCCTTACATCATACCTGCGCGTGCCACGCTTTCACATTATGCCAGCGCGTGCCACGTCCTTACATCATACCTGCGCGTGCCACGCTTTCACATTATGCCAGCGCGTGCCACGTCCTTACATCATACCTGCGCGTGCCACGCTTTCACATTATGCCAGCGCGTGCCACGTCCTTACATTATACCTGCGCGTGCCACGTCTTCACGTCTTCGTACTACGAAGCTACGGCGCTTTCAGGTACGTAGGTGCGTCCGACTCACCTGCGCGTGCTTGGTCTCGGCGCGCAGCCGACGCAGCTTGTCGGCCGCGTTGTTGACGAAGTCCCGCAGCACGTGCGCCCCGCGCGCTTCGCCCTCGCGCCGTGCCGCCTCCATGCCGCGCTCCAGCTCGCACACGTCGGACACCACGTTCTCCAACGACACTGACGACCATACCGAGCCACTCATTATTCACCTATATAAATCTATCTACAAACATGTCTGCTAAGTCACGCTAACTTCGATGTTCAAATGTACATCAAAAACAAAAATAGATCAAAAACAAAAAAAGATCAAAAACAAAAAAAGATCAAGCGGGACTCGATTCCGCGAACTCCGGGAGACCGTCCCGATCGTTCCGCCGAATGAGCTACCGCGTTACTCGCTTTGACAAGTCATGCATTCTGTATATTATAATAATTTTATTCGGGATTATTGTTTTTTTAAGAACTTCGATTGATGTCGATGGTTGAATTTTTTTCAGACCTTTTTTTATGACAACAAAGCCTCAAACCTATTTTAAATAAATAGTTGTCACCTTGCGCCGCCTTGTCGATGTACATGAGCTCGGAGTCAAAACTGAGCAATTCCGGGAAGTTCTGTCTGATAGTCGCCACGATGTAATGCAACAGCGAAACTCGTTTATCCGTCGACTTCGTGTCCATCAACGTGTCCAAGGATTGGAGTTTGAAGCCGTAGGCGGGGCCTCTCTTGCTGCTATTCAAGTAATTACCGAACGCCAAAATGATTTCCAAAACATTACGCAGTTTGTGAGACGACTTGACCGACGACGAACCGGATATGATGGCGTGTATCTGAGGCGTTATCAGGTGTATGTTATCGAAGAAGTTGCCCATGTAGCTCATGATGGATAGTTTGGCGGATATACGTTCGACTTTTGCCAACTGCATCAAAAACTTGTCTTCTTCCGTGAGCTGGTTGACGTTCTTCTTCTCGGCCACGTACTCCTTGTAGGCCTTCTGTTCGGCCTCGGACGGCACCATGCGCTGGAGGATCTCCACGCTCTCTAGCGGCAACTGTTTGAGATCCAAGTTGAGGACTGCGGCGATGACCTTCTCGACCGGTGTATCTAGCTTCCTACGCGAGATCGCTGCAAGGGATACTTTGTTTTTAAGAATGTTTTAAATTTATGAGAGCTTTTGTGTCTGTGCACTTCTGTGTGCGAGAGAGTGTGTCTGTGCGTGCACGCACCGATATTCCTGAGGCGCGCGTGCTCCAGCAGGGACACGGTGTCGGGGCGTCGGAAGCGCTTGCTGGGGAAGGAAGCGAGGTCATCGGGCTCCCGCGCCGGCCCGGAGCCGCCGATGCGGAATTTCTCCTCAAATTCCGCGAAATTGATCCGTCGCCGGGGACGCTCCTCGTCCAGCTCGTTGAAGATCGTACCGCGCACCTGAACGTTCGGTGCAAAAAAAAACATTGAATCAAATGCTCACTTTTAGACTTCACCCTAACCTTCACATCGTCTTTGGTTAGTTATAGATAGTAGTCGTACCTGATTCGGTTTCAGCGCGATCCAATTCAGTGTGGGCAGTTTATACTTCGTATCTACCTTCCTCTTGATCGTCATAGCATCCGTGTGTTGCGGAGGGGCCATGAGGCCGGGTGCGGGTGGGGCGGGGGGCGCGGGCGGCGGGGGGGCCACGATCGGCGGGGGCGGCGGCGGAGGGGGCAGCGGAGCCGGGGGCGGGGGCGGCAGCGCGGGTTCAGGCGGGGGGGAGGGTGGGCCGGGGAGGGGATGGAGGTCGCCGTTGGTGAGCGTGCTGGGAGGGGAGACGTGACCGTTGACCGTTCCATTGCCGTTGCACAGAACTTGTGATGATATAGCACCCACTGAAAATAAATTGAATTACTGGCATATTGAATTTATATTGATTGTCGCCCACTCCGGTTAGGGTTCCAATCGCTACCACCGAACTTCTATTGAGTGTACTGACTGGATGCGCCTCGAGGCAATGACTTCGTCAGCGTCTCCAGCTCTTGCACCTTGGACTCTAACATGGACTGCCGATTTCGAGAATCCTGCTGAGCTCTTCGTAGAGTTGACACCTGTGTTCATTATTCAACAGATAAATTTAAAATAATCTATCAACTGCATCCAATAATTCACCCCCCACTGGCACCCACCTCCTCCACGACCTGTCTCCTGGCCTCCGCCAGCTGGTCCCGCTCGTGCCGCACCTGTGCCAGTTCGGACTCCAGCGTCGCCTGCTTAGCGATTGCCTCCCGCTCCAGGGAGGTGAGGCGCTCGTGGGCCTGAAGTGGACCATGATTAGTGGAATATCTTTTAAATATCGATTATTTAGAGACAATGTGTTGATACAGAACGGAAAGAATTATTATCAACCCAAGCAGGACTCGAGCCATTTACACAGTGCCGAGACTCTATAATAATGCTCTAATAGAGCTTTCGCCTTTAACTGAGAGACGGTAAAGAGGGTCGTACATGTCCCAGCTCATCCTCGAGTTCATTGACCTTCTCCAGGGCGGCGGTTTTGGTCTCACTGTCCTCCATGAGGGCTGCCACGTCGAACACGTTGTCCAGATACGCCGAGATTTGAACCTAGGACGAAGCATTCGATGTAGTTTGGAAGATACTTTACCGATTGTTAAATGTATGTGATGTGACAATTATTGAATATAAGTAACTTTCTTTACCTGCAAATCTTCGCTCTCACACAGCCGCAGTCTCTCCAGATAGTCGTCCAACTGGAGGGCAGTGAACTCGTACTGAAGATGAACCCTGAAGTTCATGTCCTCCACAGAGTGAACTATTATATTAACGAACTGCATACACGCCACCTGGGGACACACAACAGACCTTCAAGACCATGTTTCAACCAAAATTAATAGTAAGCACAACCCAAACAGGTGGATGGATCAAAAGAATATACATAAATATAAGGACACAAAAATGTATTCGTCTCTAAAGAAATCTGAAGGGATCTGGAATTCAAAGTTGAAGTTTCCAGTAAAGACAACCAATACCTGCTAAAATAAAAAGAAAAACACTACTCACCATAAACTCAATATGGAAGGTATCATAGTTCATAAAATATTCCATAAGGGTGTGAAACCGCCTGGGCTCGACGACCACCTCCTTGAAGTTATCGAACGCGGACAATATGATCTGGTGACCGCCCTTCACCAGGCAGATGGCCGCCAGTAGTTCCAGGACCAAGGCCTTTGTCCGCAGCGAGTGATGCACCAGGGACAGCGCTATGCTGTTGATAGCCTCGCGGTGTTGAATCACCATGTTGAAGCCGTACTGCGAATTAAAGTGGCGAATTAACCGATTGGAGTAGCAATTCACTGGCGTGTGCCAGTGGTGACAAAAATTGTTTTTAGGATTTAATACATCGTGAGCGGGTAAGAGAAAGCAACGTCGCGGGGATGGCAAAAGTAAGGGTGGACTTACTTGGCGTTGTCCTCGTTTCTACTCTTCCTGCGGTGGCTGCCGGCGATCACTAATGCACTTATCGCAATACGGATGAATGAACACTACAATACAGTATAGTCGTCTCCTTCAGTCTTATAAAATTGCAGGAATGGAAATTAGGGACAACAAGAGTCACTGCACTTGAAATAATTAATAAAATCTGCGGAGCTCAACGCGGGTTGACAGCCATGTTCGTTTGTACGTTATTAAGTGTCCGGTGGTAGCTGTCAACGAATGCCTCTATACCATTCACATTGTTTCACTTGATGGCGCCATCTTCTATCCTTGCAAAAATTGGTGTATGAGGGATAGAAAAGGATAGAAAAAGGATGCGAACGTTGCTAATCAGTGGATGTACTTAATTAAAATAATGAATTAATACAAATCTGTGGCGATGTATGATTAATACAAATCTGTGGCGATGTATGAGTAAAATAAAATAAATATGAAAATATAAAATATGAAAACGACAAAATAATTATGAAACTGCGTAAACACCGATGATTGTTATATGTATCAAAATATTATAGTATTAAAATACTACTAACGCCATGTATGTATGTGTGTAAAAGTATTGAATAAAAGTCAGGTAACAAGTTCAAGTTGAACTAAATACGTTATTTTAATTTAATGTTATGGGCCTAGAGCCTTCACCTCCTCGCAACAGTAATAAATCAAAGTTTTTCAAAAGTTTTTTGGAGCGAACTGCGTTAATTCATTTAAAAACTGATATCAGTTCTCGTCGCGAGTCCGCCACGCTCAGAGCTCATGATTAAGGACCCCGAACGGGTTCGAAACTAGTCGGGCACATTCCGATTTAATTTCTACGTGAATACAGCCGGGTAAATATACATATAATAGTCATGATTCACGAAAGTTTAAATATAAAAATTGCTAACCAATACGGCGCGGTTTTTGCAAAATAAAGCTAAGGAGTTCGCGAGATTACGAATAAAACGCGTAAAACTTGAGTGCGGTTTAGATTATGTAGTGCAGTGTCGTGATAATGGAGTGTTACCAAAATTCTTACGAGTTAAACCCATTAAGTGCATCCCCAATTATGATAAGTTCTTTCGTAAAACAAGTGAAAAGTTACTCATACAAGTGATTAAGGACTATCGTTATAAAATAATGTTAACTAATAAAACATTATTTCATCTTCATTTGGAATTATCTAACATCTTACGGAAAGACTGGTGGGAAATATGGGACTCCATGACCTACAACAGATCATTCATTATAGGCGAAAACGTTAGGCATAGGCATTCGAATAAGTTAAAACGAATACTTGACGGTAGAATTATAAAAGAGTGCGCCGATCACCCGCGCGCGTCACAAGCGAATAAACCAACCGTGTTCAACTTATCTAAGTACGAATTGAGCAATAACGACGTTAGTGTACTGTCAAAAGGTTTGAATTTCGCCCCTACACCGCGTTCAATACCGAGAGAATCATTTGTGGCATAGAGGACACTATATTTAGGAACTCAATTCCAATTAACGATGCGGATTGCTTACGACAAGACATTGCCGCGTTATTACGTAAGTCCAAACCACCAAAATCGAATATTAAGAAAGAGGATAGGGTTGCTTTGTCAAAGTTACGTAACAATAAGGATATTTTAATATTACCGGCGGATAAAGGAAATGCCACAGTGATTGTAGATACTGAATTGTATGAAAATAAAATCATAACTTTATTATCAGATAATAACACCTACAAGAAAGTTAACTACAACCCCACTAATAGAACTGTCAACAAACTAACAGCATTGTTGCAGGAGCTTAATAATAAAGAACTTTTAAAAGCGTTACGTCCGATAAATCCCACTCCCCCTAAGTTGTATGGACTTCCAAAAATTCACAAACAGGATTGGCCTTTAAGACCTATAGTGAGCCAGATAGACTCTCCCACATACAAGGTAGCCCGTTACTTAGCCACTAATTTGAAACATTTGACAGGCAAAACTGAGACTTATGTAAAAGATTCGCGACATTTTATAAAACTAATCAGTGAGATTAAAATCAAAGACACCGAAATAATGGTTAGTTTTGACATAGTGTCGTTATTTACTAACATCCCTATATATGAAGTTATTGATATAATAAACATCTTAGCTCAAAATAACTTAGAACCGTCTCTAATACCACTGATAACGTTTTGTTTGGAAAGTGCTTATTTTGTATGGCGTGGGGATTATTTCATGCAAATTGATGGGGTAGCTATGGGGTCGCCTATTGCTCCCGTGATAGCAAATATTTTTATGGAGTGGTTTGAGAAAACCTTTATATTTAACCATCCTCTCAGACCTCGATACTGGTGGCGGTATGTAGATGACGTTTTCGCGATTGTATCCAAAGACCAGCTTCAAAACTTAGAGTATTACCTTAACGGGGCACATAAAAAGTTGAAATTCACAGTGGAAAGAGAATTAGATTGTAGGTTACCATTCTTAGACGTGATGGTGAAACGAACTACTGAGGGCCGTCTAATAACTAAGGTATATAGGAAACCGACGCACACCGACCATTATATACATGCCCAATCGCACCACCATCCGGCCCACTTAGCAGCACTACCTCGTACGCTAATAAACAGAGCGTTACAACTATGTGACCCTATATACGTGAAGGACGAACTTAAACACGTTAGAAAGGTATTGGAAAGTAACGGATATAATTGGCGTCAAAGCCTAAGAGTTGTAAATAAGAAATGCTACAATACTAAATTAGAGGCATCGCGTTCACCTACTTACTTACCATATATTAAAGGAGTTACTGATAGGATAGGGTACTTATTACGTCGTAATTATAATATTAAAACTATCTTTCGTGCGCACTGCAAGTTACGGTCATTGTTACGGTCACCTAAAGACGATAGCAACCTAGACGTCCCGGGAGTATACAAGATTCCTTGTGAATGCGGGAAGTGTTACGTAGGGGAAACTCGTCGAAACGTCAATATACGGATCACGGAACATATACGTAGTGTTAAAAATTTAGACAGCAATGGCTCAGCGATAACGGAACACGTCTTAGATTCGGGAACGGCGCATTTCATACGTTTTGACAAAGCGTCCGTATTAGCAAGGGAAAAGTTTTTAGTACCGCGTAAAGTACGGGAGGCTATCGAAATTAGTCGTATACCGAACTTCAATAGGGATAGTGGTTGGACCTTACCATCGGCGTGGAAACCGGTTATCAATACAATGAAGAGCAAGTTCTATTCAGAAGATTTTAATAGTGACACAGTGAGTTCAGTGTGTATACAACGGGTGACAACGACGAGTGACGAAGACCTGCAAGAGCCCTCCGATGACATCACTACATCTTCCCCCCCGCCGCCGCCGCCACCTTCGCGTCGGGCCCAGAGAGCTGAGGCACGCAGTTCTCGCCGCGAGTCCGCCACGCTCAGAGCTCATGATTAAGGACCCCGAACGGGTTCGAAACTAGTCGGGCACATTCCGATTTAATTTCTACGTGTATTGGTATTAATTGATTTTTCTAACGCGTTCAATACAGTTGACCATGACATACTCATCGCCCTACTAACTCACCTAAATATTTCGTCAAAGGAGCTAAACTGGTTCTCTTCTTATCTTCGGGATCGCCAGCAGGCCGTTTACATTGACAATTCCTTGTCTGACTGGTGTGACTTGCAAGCTGGAGTCCCTCAAGGTGGTATTCTCTCCCCACTTCTGTTTTCTTTATTTATTAATATTATCACCAATGATCTTTCTTCCTCTTACCATCTGTATGCAGACGATTTACAAATTTATGCCCACGCGAAGCCGGAAAGCATTCATTCGGCTATTAGTAGTATTAATAATGATCTGCAGCACATACGAGACTGGTGTATTAAATTTGGATTAAATGTAAATCCCAACAAATGTCAGGCAATCGTTGTTGGTAGCAAATATGGGCTGGCTAAATTTGAAAGCTGTAATGCGCCACCCGTTGTATATAACAACATTAACATACCTTTTATGCCATCAGTAAAAAATCTAGGTCTTCATATTGATGGCACTCTTAGTTGGAATGTCCACATAGTCGAAGTAAGCCGAAAAGTAACGTATTCACTACGTTTGCTTTATCGGTACAAAAACTTTTTACCTATTCGGACCAAAATTCTGTTCGTGCAGTCACTAATCCTACCTCTCATTGACTATGCTGATGTATGCTGCTCTAACATCTCTGAAGCTAATTTAAATAAATTGGACCGCTTTCTTAACAGTTGTATTCGCTTTATTTTTAGTCTCCATAAATTTGATCAGATTTCTCAATACCGTTCTAAGCGTAAATGGCTACCAATCCGCGAAAGAAGGCAGTCTAGAACTCTATGTCAGTTATATTCCATTCTAAATGATTCAAATTCCCCTCGGTACTTGAAATCTAAATTTCAACTCCTGGGGTCATCTCATGATTTGCATCTCCAGTCAGCTTCTAACCTAAGTATATTTGTACCTTCACACCATACTGGTTTTCTGTCTAACTCTTTCACAGTACACGCTATAAAACTTTGGAACGGTCTCCCTGATTTGCTTCGACGTGCCCCAAATAGGCAGGTATTTAAAAAACATATCCGTAAATATTTATACAAAAAAAAAATATAATATTTTATCTTCTTTTTGACTTTTAATTTGCGTAGTGATATTTGTGTTTTTACTATTGTTTTATTATTATTATTATTTACTTTTTTAATTCACGATATCGTCTTACTCTTGCTTTGTATATGTATATATGTGTATGTGTATATATATAAATATATTTATGTATGTGTATGTATTTTTATATTTATTTATTTATTTATTGATATTAAGTTTTTTTTTTTTTGATCATTTGGTATCATGTATTTAATCTTTTTGTTTAGTTTCTAATTTTTTTTTATTATATCCCTATTATACCCCTGGCTTGTATTTTTCTGTATATTTTTGTTTTTATCGGTTGACTGGTAGAGAATGCTTTAGCATTAAGTCCGCCGTTTGTATGAAATTGTTTTTTTGTACAATAAAGATTTTAATAATAATAATAATAATAATAATGCCAGATTTCACTTGATGCTAGCACTGTTGCTGCAAATAACTGTTCTGTTTTCGCAGTGTATAATCTGTACACACCTTCCACTAATTCTGCCTTTCCAACGAGTCCTTTCTGTCGATTGTAGATATAGCAGGAGTTTTTAAAAACCACACTGTTACCTTTCTCTATGAGCTGACTCACGGAAAGCAAGTTGGTTGTCAAATTTGGTATGCACAATACATCTGAAACTTTGATGTCATATTCTACACCATTCACAATTGTAATGATGTTTACATCGCCAGAACACAGCACTGGAACACACGTTTGGTTTGGTTTGGTAATTACTTCTTTTGTTTCGTGTTTTTGTGATGGATTCAGAATGTTGTTTTTGCTTGCAGTCATATGTTGACTTGCCCCGCTGTCTATGTACCAATCGTTGTTATTAAATTTTCCACTCATAAATATAGCACTAAATGCATTCGATTGTTTCCTTTTATTGAACTCTGACTTTGGGTCGTTATTAGGACATAGGTTTTTATAGTGACCAGTTCGTTTACATTTGTAGCATTTTATGACTTTTACAGCTTTTGAAGTGTCAATGACAAAGTGTCTTTGACTAATTTTATTGTTGCCATATTTCAATCGCTGCATTCCTTTTACTACAAAAGCATTTTCGGAACTTGAAACCGTTTCAACTTCACTGCACATGCCCATCAACTTTGTTTTTATAACGTCTGCACTTATTTCGATGCTAGAATGTTCAATTGCCATCAACATAGGGCTGTACTTTTCAATTACAATCCCACTTACATTAATGCACCGATCCACTCATCTGTTATTTTGAATCCTGTTCCTTGTAATCGCTGGCCAGTTTCTATAATCTGAGTTACGTACTGAGTCATGGAGTCACAATTATCAAGTCGAATGTTTATGAGCTTGCGTAACAAATTATTTTTTCTTGTATAGCCGGTATCATCAAACATATTCTTCAACTTGCTCCACAATTCATACGTAGTAGTGGCGTATTTGATGTGCGCATAAAGCGATGGGTCGATTGTAAGCACTAGTTTAGCCTTTGTTTCAGCGTCTTCTGTTGTTTAAACAGCTGCAGCCGGAGCCGGTAAACGTCCGCCAGGACGCCATGCCTTTTAACACGAGCAAATTTTGCACTGCAAAACACCATTCCTCATAGTTCTCGCGACCTTTTAACTTGGGTATATTAGTGATATAGTTCATCGACGACATTTTTAACACGAAAAAAAAACTATTATTCATTAAAACTTCTTCTAAAAACTTTTAACGCGTTTGCCCATACCCTGATAATAAATACACAGTGTAACGTTTTAGAAGAGACTAGAAGTTTATTGGTTTATGAGGCTATAATGACATTAATGTGACACAGATGGCTCTAGTAGTAAGTATATAGATAATATAAGTAAATTTTGTTATAAGATTAACAAAAACATTGAAAGCAATAAGTTGAACGAAATAATGGCGGCGAATCCGAGCTATATGGTTAATGGGTCTAAGCCTAAAGGGCGTGAAAACTATGCGGAATGGTGCTTTGCCGTAGAGAATTTCCTATGGTTGGATGGCATGCTAAAGTGTACAAAGCCTGAGCCAGGATAACCAGAAGTTGGAGCTACAGATGATGCACGATGATGACGAAGACTAAATTGATATTGATGATTGATCTGTCGATCTACATAGTGTTCAAAAAGTGTCGCGATTTTTTTGCATTTTCAAAAAAGATTTATTTCTTCGTTAATACCTATTTTATCCCCTTCGAAGTAATCCCTCTGGGATATTATAAACTTGTGCCAACGTTTTTTCCAATCTTGGAAGCACTTCAAAAATTTTTTTTTATATTTTGTTCAGCTCCTCCATCGATGCCGTCTTTATCTCGTCCTTTTATGGGTCTCTTCAGTTTCAAATTGAGCATAACTAACAGGTGATATTCCTTATTCACCGTTCTACTCTGTGCCAAAAACTCATGATGCACCACGCCCCTGCAATCGAAAAAAACTGTAAGCAACCGTAACCTGCACGCTCTTCGTCGTTCACATCTTCTCGTACCACCGATAAACGTTGCTTTTGTCCAAAGTAGCTTCTCCGTATGCTACAGTCAACATTCGGAATGCATCCGTGCAAGCAAAGCCGCTGTCAACAATTAACTGAACATTCAAAATGGCCGAACTAGTCAGCATAAGTGAGAGATATATGTACCAACATAACGCCACAAAAAAATCAAAATTCGAATATACGTAAACCGCGAAAATTCCAAATTCGTGATACTTTTTGAACACACCTCGTACATACATATCAAGAATGTAACTAGTTCGAATCAACTATGGGATAAATTAAAGACGCTGTACGACGATTTGGACTTCACAAGAAGAATTGGCTTGTTGAGAAATCTTATATCAATTAGACTTGAAAATCGAAAATACTCGGAACAGGTCAGAAATTATCAGGTACTGGATTTCAAATCAGTGATGAGTGAAAAAAGGATAGACTCATTATTACTTTCTGGGTTAACTGAAAATTTTTCACCCATGATAATGGCGATAGAACATTCTGGTATGCCGATCACGACAGGCGCCATTAAATCCAAGCTACTTGAAATGGAGCCGGAAACAAGTGTTTGACCACAACACTCTACCTCCACAACAAAAACTCTACATATGCACTAACAATACAAAATCTCTACTATCAAATGAAAGATTATTCGATTTTAAAAGAGCAATTTCAGAAAAAAAATACGATATTATTGACCTTTCTGAAATAAGACGAACGGGATATAATATCATAGATGAAGACGATCATATTTTATTATTATTATTATTTATTCTTCATTGTATACAACAAAATTAAAAGTTACAAACACAAATATATATTAAAAGTACAACAGGCGGTCTTATCGCCTAAAGGCGATTTCTTCCAGACAAACCATAAAGTAACAATAATAATAAACATACTTACTAATAAGAGTTTTTAGGTGGTAGAGCCAAGCTGCAGTCCTCTCACTGCAGTTCGTATTGGGCTGGCTCGACCGGGGAAGGACCACCCACTCACAGAAGACCGACGTGCAGTAACCAAATTCCTTTGGTTATGTTCAGTCGGTGAGTGAGAGATTCCGGAAGCCCAACCCCCCGCGCCAAAGAACATGAATGCATTGTTGAAAGGAATTGTACCCCAGGAGGATACCGGCTTCGATGAAGCCGGACAATTCCTCCCCGGGCAAAATCGGGGAAATGATTCTTCGATTTTGCTCGGGTCGCCCGTCGTATCTGGGGCGGGCATAACACTGCATTACGTGTTCACCGAGGGCAAACGACGAGCAAACACAGCGGCACCACGTTCCACCCTCGCACGCGAGACGCAGAGACAAGACGCAGATATCTCAACCTAGCGACACAGCGTACCTATCATACCCCGGGTATAAACTTGAACATCATTTTATACCACACGCCGGGGTATCTGTGTTCGTAAGAGAGGATATCTGCTACCGTCGCCCTCAGGCGCCTACAGGTCCCATAGTGGTAATGCAGAAACAAAGCAACTCTTGGGCCATGTCCAGGCGAAGATTGACGACCTGCTTTCACAGATTCCCTCCGCTGAAGTCATAGTCCTTGGGGACTTCAACGCGCACAATACCGACTGGCTAGGGTCACGTGCCACTGACTACGCGGGGAGATCTGTTTTTAACTTTGCTCTGGCAAATGGTCTGTCCCAATTGGTTCAGACGCACACTCGTCTACCAGACGTGGACAGCCACATGCCCTCTTTGTTGGATCTCCTGCTGACTACACATCCCGGAAAGTACCAGGTCATTGTCGAGGCCCCTCTAGGGTCCTCCGATCATTGCCTGGTACGGAGTGTGGTGCCAATTCAACGTCCGGCTCGCACAAGACCCGCGACCCGACGCGTTTGGCACTACAAGTCAGCGGATTGGGATGGACTGCGGTCCTTTTTTGCGTCCTACCCATGGGGGCCGATTTGTTTCCCTTCCAATGATCCCAGTGACTGCGCTGCGGCTGTAGCTGAAGTGATACTACAGGGCATGGAACTTTTTGTGCCAAGCTCTGTGGTGCCACTTGGTGGCAGATCGCGGCCTTGGTTTGATGCGTCTGTCAGGGCTGCAGCAGCCGGCAAACGGCAGGCGTATCGTGCTTGGGCTAATGCGTTAGTCACCAAGGATCCGAACTCTAGAGATCTGAAGAGGAAATATAATCGTGCCTCCAGATTCTTCAAACGGCAAATAGCTAGAGCAAAGTTCAAGCATGTCGTCAAAATCGGGGAACAGCTGGCAAAGTACCCACCTGGCACGCGCAAGTTCTGGGCGCTATCCAAAGCCAGTCTGGGCAACTTTTGCCAGCCGTCCCTACCGCCATTGCACACGGGGAATGACTCTCTGGCCCACACGGCAAAAGAGAAAGCCGATCTCTTGGGCACTCTTTTTGCCTCAAACTCGACTTTGAACGACCAAGGGAAGACACCGCCTACCATCCAACGGTGTCAGAGCTCCATGCCTGAAATAATTTTCAAGCAAAAACACATTCGACAGTCTCTGTTTTCCTTGGATGTTCATAAGTCGAGTGGGCCGGATGGGATTTCCCCATTGGTGCTACGAACATGTGCTCCTGAGTTGACTCCAGTGCTAACGCGTCTATTTCGGTACTCCTATATAAAAGGCGTAGTCCCGGTCTCATGGAAGAGCGCCTTTGTCCATCCGATCCCTAAAAAAGGGGATAGCTCAGACCCAGCTAACTACAGACCTATCGCCATCACCTCTCTACTCTCCAAAGTCATGGAAAGCATCATCAACCGACAGCTCCTGGCGTACCTCGAGAATCACCAGTTGATCAATGACCGGCAATATGACTTCCGCCATGGCCGATCGGCTGGTGATCTTATTTTATATCTTACGCATCGTTGGGCTGCGGTTGTTGAAAGCAAGGGAGAGGGTCTGGCAGTTAGTCTGGATATAGCGAAAGCCTTCGATCGTGTATGGCACAAGGGGCTTCTTTCGAAGCTTCCTTCCTATGGGCTTCCCGAGAGTTTGTGCAAGTGGATTACCAGCTTTCTCACTGGGCGGAGCATACAGGTCGTTCTCGACGGTTTTTGCTCGGACCCCAAGCCCGTGAACGCAGGTGTACCCCAAGGCTGCGTGCTATCCCCAACCCTGTTCCTCTTGCATATCAATGATATGTTGGATATTTCCAACTTACATTGTTACATTGTTATGCGGATGACAGCACTGGGGATGCGGTATATTCCAGCCGTGCAGGTCTCTCTCGGGAAAACGTCAACGAGTACCGAAAGAAACTTGTGTCTTCTGTAGAGACATCCTTGGGGATGGTCTCAGAGTGGGGTGAACTGAACCTCGTTCAGTTTAATCCCTAAAAGACACAGGTTTGCGCGTTTACCACTAAGAAAACCCCATTCGCCGCTCTTCGAAAGCACACCCCTCAACGCCTCGCCAAGTATCAGTACACTGGGCCTTGACATTTCGACTGTCGGTTTCGTGGTCATCTGGAGAGCAAGGCCAAACTTGCCTCGATGAAATTGGGTGTAATCAATAGAGCGAGGCAGTATTTCAATCCTGGCCAAAGACTTGCGCTCTATAAGGCGCAGGTCAGACCCCATATGGAATACTGCTCTCATCTCTGGTCCGGTTCACCCCAATATCAGCTTCCACCTTTTGACCGCGTACGGCGGAGAGCCGGCGGATTGTCGGGGACCCAGTGCTCTGGGAACGGCTGGACTCTTTGGCATTGCGTAGAGACGTGGCTTCTTTGTGCGTTTTCTATTGCATTTACAACGGGGAGTGCTCCGAAGAACTTTTTGATCTGATGCCCGCCGCCGAATTTCACCACCGCACGACACGAAATCGCCTGCAATACCATCCTTACCACCTGGATGCGTGGCGATCCTGTACTGTGCGGTTTTCAAGAACATTTTTTCCACGTACCACAAAGATGTGGAATGAACTTCCTTCGGCGGTGTTTCCAGATCGATACGACATGGGTACCTTCAAAAAAGGCGCTAATACCCACATCCAAGGCCGCCAACGCTCTTGTGAGTCCTCGGACGTTGCAAGAGTTCGTGGGCGGCGGTGATCACTTTACACCTGAGATCCGCACGCTTGTTTTCCTTAATTATAACATAAAAAAAAAAAAACTACAAACTAGTTACAATCGCACCTAGCTTAGTAACTGCTGGCTAGGTATTTCATCATCCTGTATTCCTGTGTTTACCGTTCGCACAGCGGTGATCCGGAGACAACCAGATTATTTGAGTATCTGAGTATTTGAGTGAGGCTGCTGATATGGCTCTGTATCGGTACCCTTCAGTGCAGCTTTTTTCTTTCTGGGGGACTTGAATGCCTGTCATCAGGACTGGCTGTTCCCGTACCAGAGGACAGACCACGCTGGAAGAGAGGCGCGGAACTTTGCGTTGTCCTTGGACCTCTTTCAGCTGGTGAGGCAAGCGACAAGGGTGCCTGATACATACAGCCAACTGCCTGGACCTTCTGCTAACAACTGATCCAGACAGGTATCGTGTAGGTTCCCAAGGGGGAGGGACCCCCTTGGGAACCTCCGATCACTGTCTGGTGAAATCTGTATTAACTTATTCCCAGCCGGACTTAGACTTCCATGGTATTAGGCGAATTTGGAAATACAAGTCAGCAGATTGGGATGAGATGCGGCACTTCTTTGCATCTTATCCTTGGCGGCAGGTTTGCTTCTCTTCTGAGGATCCGTCGAGTTGCGCGGATGCTATAACTGATGTGGTACATCAGGCAATGGAGTATTTCATTCCTTTTACTGATGTACCTATCGGTTGCAAAGCTCGCCCATAGTTCAATGCCGAATGTGGACATGCTGAAAAGAAAAAACATTTGGCATATGTTACTTCGGTTGATACTCGAAACCGAAGAAGAAAGCCTTTAACCAAGCTGCTAAGTCCTATAAAAAGGCATTACGTAGGGTTCGTCTCGGTCGTATCGCTAAGGTTGGCGAAAAGCTTTCAGTCCTGCCATCAGGCAGTAGATCTTTCTAGTCCCTTGCCAAAGCGATTGAGTCGAATTTCTGCCGAACCTCACTGTCACCTCTGCCGAAACCAAATGGATGGATGGAGCGAAAGAGAAAGCAAATTTATTTGCTTCTCTTTTCGCTAATGATTCTCATCTAGACACTGGCACATACTAGCACATCTTTCTCACTGCGGAATTTCTATGTATAACAAAGAGGTATGGAAAGCATCGTCTAGATGTGAATAAGGCCAGTGGTCCGGATGGTATACCAGCCATTCTGCTCAAAACATGTGCAGCTGAGTTGTCTCCTGTATTAACACGTCTATATCGCCTCTCTTTCAGGACTGCAATAGTGCCGAAATCCTGGAAGCTTGCTAACGTGCAGCCAGTGCCCAAAAAAGGTAGCCGTGCCGATCCTGCCAATTACAGACCGATTTCAATCACCTCCATACTCAGCAAGATTATGGAGCGTGTATTGAACTCGCGCCTTTTAGCATACTTGAAGGTAACGATCTCCTCAGTGACCGACAGTACGGGTTTCGCCGAAATAGGTCCACTGGGGACCTTCTAGTTTATGCCACACACGTTTAAGGCGAGGCCTTAGAGAAGAATGGAGAAGCGGTCGCCGTCCCTCTAGACGTCTCGAAGGCATTTGACAGGGTCTGGCATGCGGGCCTTTTAAGCAAGCTTTCAACGTACGGTATATCTCCTGGTCTGATCGGCTGGGTAACGGACTTCCTGAATCTAAGAACTATGCGAGTGGTTGTTGACGGGTGGTCATCGGAGCCCTTAACAATAAATGCCGGAGTTCCTCAGGGGTCAGTTCTTTCTGCAACTCTCTTCCTGCTGCATATTAACGATCTGCTCAAACCCGGTATCTATGGGTATGCAGACGACAGCACAGTGGTGGAAAGATACCTGCCGAGTACTCGGGCCAGTAGAGATCAAGTACAGGCTGAAAGAGAAGCCATGGTGCAGCGTTTGAATGACAAGCTAGAGGCAGTCTCCCTATGCGGCAATGCCAACCTTGTTAAATTCAACGCCACCAAAACGCAGACGTGTTTATTCACCGCTAAAAGGAGCCCTTTCACCTTGGCTCCTACTTTCCGGAATGTATCTTTGGAATACAGTGACCGACTTCAGTTGCTAGGGATAGAGATTTCCTCGAACCTCAACTTTGGTCGGTTCATTGAGTCTAGAGCAAGAGCAGCCGCCAGCAGGCTTGGCGTCCTTGCAAAGGTCCGGCAGTACTTCACACCGGGACAACTTCTTACATTATATAAAGCACAGATCCGGTCGTGTGTGGAGTACTGTGGCCAATTAATGGCTGGTGCCACAAAATGTCATCTTGCTGCTCTGGACACAATTGAGAGGCGTGCAAAAAGGCTAATTGGCAACCCTGAACTGGTGGAAGCCAATCTTCATAGCCTCGAACATAGACTTAGAGTTGCTAGCCTCTCAGTATTCTATAGGATACATTTTGGTGAGTGTGCGAAGGAATTACATGAACTAATTCCCCCATCCCCCTTCCATCACCGGACGTTCCGACGCACGGCGAGCATCCATCCTTTTGTAGTAGACGCGCCGCATGTTCGAACGAAGCGCTACGCTTCATCTTTTTTAAATCGGAAGCGAAGGAGTGGAACAGCTTGCCTGCGTCGGTATTTCCGTCCGAGTACAATGTGGGTGTCTTCAAGGCAAGAGTGAATAGGCTTTTACTAAGTTGATGCGCTTTACCACCTACGACTACATTTCCACTTCAGGTGGAATGTAGTCAAGCGTCAACTTAGTTTAAGTGTTAAAAAAAAAAAAAAAAAAAAAAAAAAACTGTAAATAAACATTTTCTAGGAAAATAAAAAATATTAAAAAAATATTACATTTACCTACAACATTGATAATCATCTTATTCAAAGAATAAATTCAGTGAGGGGTCTTGGAATTCAACTGGATCATAAATTATTAATGACCGAGCATATAGACAACATAACTAACAGATTCATTCAGATTCATTAAAAATATTATATTTTTCATACTTTCGAAGTGTTTTGGTGGAGTACTGCTGTAGCATTTGGTCACCGATGTATACAAAATATAGGGATAAAATAGAAACGATACAGAAATTGTTTTTAAAACTCCTGTGCTTTGTAGATTTAAGAGAATATAAAGATTACATAGAAACTTGTAAATATTATAAAATGGACACTTTAGAAATCCGACGTCGCCAATGCGATATGTATATGTTACGTGATATATTAGCTGGACACATTGATTGTAATGATTTGGTCAGTGCTTTACGATTCAGAGTACCCAATCGCCGCACACGTCATACAGAACTGTTCTATACGCCTGAAGTAAAAACAAAGTATGCACGTAATTCTGTCCTAACGTATAGTCAACACATATAATGTGGTTTATTCTGAAGTAGATTTGTTCAACACGTCAAAGCGAAAAATACTCCAAGTTAACGATGCAGTCAATTAAAGAAAACACACACACACACACACGCACACACACACATACACACTAACTCAAATCACATACACATACACACACACACACAAACACAAAAACCCGTAGGAAATTAGATACCCCACATAATATTTAAGCCCAAAATATGTAATCCTATTTTTTGTAATTGTTATATTATATTCCATGTAAAAACTTATGTATATAAACTGTTGGATTATCGAATAAATAAATTAATTAATTAATAAAGTGAAGAAGCTACTAACGGAAGTTGCTAGTCAGGCTTGTCAAAGCATTCAATCGTTCGCTGACGCGGGAAATTTTCGTGGTGTCTACGCTGGCATTAAAAAGGCTTTAGGTCCTTTGGCTAAAAAAGCAGCTCCCCTTAAAGAAGCGGATGACACTGTTATTACAGATGCTCAACGCCAACTCAAACGCTGGGTAGAACATTATGTCGGTCGCTAATCAGAACCAGTTAATATAATGCCAGAAGCTGCTGATTGCATGCATAAACTAGCTACCTGGACAGAGATAGATGAGCTTCCTACGATAAGCGAGTATTCGCTTACATGGCTCTTGAGCAGCTTAAGATTGGAAAATCTCCTGGAAACGACGGTACCCACGCCGAAATTATCAGACTCAAGTGCATATTACTTATTCTGCACAATCTGTTGTGTAAATATTGGGAAGTGGGATATATACCACAGGATATGCGCGATGCTAACATCATCACCCTATACAAAGGCAAAGGTGACCGTGGTGACTGTAACTGTTATCGTGGAATATCCCTTTTGAGTATAGTAGGTAAACTATTTGTTCGGTTAGTCTTGCTAAGACTCCAGAAACTTGCTGACCGTGAATATCCCGAATCACAATGTGGATTCCGCGCCCAGCGTTCCACAACAGATATGATCTTTACACTTCGCCAATTGCAAGAAAAGTGTAGAGAGCAGAGAACACCTCTGTTTGTGGCGTTCGTGGACCTTAACAAGACCTTCGACGCCGTCAGCAGAGATGGACTTAACACTGCACTTTTAAACATCGGGTGCCCACCAAAACTCCTAAGCCTCATTAAATCATTCCACGAGGGGACATGAAGGATCTGTAGTTTTTAACGGCAATACATCCGAGCCGTTCGAAATGCGTAGAGGTGTTCGCCAAGGTTGCGTGTTAGCTCCTACCCTGTTTGGTATTTTCTTTTCATTGCATTTTAAAGTTGCTTTCGGCGTTGACCAACAGGGTATCCACCTGCACACACGGGCTTACGGGAAGCTGTATAATATCTCGCTTCTTAAGTCTAAGCATAACCGCGATATTCGTCGATAGTCGATTCGTCGTTTGCTGACGATGCAGCCTTCGTTGCAATTCTCAAAGTGAGCTTCAAAACATTGTAAGTTTTCCCACGCGTGTTCTCTGTTCTCTATGCCCATTAATGCCAAAAAAACAGTAGTGCCAGCTCAAGGCGCAGAATCACCGCATATCATGCTTAGTGGCGTTCCCTTAAACATTGTTGACAATTTTTGCTACTTGGGGTCGACTGTGTCGAACAACCTCATGCTCGATGCTGAGATCAATACGCGTATCGGCAAAGCGGCAACCATGTATGGCAGGCTCAGTACAAGGGTATGGAAAAATAAACATCTGACCACTAAAACCAAGAATATTGTTCACCAAACTTGCGTTTTAAGTATACTCTTGTACGGAGCCGAAACCTGGACATCGTATGCAAAACAAAAACGTCGACTTAACTCATTTCATACGCGCTGCGTAAGAAACATCTTGCATATAACCTGGCAGGACAGAGTCACAAACGAGCGAGTTCAAATTGTACAGCTGCCTAGTTGTACCGCCCTGCTCAAGCAGAGACGTTTGCGGTGGTTAAGGCATGTGCACCGGATGGAACCTTCGCGTCTCCCGCGGCGTGTCCTGCTTGGTCCCTTTATTTTTAATGTATAATTATAATTTTTATTGAAATTTTGAATTAAATTAACCATTTTTCCTCTATTTATTTTGTTTATTCATTGGTCGTTTGTTCATTTGTTATATATTTTATTGCTTATTGGTATAAAAATCTGACAGAGAATATGTACTCGCATATCTTTAATCTGGTAATAAAATTAATATAGTTATACAATTCATTTTTAAATTAATTTTCAATTTTATATCGTAATATATTAACATTTAACATTTTAATAGATAAATTAACATTTTAATAGATAAATTAATAAGTCATGAGAAAAAGTGGGGTTATCGGTTTAAATTTAATAATAAATACACGGAATCCATACTAGCATTTGCAGACGATCTTGCCATACTGACACGTAACCCTAAACAATGTCAGGTACTTTTAAATGAAGCAGAGGATTTCTGTACGTGGAAGGACTGAGGACAAAACCCAGTAAATGCCACTATCTGTGTCTGGGCAGACGAGACACCAAATATACCTCTTATAATCCGGGTCTTTCAATAGGCGGTCAAAGTGTTGCTACAATTACTGAAGCAGCCCCATTCAAATTTTTAGGTAAAAAAATAGATTACAAAGGTCGCACTCCATCTCTAGATATTATAGTGGATAGCTTTTTAAATGATCTTAAGAAGGTAAACGATCAACCAATCAGTAATATCAAAAAAGCTTGGATATATGACAACTATCTAACGTCACGTCTAAATTGGCCTTTTCTAGTTTACGATCTTAATAAAACCGTTTTGTCTAAGTTAGATGCAAACGTCATAAAGATATTGAAGTCGTGGTTTGGGCTCGCGCATTCAGCGGACTCTTCAACTTTATTCAGAGACTGAAACAATTTTGGGATGAAATTAAAGAAACCATCGGAGCTCTATAAACACCTAAGATTTACCAAAAGACATATCATCGAAAAATCTCATGATGATATTGTAACATCTCTTCCAAAAGATAAAAATGCATCAGAGCTGGAGTCACGAGTTCAATTCCATAAACAATTCATGATAGGTGCTCAAACAAATAAAGCAGGGTTAGGATCTAGCGCGAAAGTTCGAGATATAGACTTAACAAAATCCTTTATTCGGCAAGATGAAAACGATAAGTATGGAGTGCACGCGATGAATCTAGAAATTCAAAATGAGTGGGTGACGATAGGCGACTTTTGTATTCCATTAGCATTGAGGTGGTGCACCTTACTTCATGAGTGGTTTCCAGCCTTATTAAAAAATCTAAATGCATTCCAAATGACTCTCCCAGATCAAAGTAATTTAGTAAGATGGGGTAAAGCTACCGAAAAGTCTTGCAATATCTGTGGGGAGGCAGTAGGAACGGCTAAACACTTGTTGGTAGGGTGTAGGGTGCTATTGGAAAAAGGTCATTACTCGCGGCGCCATGATAAAGTATTGGAAATCATACGTGAAGCGGTTAGTCTTTCAGTAGCTAGAGCGCAAAAGGGTATAACAACCACCAAAAGATTCATAGAGTTCATTAAAGAAGGCTCGTATAAAAAAACAAAACAAAAGCCTCACTCTATCTTGGAGGCGGCTCGCGATTGGACTATAATGATGAATACGTATGAGAGACAGTATAGAATTCCTGAGGATATTGTTGTCTCGTCATCCAGACCGGACATATTCCTGTACTCTAGACAGTTAAAGCGCGTGATACTTGTGGAGCTTACTGTTCCGTGGGAAACTAACATCCCCAAAGATCACACAATTAAAGTAAACAAGTATTACGAACTGACCAACGAACTGACCAGGAATAGATATATAGTTAATTTGTACGCGGTAGAAGTGGGAGCGAGAGGTATAACAGCGAAATCTCTCTATAACCTACTTAAACATTTTGGCCTCTCTAGAACTATCATCAGTTCATTTCTAGAACGTACTTCAAAGACGGCATTGGTAGGTTCATTCCAAATTTGGTTAGGTAGGGAGAGGAGCGCAACCAGTTGATGGTGAGCGTGAATGCGCATTTTAAAGGGGCCCCTTAAACCTACACTTGGGTCGCAAGTCCCAGGGGCTGTTTGCACTCCTCTCCCTGCAGCGCGATGGGCCCGGCACCCGCACGGTGAATCCATGGAATGCTAAGAAGCTTCGTCTCATTGTTAATATATTTTACTAATGAATCAAAATGTATAATAATCGTTTATAATTAGATTAATATTGTTATCGTAAGTTGCTCATATCGATGTTGTTTGTGTCTATAATTGAGGTAACACTTATCTATCTAATTTAATTTTGTTTAAACATCTGCATGTAACAGTGATCATCTTGTTGGAACAATAAATAAATAAAATAAATAAATATGCCTGCCAGACACGGATTTACAATAACTACACACAAAAACAAAATAAGTGTGCCAAAGAGCGATGGAAAGGAGTCTAAATATACAAAAACAAAATCGGAAAAGATATACAGAAATAAGGAAAACAACAAAAATAATAGACGCTTTAGAATATTCTCAAAAACAAAATTGGTTTTGGGCGGGTCATATTGCACGTATGGACAATGAAAAATGAACACCAAGGGTAACTAACTACCTGGCAAGGACCAACAAATAAAAGATTAAGAGGTAGACCAAAGGAAAACTGGATTGATGAAATAAAAAGAAAAGCAGGTGAAAACTGGATTAACAAAGCAAAAGACAGACAAATGTGGAGCAAAATGGAGGAGGGTTTTACCCGTGGAGGGGTCCATAATGATTTATAAAAATGAATTTAGATTTTGATTATTTTGATTCATTTTTAATTTATTTATAATTTAAAATATTATGTACATGGAAATAAATAATTATGAATGGAATTTAAATTTAATGACTATTAGTAGAAATATTTTATTTTTTTAATGCATGCACATATTATGTCATAATCCATCACATGATATACTTGTTTAATATATTATTCATTATGGAAGTAAAGAGGCTATAATAATAATAACATTGAACGTAACTTGCAGTGCGCACGAGAGATAGTTTTAATATTATAATTACGGAGTTCCTCAGGGGTCCGTTCTTTCTGCAACTCTCTTCCTGCTGCATATTAACGATCTGCTCAAACCCGGTATCTATGGGTATGCAGACGACAGCACAGTGGTGGAAAGATACCTGCCGAGTAATCGGGCCAGTAGAGATCAAGTACAGGCTGAAAGAGAAGCCATGGTGCAGCGTTTGAATGACAAGCTAGAGGCAGTCTCCCTATGGGGCAATGCCAACCTTGTTAAATTCAACGCCACCAAAACGCAGACGTGTTTATTCACTGCTAAAAGGAGCCCTTTCACCTTGGCTCCTACTTTCCGGAATGTATCTTTGGAATACAGTGACCGACTTCAGTTGCTAGGGATAGAGATTTCCTCGAACCTCAACTTTGGTCGGTTCATTGAGTCTAGAGCAAGAGCAGCCGCCAGCAAGCTTGGCGTTCTTGCGAGGGTCCGACAGTACTTCACACCGAGACAATTACTAGTACTATATAAAGCACAAATCAGGTCGTGTGTGGAGTACTGTGGCCATATAGTGGCTGGTGCCGCAAAATGTCATCTTGCAGCTCTGGACTCAATTGAGAGGCGAGCTAAGAGGCTAATTGGTGACCCTGAGCTGGTTGACGCTCAACTCCATAGTCTCGAACACAGACGTAGAGTCGCGAGCCTCTCAGTATTCTATAGGATACATTTTGGTGAGTGTGCGAAGGAATTACATGAACTAATTCCCCCATCCCCCTTCCATCACCGGACGTTCCGACGCACGGCGAGCATCCATCCTTTCGTTGTGGATATTCCACCTATCCGTACGAAACGTTTTGCCTCGTCGTTTTTAATTCGTACAGCGAAGGACTGGAATAGCTTGCCTGCGTCGGTATTTCCGTCCGAGTACAATGTGGGTGTCTTCAAGCGAAGAGTGAATAGGCTGCTCCTAAGTTGATGCGCCTTACCACCTATGACTACATTTCACTTACCATCAGGTGGAGTGTAGTCAAGCAACAACTTAGTTCAATGTAAAAAAAAAAAAAAAAAAAAACGACGTAATAACTACCCTATCCTATCAGTGACTCCTTTAACATATGGTTTTTAAGTAAAAAGGTAGACGCGATGCCTCTAATTTAGTATTGTAAGTTTTTCTTATTTACTACTCTTAGGCTTTGACGCCAATTATATCCGTTACTTTCCAATACCTTTCTGACGTGTTTAAGTTCGTCCTTCACGTATGTAGGGTCACACAGTTGTAACGCTCTGTTTATTGGCGTACGAGGTAGTGTTGCTAAGTTGACCGGATGAAGGTGTGACTGGGCATGTGTGTAATGATCGGTGTGCGTAGGCTTCCTATATACCTTAGTTACTAAGCGGCCCTCAGTTGTTCGTTTCACCATCACGTCTAAGAATGATAACCTACAATCTAATTCTCTTACTACTGAGAACTTCAACTTCTTATATGCCCCGTTAAGGTAATACTTCACCTACATACCGGCACCAGTGTCGAGGTCTGAGGGGATGGTTAAAAATCAAGGGTTTCTCAAACCACTCCTTGAAAATATTTGCTATCACGGGAGCAATAGGCGATCAATTTGCATGAAATAATCCCCACGCCATACAAAATAAACACTTTCTAAACAAAACGTTATCAGTGGTATTAGAGACGGTTCTAAGTTGTTTTGAGCTAAGTTGTTTATTATATCAATAACTTCATATATAGGGATGTTAGTAAATAGCGACACTATATCAAAACTAAGCATTATTATGGTGTCTTTGATTTTAATCTCACTGATTAGTTGTATATAATGTCACGAATCTTTTACATAAATCTCAGTTTTGCCTGTCAAATGTTTTAAATTAGTGGCTAAGTAACGGGCTACCTTGGATGTGGGAGAGTCTATCTGGCTCTGTTAAGATTACTTAACATGCCACCGACAAGAGGCTGGCGCTGCGGCTATGTCTCTAAGGTGCGCGGAGGGGGGGGCACGTAACATGTACCTCTCTGCACGGGACTCAAGGAGTGAACGAGAGTGACGAGACGCGACCACGCGCGCGCACATTTTTATTTTTCACATCTCCTTATATTATATTCATCTGTACAGTGTCTCGAAGAAAATAGATCAATATTAAATACAGTCCAATATATATTTATTCCCGCCATACGACCGCGGGACCTCCTCAACAGGCTCACTATAGGTGTTAAAGGCCAATCCTGTTTGTGAATTTTTGCAGCTAGGCTCCACCACCATGCAAATTAATTATTGTATTGATATTGTGAGTTTTGTAGTAAATTGTAGAAGTTTTTTGATTTCTTGGGTGCCTGCCGCAACGGTTGGTACGTGTACTTGTATAATAGTCAGTCTTGTGTTGTCGAAATTTAGATATAATTGCAAATGCGATTGGAAACTCCAATAAAACTCAATATTTTGTTTATATTACTTGATACTTGTGGAGCTTACTGTTCCGTGGGAAACTAACGACCCCGAAGATCACACAATTAAAGTAAACAAGTATTACGAACTGACCAACGAACTGACCAGGAATAGGTATATAGTTAATTTGTACGCGGTAGAAGTGGGAGCGAGAGGTATAACAGCGAAATCTCTCTATAACCTACTTAAAGATCTCGGCCTCTCTAGAACTATCATCAGTACATTTCTAGAACGTACTTCAAAGGCGGCATTGGTAGGTTCATTACAAATTTGGTTAGGTAGGGAGAGGAGCGCAACCAGTTGAGGTGAGCGTGAATGCGCATTTTAAAGGGGCCCCTTAAACCTACACTTGGGTCGCAAGTCCCAGGAGCTGTTTGCACTCCTCTCCCTGCAACGCGATGGGCCCGACACCCGCACGGTGAATCCATGGAATGCTAAGAAGCTTCGTCTCTTGTCTCTCTCATTATTGTCGAGAAAAAATCTCAAAGAATATTGTAAAAGTTCAGTATTTACAAATAACTGAATTGCTTACTTGCTAAAAGTTAAAGCTCAGTCAGATATTATAAATTTATGTATATGTTGGGTATTATAGCAGTATAATATTTATAATATTGAGGGTGTTATATGTATCAAAATATTATAGTGTTAAGATACTACTAACGCTATCTTTGAATGTGTGTAAAAGTATTGAATAAATGTCATTTAGCAAGTTCAAGTTGAACTTAACACGTTACTTTAATTTTAGTGATTACAGGTAAAACAATTACTTGTCCATCGTGTACCGGTTGCAACCGCGTGTGTGTGGGTCGCGGGGCTGGTCGAGGGGCTGGTCGCGGGGCTGATCGCGAGGCTGGTCGCGGGGCTGGTTTATTGAAACACTAAACCTGGTTGCGGTACCTTGTTGTTCATGATGGCGCGCATACACATGATGCAGACGTGTATGTCGTCGGTGGCGGCGCCCATGTTGAGGCGCGCGGCGTGGCGCGAGCGGCGCCGGGCGGCGGCGGGCGAGGCGGGCTCGGCGTCGGAGTCGGCCGAGCGCGCCCGACGCCGCCACGAGGCGCCCAGCGTGCCGCCGTCCGGCCCGCTGCAGTCCGACGTCGTCGTGTTCGCTGGAGTCAAGGCGCGACTTTAGAATCTTCGTTGGTTCAAAGAATTTTTCATAATTTCGTGAACGTAAAGAGTCATTCTACAGTGTGCACGTCAAATGTGTTTTTGAATATTTCAGTGGCGACTCTGTATGTACCCTGATTGATGGCGTCGGAGGAATGGCTCCGGGCGAGTGCGATGCGCTGCTCGTGCCGCATCATACTGAGACGGAAGCTCAGGTAGTCGATCAGCACATCCAGACCTTGGTTTTGATCGTTCAGAAATTCGCGAACCCATCTATAGATGAAATGTATTTTGAACACCTGATACGTGATAGTGATCTCTTAGTTAGAAACATAATATCTATACTCGTAGGTATTAATAAGATAGCTTGTATGGTTATCTTGTTTTTATATACTCACTCGATGTGATTGGTCCGTAGGGATATTTCTAAATCTCTGAGAACTTGAGTGGATGTAGAGTCGCCAACCATTTTTCTTTTCTGTAAACCAAAATCAATTTTATTATAGAAAAGCAATAACACAATCTTGGTATGTCATATACCTACGTATTTTAAAGCAAAGAAAATCCTATACAATGTGCTGGATAAGGTTATAAAAAGTGAGAAATTAGAGAAAATGTAATGATGTTATTACTACTGACAGAAATGTTACACCGAACGGATACAAAGATTACGACATAGGAATGTTTTCATATATTTCGAGGGTAAATGGAGATGAAAGAAGGTATCCCTGATAAGTAATAATAAAGTTTTAGATGTACATGTCGGAATAGGGTCGGACATCAGAAGTAAAACTTAGGAGACACCTTTAAAGAGTGATTACAATTATATCAAATATTTTAAGAATTATTATAATACAACGAATTTACATTTAATTAACAAATTATTATAGAGCTAGTATTTAATATAAATACTAACAGAATAATTAAATTCAAACGAAGTATGAGACAGACATTAACAATAATGAAAGTCTATTAATCAGTTTGTTCAACTGTAACGTTTTTAAAGCCGTTACAGGTATATTGTCGGTAATGTTGGAAGATAGCTTACATGGTAAGTGCTCCGTGTTGCGCACTGTACGAGAGTTTCGTAGGAGGTTTTTAAAAAGAAATTTTAATTAACACTAGAAATAATTGTTTATTATAAAGAAAAAACTCTCAATATAATTGTTAGAAATAGTAAAATGATATAGAAAAATGATATACAGTCGCGTGCAAGTAAATCGACTCAAGCCTCAAGTGCGCATAAAAAGTGATATAACTAAAAAATTACTTATTTTACCTCTATATAATGTTTTACATAATTAAAGCCTAGTAATTAGGCTTTCAAATGGTAGCATAATATCAGTAATTTAAATAAACACTTGTACTTAGAATGCAACTGAACGCAACCTCCCGTAAACTGCTCTGCGCTCTATACACAACTTGCGCGACACAACCCCCTATAAAAACCCTCTGTAATCGTTTTTTCTTATCAGTCGCTCATTAGACGTTGACCTGAACACATCTCTGCAAATTAAAGCCGTCATTTGAAGAAAATTATGGATACAACACCTGAGGAAGCCGCTCAAGTCGTTGCCCTATTGCAAGAAGGGTTGAACCAGCGAGAAGTCGCTCGTCGTTTGAATATGAGTCAGTCCGCTGTCTCGAGAGTATACAGAAAGTTTCAAGAGACTGGTGCCTTCACTCGGAGGCCTAATACCAGCCGACGCCGGTGCACCTCAGAGCGTGACGACCGGTTTTTGGTCTCGACCTCTCTCCGAAATCGACACCTTACCGGCGTAGATGTGCAGCAGGAGCTACGTCAAGTTCGCGGGGTGACTGTCAGTCAGTGGACAGTTAGAAGAAGGTTGAAAGAAGCTAACCTTTCTCCGAAAAGACCCGCTACAGGCCCAAAGTTGACCACAGCTCATCGTCAAGCACGGCTTCACTTTGCTCGAGAGCATTTGGATTGGAGCATAGAGCAATGGCAGTCAGTCCTGTTCACAGATGAGACGAGGATGTGTCTCCATGGCAGCGACAGGAGAGGTCGGGTATACCGTCGTCCCGGTGAACGGTTTTCACAGTGCTGCTTTGTGGAAACCGTTGCATATGGTGGCGGATCTTGCATGATGTGGGCCGGAATTTCCTTAGAAGGCAAAACGGAGCTTGTTTTCGTTCCTGGGGGAGGCCGGGGAGGAGGTCTGACCAGTGATCGTTACATTGAAAATGTTCTACTGGATCAAGTTGTCCCTTATCAAGGCTTTATTGGAGAAAATTTCATCTTGATGCATGACAATGCCCGATGTCACACTGCTCGGGCCACACGTGATTTCCTGAACGAAGTTGGAATTCACACTATGCATTGGCCACCGCTCAGCCCCGATTTAAATCCCATTGAGCACATATGGGACGAGCTCAAAAGGAAAGTTAGAGCGAGGAAATCAGCTCCGACAAACATCAATGAGCTCAAGACTGCGTTGGTAGAAGAGTGGGGTCGAATACCACAATCATCCATTAAAAAGTTGATAAGGTCGATGAAGAATCGCATGAGAACAGTGATCAGAGCTAGAGGAGGAAATACCAAATATTGACACGAATAAATTTTTTATCTTACGCGCATTTTGTTTCATTTAAACACAATAGCCCCATACTGTGAAATTGTATGAATTTTCAACATTTTTTACATTATCATTGGCATTAACCTTTTTTACTAAACTACTGAATCGATTTTCATGCAACTTGCACCATTTTAAAGCTCAATTACTAGGCTTTAATTATGTAAAACATTATATAGAGGTATATTAAGGCATTTTTAAGTTATATCACTTTTTATGCGCACTTGAGGCTTGAGTCGATTTACTTGCACGCGACTGTAGTAAAAGAAATTGAATTATGACCAACTCGTACTGAGATTCGTGAAAGACAAACTCTCTAAATTAAAATAATCGTGTTATTATATTAATAATGCTGACGTGAAATGATTATCACCTATTCAGCCTACATGGGTACATGGGTATAATAACCCCCCGCGAAAGACTAAAATTCATGGTAAAAATGGAATTTCAGAAAGTTATGAAATTTAAACCATTCCTCTAAGTCTAGGCATAGGAATGTCTGTTTCATGTGAATCTTGTAAATCTATTGGATCATCGGTACGAGTAGGTTTTACACAAGATAGGGAAAACATATTATTATTACTAAAACACTTATATAATTTGTATATAATAAAACAAGTTACAATAACAAAGAAAAATGTATTAAGAGCTAAATAATGAGTTTCATATTTCTGTAATATAGGTTTACCTGTTATTATTTTGTCCAGGTCAGGAAGTAATTTTACATTATTATTTATTTTAGATAAATCTGTTAATTCGATATTTCGTAATTTCATAAAAGGTTGATTAAAACTAAATACATTCATTAATTTATTGAATTACAACAAGAGTCATTAATAATATTAAAATCTAACTTAGGGGTAGGTATCGAGATATTAATCATACTTCCAGATGATAAAAGTTTTACATTTTGAGTATATGCTGTGCACTGTTCTGACATTTGTAGAATACCTGTACCAGATACATTTATTTCCGAAAGTTCGGAAATGCCACAATCGATGGAAACTTTACTTGGTTTTGTCTGTACAAAAATCCAACGATTATTGATTAAGGGTTTCCATATGTCTAATTCACCAATTACTGTTTTTGTTTCGCACTGCTTAGGAAGAACACTTATTGATTTCGTTAATAGTCCACTTTCACACGTTGGGTGTCCATTTGTTAATAGTACTGTAGATATTTCACGAAGCAAGAACTCAGCGTTTATCGCCTTACATTTATTTAAACTATTTAAATTACAAAACCTGATTTTATCTTTAGAAATAGCATATGAACTAGAGGGTGCAATAAAACTAAAAGTATTAGGGTTTTTAACATCATGTGGAATTGGTAATGGTAAATTCTGATACAATAGAAATTCGTCACGAGATACTAAAGGTATTTGTAAAACAAACACAATTTTATAATTAAAATAATAACAGACTACATTAGAAATACTTAAAATTAAGTTAATATTATTTAAAGTTATTGTTAAAGGAATCTCAGTGTCTCGAGGCAGGTGCCTGCTGTTATCTACGAGTTCCCGGTAAAGTTGAATTGGCGATAAAATATTTGGGTGTAGTATGTTTTGACTACATAGAATTATAGCAATAACTTGGTCTTCTAATTGAAATGACAATGTAAGCAAAGAACTCTCCAAGTTGATAAGTAAGGAGTCGACTTTCATATCAATTATTGATCCATTCAAAATTTTAGTAATATTATTTATTTCAATTAAAACGTTAGTTAAAGTCTGATTTAGAGTATTCTCATTACTTTTAATATTATCTATTATTTTCTTAAATGATTCCAGTGCGACGTTTCTTATTAATATATTATCTTTTACCAAACTTGCTAGTTTTTTCTCATCGTCTTGAATAGATTTAAAAGCAGAATCGTATCTAAATGCGTCGTTTCCATCAAGAGTGCCAAAAATGTTTTTAAATACTGTACCAACTCCGGCAAACCAAGCAGAGCGTTTACTACGTTTAGTAATTAAATGGGAAATTGATTCATATTCTCGTAATGTATCTTTAAATCTTACAGAAAAGGGAGATAGATTAAGTATACACTGATAATTTTCTGTTTCCTTACATATATATCTAAGATTTTCAATGGTATTGTTAAGATTAATCAGATGAGAGTCAATATAAGACATGTCTACAAGGCTTAAAACATTTAATTTTCCTTTGATGAGTCTAATTTTACCGACACTATCGAAGTAAATTCCGGAACTAGAAGTTATTGGTTGAACAAGGTCGGGCTGTGCATTAATCGACTCACTGAAATAAAATTAATTAAATGAATATAGGCATGTATTACATCCTAAATTTAAAAGTTTTACTTATTTTGAAAGAAATTAAACTAGAAACCAAATTGTGTTGTAAGAAGTACTTATGAGATTTCGGCAGGTTTAAATTGATCAAAATGGTGAGTAACATGTCTTCTATTTACTAAAGCGTAGCTGTATGATTATTGTGTACTTTTATAATTTTATATGGTCCTTTCCAGACAGGAGACAATGCTTTTCTAAGTCGAAGATGGTTTTTCAAATATACAAAATCTCCGGCTTTATACTTTGGAGGAGTTTTATTATGGGAATCATAATAAGATTTAGAAGATTCTTTAGATTTCACGATGTTTTCTAATGCTTTTTCTCTAGAGTATGTTAATTTATGTTGTAATTTTTTTTACGTAATCTGTATAGGTTAGCAGAATTATCTTCGTATATGGTGTTTGGAATAAAGGGTTTATGACCAAACACTAATTCATAAGGTGTGAATTTAGTAGTCGTATGAATAGTTGTGTTATATGTGAGAATAGATGTATATACATAAGTTAACCAATTATCTTGATCGTCATTGATGAAAGATTTTAGATATACTTTTAAGGTAGAATGGTTGCGCTCTAAAGCACCTTGAGTTTAGGGATGGTAGGTCGACGACCAAAGTTGTTTGATTTTAAGGAATGTGCATGTACTTTTGAAAAGGTCGGAAGTGAAATTTGTGCCTTGATCTGTTAATATGGTTTTCGGAATACCTAAAAGAGAAATGAAATGAATGAGACATTCACTGGTTTCTTCAGCAGTGGTGCTGCGTATTGGGTAAGCAATTGAATATTTCGTTAAATCGTCCTGAATAGTTAAAATATACTTTAATTTTGCAAGGCCAGATTCGGGAAGTGGACCGACTATATCTAATGAAATTCGTTGGAATGGAGCAGTAGACGTAGTAGTTATTTCCATAGGTGCCCTGTTTACTTTTCTTAATGCCTTATTTTCTTGGCATTGCTTACATTTCTTAACGTAATCCTCAATTTCTCGTCTCATTCCTTTCCAATAGAATTGTTCCTGGATTCTACATTACATTCTGGTACTTCCTAAATGACCGGCTATAGGAATATCGTGATTTTCACGTAAGATTTTGGGTATTTCGCTTAATGATGGATAAATAATTTTATTGAGATGTATATGAATAGTTATCTTTGTATTATGAAATATATATGCGAGAATGTTGTAAAGTCTAGTATAAGAATGTTTGTCAAATGGATTCTTGAAATCGGAAATAGCAATATCTGTCACTTGTATTTTAAGTAATTCATCTCTTATTGATTTTAAGGTGTTGTATATATCGGAGTATGGAGTTTCATCAAATTGATGAACCTTAGAGAATATAAAGTAAAGGGTTTTGTCTAAATAATTAACGTTTAGGAATCTGTGAAGTTTTTTTTCCGAATTCACTATAAGTTCGACATTATTAATATTTGCCAATATTTCAGCGATCTAAGGATTTGATTCATCTAAATCAATTGAAGTAGGAACTATAATGACCTTATGTGGAGATTTTAAAAGACTTCCATTATGTTCTCTTAGGATTGTATTAAAGACATGGTTTTTACTATTGAGTAATTTTAAAATCTCCGTTGTATATATTATTATCTAATTGTGTATCTTCTTCAAGGGGTGGGGGGTGTCTAAGTTTACTTCCAAATGATCAGTATTAGGACTGGGATTAAATGGTTCTAAGTCAATAAATTCGGGATTTGGCTCTGGATTTGCCAAAGGATTTTGTAATCGTAAAGGATTTAATGGATCTCTTTTATTCTGGAAATTAGGAGGAGATGGTATTTGTACTGGAGGTTCTAAGAGGGGATCTTCTACGAGATTTTCGAAATCGTCTAATAGTTCTGGAGGTAGGGTTATAGGAGATGTCTCTACTAGATTTACAGGGTAACGAGAAAGAGTGTCGGCGTTTGTATTGATTTTTCCTTTTTTAAGAATTATGGTATACTCAAATTCTTCTAAGTTTAAACGCCAACGCACTAATCTGGACCCTGGGTCTTTACAGTTGAATAACGACTGTAGTGGTTTGTGATCAGTAACAATTGTAAATTTATTTCCATAAAGATAGGGTCTGAAGACTTTAGTCCCAAATACGATAGCTAAACACTCTTTTTCTGTTACGCTATAATTGCACTCGGCCTTATTAAGTGTGCGCGAGGCATAAGCAATAGGTCGGTCTTTTCCTATTTGACCTTGAGATAGAATTGCTGAGATTGCAAAATTAGACGCATCGCATGTGAGTATGAAGGTTTGGGAAAAATCAGGGTAGGCAAGGACAGGGGAAGTGATAAGTTTATTTTGAAGGGATTCGGGTATATCTTTCTTTAAAAGTGCTGTTAAGGGTTTTGCTGCTTTAGAAAAATCAGGAATAAATCTTCTGTAGTAGGAGATGAGTCCGAGGAATGATTTGATGTCTTTCTGGCATTTAGGTATAGGGAATTTAGTAATTATTTTGATTTTCTCTGGGTTTGGTTTTAAAGGTGGTAGAGCCTAGCTGCAGTCCTTTCACTGCAGTTCGTATTGGGCTGGCTCGACCGGGGAAGGACCACCCTCTCACAGAAGACAGACGTGCAATAACCAAATTCCTTTGGTTATGTTCCGTCGGTGAGTGAGAGATTCCGGAAGCCCAACCCCCCCCCCCCCCCCCCCCACGCCAAAACATGAACATGAATGCATTGTTAAAAGGAATTGTACCCCAGGAGGGTACCGGCTTCGATGAAGCCGGACAATCCCTCCCCGGGCAAAATCGGGGAAATGATTCTCCGCTTTTGCTCGGGCCGCCTGTCGTATCTGGGGCGGGCATAATACTGCATTCCGTGTTCAACGAGGGCAAACGACGAGCAAACACAGCGGCACCCCGTTCCACCCTGAGTGTGGACTTTTGCAACAAAAGGGGACTTCACTCCAACTTAAACGCCGTCCACTATCATCTTGAGACGGCGCAGCCGGCCTTGTTGTTTTTGACGGAGACGCAGATATCTCAACCTAGCGACACAGCGTACCTATCATACCCCGGGTATAAACTTGAACATCATTTTATACCACACGCCGGGGTATCTGTGTTCGTAAGGGAGGATATCTGCTACCGTCGCCTTCAGTTTTTTGAAGGTCGGGACCTGTCTTTACTTTGGCTGCGCACCTGTCTTTACTTGACATGGACGATCGTGTCAGAGTCTACGCGTGCCTCTACAGGTCCCATAGTGGTAATGCAGAAACGGAGCAACTCTTGGGCCATGTCCAGGCGAAGATTGACGACCTGCTTTCACAGATTCCCTCCGCTGAAGTCATAGTCCTTGGGGACTTCAACGCGCACAATACCGACTGGCTAGGGTCACGTGCCACTGACTACGCGGGGAGATCTGTTTTTAACTTTGCTCTGGCAAATGGTCTGTCCCAATTGGTTCAGACGCACACTCGTCTACCAGACGTGGACAGCCACATGCCCTCTTTGTTGGATCTCCTGCTGACTACACATCCCGGAAAGTACCAGGTCATTGTCGAGGCCCCTCTAGGGTCCTCCGATCATTGCCTGGTACGGAGTGTGGTGCCAATTCAACGTCCGGCTCGCACAAGACCCGCGACCCGACGCGTTTGGCACTACAAGTCAGCGGATTGGGATGGACTGCGGTCCTTTTTTGCGTCCTACCCATGGGGGCCGATTTGTTTCCCTTCCAATGATCCCAGTGACTGCGCTGCGGCTGTAGCTGAAGTGATACTACAGGGCATGGAACTTTTTGTGCCAAGCTCTGTGGTGCCACTTGGTGGCAGATCGCGGCCTTGGTTTGATGCGTCTGTCAGGGCTGCAGCAGCCGGCAAACGGCAGGCGTATCGTGCTTGGGCTAATGCGTTAGTCACCAAGGATCCGAACTCTAGAGATCTGAAGAGGAAATATAATCGTGCCTCCAGATTCTTCAAACGGCAAATAGCTAGAGCAAAGTTCAAGCATGTCGTCAAAATCGGGGAACAGCTGGCAAAGTACCCACCTGGCACGCGCAAGTTCTGGGCGCTATCCAAAGCCAGTCTGGGCAACTTTTGCCAGCCGTCCCTACCGCCATTGCACACGGGGAATGACTCTCTGGCCCACACGGCAAAAGAGAAAGCCGATCTCTTGGGCACTCTTTTTGCCTCAAACTCGACTTTGAACGACCAAGGGAAGACACCGCCTACCATCCAACGGTGTCAGAGCTCCATGCCTGAAATAATTTTCAAGCAAAAACACATTCGACAGTCTCTGTTTTCCTTGGATGTTCATAAGTCGAGTGGGCCGGATGGGATTTCCCCATTGGTGCTACGAACATGTGCTCCTGAGTTGACTCCAGTGCTAACGCGTCTATTTCGGTACTCCTATATAAAAGGCGTAGTCCCGGTCTCATGGAAGAGCGCCTTTGTCCATCCGATCCCTAAAAAAGGGGATAGCTCAGACCCAGCTAACTACAGACCTATCGCCATCACCACTCTACTCTCCAAAGTCATGGAAAGCATCATCAACCGACAGCTCCTGGCGTACCTCGAGAATCACCAGTTGATCAATGACCGGCAATATGACTTCCGCCATGGCCGATCGGCTGGTGATCTTATTTTATATCTTACGCATCGTTGGGCTGCGGTTGTTGAAAGCAAGGAAGAGGGTCTGGCAGTTAGTCTGGATATAGCGAAAGCCTTCGATCGTGTATGGCACAAGGGGCTTCTTTCGAAGCTTCCTTCCTATGGGCTTCCCGAGAGTTTGTGCAAGTGGATTACCAGCTTTCTCACTGGGCGGAGCATACAGGTCGTTCTCGACGGTTTTTGCTCGGACCCCAAGCCCGTGAACGCAGGTGTACCCCAAGGCTGCGTGCTATCCCCAACCCTGTTCCTCTTGCATATCAATGATATGTTGGATATTTCCAACTTACATTGTTACATTGTTATGCGGATGACAGCACTGGGGATGCGGTATATTCCGGCCGTGCAGGTCTCTCTCGGGAAAACGTCAACGAGTGCCGAAAGAAACTTGTGTCTTCTGTAGAGACATCCTTGGGGATGGTCTCAGAGTGGGGTGAACTGAACCTCGTTTAGTTTAATCCCCAAAAGACACAGGTTTGCGCGTTTACCACTAAGAAAACCCCAATTGTCGTATCGCCGCTCTTCGAAAGCACACCCCTCAACGCCTCGCCAAGTATCAGTATACTGGGCCTCGACATTTTGAGCGACTGTCAGTTTCGTGGTCATCTGGAGAGCAAGGCCAAACTTGCCTCGATGAAATTGGGTGTAATCAATAGAGCGAGGCAGTATTTCAATCCTGGCCAAAGACTTGCGCTCTATAAGGCGCAGGTCCGACCACATATGGAATACTGCTCTCATCTCTGGTCCGGTTCACCCCAATACCAGCTTCTACCTTTTGACCGCGTACAGCGGAGAGCCGTTCGGATTGTCGGGGACCCAGTGCTCTGTGAACGGCTGGACTCTTTGGCATTGCGTAGAGACGTGGCTTCTTTGTGCGTTTTCTATCGCATTTACAACGGGGAGTGCTCCGAAGAGCTTTTTGATCTGATGCCCGCCGCCGAATTTCACCACCGCACAGCACGACATCGCCTGCAATACCATCCTTACCACCTGGATGCGTGGCGATCCTCTACTGTGCGGTTTTCAAGAACATTTTTTCCACGTACCACAAAGATGTGGAATGGACTTCCTTCGGCGGTGTTTCCAGATCGATACGACATGGGTACCTTCAAAAAAGGCGTTTATATCCACCTCCAAGGCCGGCAACGCTCTTGTGAGTCCTCGGACGTTGCAAGAGTTCGTGGGCGGCGGTGATCACTTCACACCTGTGATCCGCACGCTCGTTTGCCCTCTTGTCACATAAAAAAAAAAAAAAAAAAAACGCCATCATTATTTATTATATGACCCAAATAAGCAACTTCTTTACGCAAAAACTCACATTTGTCGGGTTGTAATTATAAATTGTATGTTTTTAATCTTTCGAAAACTGATGTTAAATTATGAATGTGACTTGGTAAGTCAGGAGAATAAACAACAATGTCATTCAAGTACACGAAACATGGCATTTTAGTGAATTGGTAATGACCTTGTGGAATAGAAAAAGCAGTTTTTGGAGCATCTTCATCTGAGATTGGTATTTGATGAAATCCGGAAGTGAGATCTAATGTGGTGAAGTATTGACTTTTCCCGAGCTGATCTAGAATTTCAGTTATTTGAGGAATCGGGTAAGTTTCACCTAAGGTTATATCATTGAGTTTACGGTAGTCTATCACTACACGCCATTTTTGTTGTCCTGAGGCGTCTTGTTTATTGGGTACAACCCATATGGATGAAGACCATGGTGAATTAGAGGGTATGATAATGTTTTGTTTTAACATTTTGTTCATTTGTGATTCAACCTCTCGCTCTTATGACATTCGGGAAACCTATAAGTTTTAGTTTGGATGGGTATATTTGATGTTGTTCTAATTTTAGTTGGTCATTGGGTAAATGAAATATGTCCGAATAGTTCGAGCATATGTGTAAGAGAGCTTGTTTCTCTTCTGAATTAAGATGGGAGATTCTCAACTGGTCGATGACTTCATTAGTTCTAGACGAGACATGGAATAATTGCATTGGTGTAGAATGTATAGAAGAATGTAGAATAGATGGAGTCTTAAATGATTCTAGAGTAAGGTTAAGATTAGAATGAACTGTGACTGGTTCTTCAGAGATATTTACAACAGTAATGTTTATTCGTTTATTTTCTTTAACTTTCACGATACAATTTGCGACTAGTATGGATTTAGAAATATGCTGATCTATGATAGTGCCCTCCAGTATTTCTGGATTACTCACTGTACATTCGATAACTTCTTCAGATCTAGGAGGAATAGTATACACCGGTTCAGCGAAATTGAGTTTAACTTGGTTTTTTTTTATTTGTAAAATTCCTTTGGAGTAATCTATTTGACAACCTAGAATTTTTAAAAAATCATTGCCAATGATTCCATCGTGATTAAGATTAATATCTTCTACCACATGAAATTCATGGGATACCATTGTATCCGGATTTACATGTAAATTTAATTTAAAACTGCCCCAAGTGGTAGTACTATTATCACCAGAATCAATACCTCTTAATGATATTAAATCTCTACTAAATTTTGGAATTTGTATCACCAAACATAATTTAATTAAATTTACTGAAGACCCTGTGTCTACCAAGAATGAGAGAGGCTGTTTGGATACTGAAGTTAGAACGTTAATATGAGATAAATATCTATTTTTGGAATTTGTATTAATTTCATAGACTTTAAGATTATTTTCCTCTTCCAGCTTCAAATTGCGGGGAATATGGAATGGAACAGATGTTCTAAAAGTTCTATAATTAGAAGACATAGTAGTTAAAGTGGACGTAGCAGGATTAGTAATGGAATAGATGATGGGTTTATGTGAAACAGTGGAAACAGTGGATACAGCGGATACAGTAGATACAATGGATGTGCTAGATACAGTAGAAACAGTGGACGTATTAGATATAGCGGAAACAGTGGAAACAGCGGATACAGTGGATACAGCGGATACAGCAGATACAGTGGATGTACTAGATACAGCGGATACAGTGGATACAGTAGATACAGCGGATACAGCGGATACAGCGGATACAGCGGATACAGTGGATGTACTAGATACAGCGGATACAGTGGGTGTATTAGATACAGCGGATTGTTTGGTATCGACTTTTTGTTTATTGGAATAATTTCCCGAGCGATACTTATCGGGAAATTTTAGACGTTTAAATTATCGGTTTCGTCGATTCCGATACCTTCATTTGTTGAATCAATTGTAAAAACTCTGCGTGGAGTGTTTTGAGTTATACCATTATTAGGACTCTTTGGTGGATTTTGGAAGTTTGACGCATTAGATCGGTTTTTGTTGTTATTGTACTGACGTTTGCGACAATTTTCTATTGTATGTCCTACGTTCTTGCAATAGCGGCTCGTCAAGCTATTATTATCAACACGATTATAATTTAAACTAGAAGGTTGATTTTGTCTCGATTGGAAATCTCTACGGGGTAAAAATCTAGGTCTATCAGTAGTAGTAGTTTGGGTTGACTGAAATGGTTTTTTATTAATGCCTAAAAGAATCTTTTCTTCTGCTACTGTAAAGCTTACAGCAGAGTTGAGTGAGTCAGGATCACGACATCTCACGATCTGTGACAATCGGGGATGTTAACCAATTAAGAAGGTGTGGAGAGCGAGATCCTCCATGGCCGCTATACGGCCTGTAAGTTCCGTTTTCCGTTTTGTTGGTATTGAAATATTAATTTCAGTAAGGAGTTTAGACAAGCATGTTTCTATTCGTAAAGCGAATTGATTAACTGTCTCAATTGAAGTTTGTCTGCATTCCTGCCATTCTGATAAAAGATGGGCGTAGTGTTTTCTTTCCCCGAATTGTTGTTTAATAAAATCTATAAACTGTTCAAACGATTTAAATTCTTTAATATTACATATAGATTCAGCGCGCCCTTCCAATTGACTCAGTACATATTTAAATAAAATTGGTTTTTGTGTTCTTGTAGCTAAGTTATAAGCATTTTGACAGTTTGAAATAAAAGGATTTAATTTTTCTCTTGGCCCATCAAAGGTTTTTATGAATTTTAGTAAGACATTTAACTCCACGTTTTCATCTATTTCATGACGCGACGAGGCTGTCCTAGAGACACTAGGATTTTCATCTTTTGTAGTCATGATAATAAAATGTAGTTAATTTGGAATGATAAAATAATCCACAGAAGCCTTCTCTATACTACACAACCTTATCTCTAAAAAATGCTCTTATCGCTTCTATGTATTGTAATATACAAATACAATGTACACTTACGAAATTGAATGCTTAAATATTTAAAATGAATTTATTATTTTATTGACGAGTGGTAGTGGTAGTGGTAGTGGCCTCGGTGGTAGGCCATAACATCAGGTCGCCGGCAAGGTTACCACCCTTCGGGCAAAGCCGTACCGCAAAGCGACTCTGTCGTGTTCCGTTACGTTGCTCGATGAAGCCGTATATGGGAAATGGGTCTGAACAGCTGCGTTGCGTAGGTGAACCGTTTTGTCGTCGAGTTAGTGTTTGTTGTGTCGGGTGCCTAGTCGAGGAGGGTAGCGGGATCCGAAGCGACGGCTTTCCGCTGGCCGCCCGCAGATAGTTGGGGGCCCAAGTAGTGGGTTATCTCCCCATGAAAGGCTGCCCCGCCAGCTGCGAAAAATCCCAAGGTGGCTCCATCGTGCTGGTTGGCGACCAGATGAGGAGGCCCGATGGCGATCCCTGGGGGGGTTCGGGCGTCCCCGCAGTCTCCAGACTAGCCTCCCATTGGCACAGCAACATCAATTTCGACGTCGGGTTCGATACGTAGCGCCTCGTTCAACTGCCATTTCCTATCCTATTCACTCCATTTAAATTTTTATGAAAAGTAAGAAAAAGAAAAGTAAGGTTACTCAGCGGTTGCACTCCTCCTCACTCCTAGTGCACCTCGCTAATATTCGAGGATTGCACTCAAATCTCGAAGAGACAGAGCAGCCGCACTTACTCTTTCTGACGGAGACGCAGATACAATGTCCTTTGAGCACTGCGTACCTTGCTTACCCTGGGTACACATTAGAGCACAATTTCCGCTCACGTGCCGGGGTTTGCGTGTACACGCGGAACGACCTCTGTATCCAGCGCCTTCGTCACCTTGAAGACCCCACTTTTTCTTCCCTATGGGTTTTGGTAGACACAGGAAACGAAAAAATCCTGTATTCCTGTGTTTACCGTTCGCACAGCGGTGATCAGGAGACAACCAGATTATTTGAGTATCTCAGTGAGGCTGCTGATATGGCTCTGCATCGGTACCCTTCAGCGCAGCTCGTCTTTCTGGGGGACTTTAATGCCTGTCATCAGGACTGGCTGTTCCCGTACCAGAAGACAGACCACGCTGGAAGAGAGGCGCGGAACTTTGCGTTGTCCTTGGACCTCTTTCAGCTGATGAGGCAAGCGACAAGGGTGCCTGATGTGGAGTCACATACAGCCAACTGCCTGGACCTTCTGCTGACAACTGATCCAGACAGGTATCGTGTAGAGGTTTCCTCCCCCTTGGGAACCTCCGATCACTGTCTGGTGAAATCTGTATTAACTTATTCCCAGCCGGACTTAGACTTCCATGGTGTTAGGCGAATTTGGAAATACAAGTCAGCAGATTGGGATGAGATGCGGCACTTCTTTGCATCTTATCCTTGGCGGCAGGTTTGCTTCTCTTCTGAGGATCCGTCGAGTTGCGCGGATGCTATAACTGATGTGGTACATCAGGCAATGGAGTATTCCTTTTGCTGATGTACCTATCGGTGGCAAAGCTCGCCCATGGTTCAATGCCGAATGTGGACATGCTGAAAAGCAAAAACATTTGGCATATGTTACTTGGGTTGATGCTCGAAACCGCAAAGCTCCGGATGTGAGTTCCAAGAAGAGAGCCTTTAACCAAGCTGCTAAGTCGTATAAAAAGGCATTACGTAGGGTTCGTCTCTGTCGTATCGCTTGGCTAATTTCTGCCGAAACTCACTGCCACCTCTGCTGAAGCCAGATGGATCTCTGGCTCATTGAGCGAAAGAGAAAGCGAATTTATTTGCTTCTCTTTTCGCTAATAATTCTCATCTAGACACTGGCAACGCTTCTCTAGCACATCTTCCTCACTGCGGAATTTCTATGCCTGAAATCCGCATCACTAACAAAGAGGTATGGAGAGCATTTTGTCGTCTAGATGTGAATAAAGCCAGTGGTCCGGATTGTATACCAGCCATTCTGCTCAAAACATGTGCAGCTGAGTTGTCTCCTGTATTGACACGTCTGTATCGCCTCTCTTTCAGGACTACAGGAATAGCGCCGAAATCCTGGAAGCTTGCTAACGTGCAGCCAGTGCCCAAAAAAGGTAGCCGTGCCGATCCTGCCAATTACAGACCGATTTCAATCACCTCCATACTCTGCAAGATTATGGAGCGTGTATTGAACTCGCGCCTTTTAGCATACTTAGAAGGTAACGATCTCCTCAGTGACCGACAGTACGGGTTTCGCCGAAATAGGTCCACTGGGGACCTTCTAGTTTATGCCACACACGTTTTAGGCGAGGCCTTGGAGAAGAATGGAGAAGCGGTCGCCGTCTCTCTAGACGTCTCGAAGGCATTTGACAGGGTCTGGCATGCGGGCCTTTTAAGCAAGCTTTCAGCGTACGGTATATCTCCTGGTCTGATCGGCTGGGTAACGGACTTCCTGAATATCCTCTTTATTTTCCGGTGATATCTTAATTAATTTTATTTGTAAGTGCATTACATAGTCGTATATACACGTTTTATTATTATTATTATTATCATTATTTGTTCACTATGTCACACTATTTCACCCAAATTATAATAATAAAACGGGCTGTTAATATATTCACTTAATATTAATTAACAGTGGGTACTGTTACTATTTGTTTAGTAAAACCACAGGGTACAACAGTGTCGATTATCTTCCATTGTCAAACGTCAAGAATGTCAAATGTCAGCGTGTGATGTTTGCCTTAACTGTCATATGTCACACTAGTTGTCACTTGACAACCTTGGCATTTAATTTGGTAATTCTTTATCAATATATTTCTTTATTTTATCTTAATTCTTTGTCGAGAACAAATATTTTTCTAGCTTTTAAAATCAAGTTAATATTTCTATGTTTAATGTACCATATATTTTAACTGATTTGGACGAATATTTAGTTTGTTCCTTGATACTGTGTTTGCATGTAGTTTTATTAGGTGATTTTAGCGTTAAAAATTATATAATTAGGTTATTATTATCTTTAATCATTTTTATTACCATTATTTTTTCTTTTATATAATTAAATCTTTTCTTTCTTTGTATTTCGAGTAAACAAATAACGCTATATTTGGATTATATTCATTTGTAGAAGCTGTCCTGATACTGGTGGGTGAAAGGATATACATTTTTAGTTTTTTAGATTTAAATTTTTATTTTATTTTATTATTATTATTATTATTTTAACTTTGTTACTGGTCTTATATATAAACATTTAGTACACTTATATTTATTATTGATATTTATTATTATTGTTTTAAAGACTCGTTTTTATTTTAAATATTTCAAATACAATTATCATTTAATTGTGTAATTTAATATACATATATAATGATGAGTATCAACGATATTGAATACAATATTCATTCTGACGACAACACTGTGAATTATGTTACCTCTTCATCTTCCGATGACAGCTATCATAGTGCTTATCATCCTCTTTCTTCGCTACTTCAATCTACTTTCAATCCTTTTCCAAAAAATTTCAACGTAGTTCATATAAATGCACAGAGTATCCCAGCCCACTATCACGATCTTGTATCCTCTTTTGACATCAATAACATCCACGCCATTTTAGTATCAGAAACATTTCTTAAACCCTCTTTACCGTCATCCTCATTTTCCTTGCCTGACTTCCATCTCATTCGTAATGATCGCTTGGGGAAGGGCGCTGGCGGCGTCGCAATTTATATACGCAGTCATATTCCCTTTACTATCCTTAGTAAATCTGATGCCCAGTATTCTGAATCTGCTGAACATATTCTCATTGAAGTATTATTTGGCAGACTTAAACTTTTACTAGGAGTTTTCTATAGCCCGTCACTCCACGTTGACTATTTTCATAAGTTTGAGAATTTACTTGAGTTGTATACACCTAACGTTGACCATACCGTTATAATGGGCGACTTCAACACTTGTGTTATTAAAAACAATGCCCGCACCAAGCGCTTGTCAAACATTATTAATTCCTCTAATCTCAATCTTATCCCGTCTAAAGCCACTCACTTTTTTCCTAATTGCATGCCATCCCTTCTCGATATTTGCATTGTTTCCTCCCTACAGCATGCTGAAAGCCATGGTCAACTACCAGCCGAAGCCTTCTCTTATCACGACCTGATATTCTTATCCTATAAAGTCCGTCCACCTAAAGTAAGGCCCACTGTAGTTATGCGTCGTAGCTTCAAAAATTTCAATAATGATACGTTCATGCGCGATCTGAATGATATCGATTGGGATGCGATTTTTAATTCCAAGACGGTCGATGAAAAGTTAGATATATTCAATTCCTTCCTAACTGATCTTTTTGATAAGCACGCTCCGTTCCGTCCTATAAAGTTGAAGCATCTACCCGCACCGTGGCTGACTCAGGATATGAAAAATCTAATGGCAAAACGCAATAGGGCCAAGTCGAGATACAAATTAAAACCCACAACTGAAAATCTCAATAAATATAAACAGTTGCGTAACCGTTGCAATAAGGTATGCAGAGACGCTCAACGGCAGTACTTACATAGTACTATCGAGAACAATAATTCTGCTAGAACATGGAGATTATTGAAATCAATTGGTATTGGCCGTCAATCATCTAATTCTTCACCTAATCTAGATCTCGAAGCTCTGCACAACCTTTTCACATCTGCAGTACCCCTAGATGGTAGGTCAAAGCAAAACACCCTTTGTCTCCTTAACTCTTCATCCACCCCTAGTTTTCCATCTTTTCAATTTACTCCGGTTTCTGCTGATGAAATTAGATCTCACGTGAAATCAATCAAATTTGATGCCACTGGCTGTGATGGAATCAATCGCAGAATGATTCTTTTGACCTACGACACAACATGGACAACAAGCAAATGAGTATATTAGCTTTACTTGATTTCAGCAATGCGTTCAACACTTTTGGCTGTTCTGGACTCTATTAACATTTCTAATGATGCCATTAAGTGGTTCCGTAGTTTTTTATATGATCGACAGCAGTGTATATGTGCCAATAATAAATTCTCTTCCTATAAACCACTTTCTTCCGGTGTACCACAAGGTAGCGTCCTGCCACCTCTTCTATTCTCTATATTTATACACACTGTTACTCAATTTCTTTCATCTTCTTACCACCTTTACGCCGACGACTTACAGATATACGTTTCTGCTCCTGTGCATGACATAGACAGTGCTATTCAAGCACTTAATAATGATTTAGTACATATATGCACTTGGTACAGGGCGTATGGGCTTAGGGTTAATCCAGAAAAGTCGCAATTAATAATAGTTGGCAGTCCTAAGTTGTTAACTAAAATTGATTACAAGTCCTTACCAGCCGTCCGATTTGGAAACTCTATCCTAGCTTTCCGTAAGTCTGTAAAAAACCTTGGTGTTTTTATCGATGATACTTTATCCTGGTCGGTGCAGATTGCGGAGGTAAGTAGGAAGATATTTGGCACTCTTGCGGCGTTGAGACGTTGGAAACATTTTCTGCCAAAAAAGACTAAAATTATTTTAGTTCAATCGCTTTTAACCCCTCTATTGGACTACGCAGATTGTTGTTATCCTGACGTAACAGAGGAGCAGCTCAACAAACTCCAGCGGCTTCAAAATGTGTGCATCCGTTATATCTTTAACCTGGTAAATTCGACCACATTTCAGATTTCCGTACGCAACTTAAATGGCTTACCATTAGACACCGTCGCGACCTACATATCCTGTCTCTTCTATACGTTACTCTTTACAATCCTCTAACTCCAAACTATTTAAAGGAACGATTTTGTTTTTTTGGTAATGAATCTGGGTCCTTTCAACGGGAGCTTCGGTCAAGAAGCGATAACAAACTAATGCTGCCTACTGCACACACAACATTTTACAGCAAATCTTTTTCGATGAAAGCCGTATTACTGTGGAATATGCTTCCTTCAGATATCCGTTGCCTACAATCCTTGCATTCTTTTAAAACTCGCTTATCTAATTATTTTCTCTCCATGCAGTAAATGTTGTTTATTATTGTCGTCGCGAATTATTTTGATTAATATATATTAGTGATGTTTTGTATGTAATTGTTTATGTATATTATATATACATATATACCGTTTGATTTATGTATAATAAGTATTTATATATATACAACTTGGTGGTAATATTGCGTCCTACATGGCGATTTTTACCAATGATAGTGCGTCCGACCGACTTGATGCGTCCGATATACGGACGCAAGATTAACCAGCCCCGATATTTGGTCCAACGGTCTCTTTTTATGAGTAGAATTTATGGGCGAAAAATTGGCATGGACTTAATTTCATCACTAAAATGCTTTTTAGCGTATTTCGTAGTTCAGCCATCGGCCGCGCGAAATTTGGAGGGAGCTATTTTTCGGCGTATATTTTACAACGTATATTTTTCTTCAAATTTACCGATTTCAGTGCGTCCCATTATATACCTAATTATTAAAGTTTTTACAAGTTCATCGTGACAATTATGTTGCGTCCTTTATGTTATTTTAAAATGAGCACATGAACAACGCCTGAGGGGCCCATTCGGGGTGCACGGGTGGAGGCCAAGCGGGGTGCAGAGTTTTCAGGTCTTATGTTTGTAAACAGATATCGCCGGCAGGAGGTGAATTAGTAGTCGAAGTGAATTTATAACGTATTTATTAAGTCATTTTATAAATAAAACAAAATGAAAAGAAGTGAAAGGATTCTTAAATTGGTAAACTGTAATTACTTATAACTCAATGAAAATAATAACTTGATATTTTTTTATTATTATATATTACTTATAATATATAATTTCTACCTACCTAATAATGCTCAACATTCACTGTCTGTTTAATCGAACTCAGTTTATATAACTTCAGAAGTTCGTGTGCTCGTGTACTTAATCTCCAGTAATGGTGATTGTAATTGAAATAGACACTTTTTTTAAAAGAATTGATTTTAAATATTTTTATGAAAATAATATGCGTTGGCCTTGGTGTTCGACTCATTTCATTTTGTAAAAAAATAATTAATTGTTTCGCGAGCACTAGTACTACTAAAACTTTAGTTGAACACTTTGTTCTAACTATGAACTGCGATGACATTTAACTGCTCAGTCTCTTTTCTTTTTTTTGGTGCAATATTTGTAAATATGCCGTTTACGACCATTATCCGGAAGACGAATGTTATTATAATAATAATAGAAGGTACCTTTCGTTGCTAAATTAATAATAATAGTGTAATAAATGAAAAAAAAAAAAATCAAATACTTACACAATTTACGTTACACTAAAATTAATTTTTTTTTAGCGAGAAATGAAAATAAAGAAAACGAGCCAGGATATATAAATCAATTAGAATTTTCTAATGACGTACGTATTTAATTGTTATAAATTTCCGGAACCTTAATTGCTTTTATTTAACTTACGTGTTACACTAGCATATCTCACAAAATATTTAGCTAGCTTTAGCATCTCTCGGTGGTAGACCATAACATCAGGTCGCCGGCAAGGTTACCACCCATCGGGCAAAGCCATACCGTAAAGCGACTCTGTCGTGTTGTTACGTTGCTCGATGAAGCCGTATATGGGAAATGGGTCTGAACAATTATGTTGCGTTGGTGAGAAGTTATGTCGTCGAGTTGGTGTTTGTTGTGTCGGGTGCCTAGTCGAGGAGGGTAGCGAGATCCGAAGCGACAGCTTTCCGCTGGCCGCCCGCTGATAGTTGGGGGCCCAAGTAGTAGGTTAGCTCCCGATGAAAGGCTGCCTCGCCAGCTGCGAAAAATCCCAGGGTGGCTCCATCGTGCTGCTTGGCGACCAGATGAGGAGGCCCGATGGCGATCCTTGGGGGGGTTCGGGCGTACCCGCAGTCTCCAGACTAGCCTTACATTGGCATAACAACACTCTCGTTCAACTGCCATTTCCCATCCTATTCACTCCATTCAAATTTTCATAAAAAGTAAGAAAAAGAAAAGTAAGTTTACTCAGCGGTTGCACTCCTCCTCACTCCTAGTGCACCTCGCTTATATTCGAGGATTGCACGCAAATCTGGAAGCTGTCCATCACCACCTAGAGACAGAGCAGCCGCACTTACTCTTTCTGACGCAGATACAATGTCCTTTGAGCACTGCGTACCTTGCTTACCCTGGGCACACATTAGAGTACAATTTTCGCGCACATGCCAGGGTTTGTGTATACGCGCGGAATGACCTCTCTATCCAGCGCCTTCGTCACTTCTTTGGCCAGGATTGAAATACTGCCTCGCTCTATTGATTACACCCAATTTCATCGAGGCAAGTTTGGCCTTGCTCTCCAGATGACCACGAAACTGACAGTCGCTCGAAATGTCGAGGCCCAGTATACTGATACTTGGCGAGGCGTTGAGGGGTGTGCTTTCGAAGAGCGGCGATACGACAATTGGGGTTTTTTTAGTGGTAAACGCGCAAACCTGTGTCTTTTGGGGATTAAACTGAACGAGATTCAGTTCACCCCACTCTGAGACCATCCCCAAGGATGTCTCTACAGAAGACACAAGTTTCTTTCGGCACTCGTCGACGTTTTCCCGAGAGAGACCTGCACGGCCGGAATATACCGCATCCCCAGTGCTGTCATCCGCATAACAATGTAAGTTGGTAATATCCAACATATCATTGATATGCAAGAGGAACAGGGTTGGGGATAGCACGCAGCCTTGGGGTCACGGGCTTGGGGTCCGAGCAAAAACCGTCGAGAACGACCTGTATGCTCCGCCCAGTGAGAAAGCTGGTAATCCACTTGCACAAACTCTCGGGAAGCCCATAGGAAGGAAGCTTCGAAAGAAGCCCCTTGTGCCATACACGATCGAAGGCTTTCGCTATATCCAGACTAACTGCCAGACCCTCTCCCTTGCTCTCAACAACCGCAGCCCAACGATGCGTAAGATATAAAAGAAGATCACCAGCCGATCGGCCATGGCGGAAGCCATATTGCCGGTCATTGATCAACTGGTGATCCTCGAGGTACGTCAGGAGCTGTCGGTTGATGATGTTCTCCATGACTTTGGAGAGTAGAGAGGTGATGGCGATAGGTCTGTAGTTAGCTGGGTCTGAGCTATCCCCTTTTTTAGGGATCGGATGGACAAAGGCGCTCTTCCATGAGACCGGGACTACGCCTTTTATATAGGAGTACCGAAATAGACGCGTTAGCACTGGAGTCAACTCAGGAGCGCATGTTCGTAGCACCAATGGGGAAATCCCATCCGGCCCACTCGACTTATGAACATCCAAGGAAAACAGAGACTGTCGTATATTTTTTTGCCTGAAAATTATTTCCGGCATAGAGCTCTGACACCGCTGGATGGTAGGCGGTGTCTTCCCTTGGTCGTTCAAAGTCGAGTTTGAGGCAAAAAGAGTGCCCAAGAGATCGGCTTTCTCTTTTGCCGTGTGGGCCAGAGAGTCATTCCCCGTGTGCAATGGCGGTAGGGACGGCTGGCAAAAATTGCCCAGACTGGCCTTGGATAGCGCCCAAAATTTGCGCGTGCCAGGTGGGTACTTTGCCAGCTGTTCCCCGATTTTGACGACATGCTTGAACTTTGCTCTAGCTATTTGCCGTTTGAAGAATCTGGAGGCAAGATTATATTTCCTCTTCAGATCTCTAGAGTTCGGATTCTTGGTGACTAACGCATTAGCCCAAGCACGATACGCCTGCCGTTTGCCGGCTGCTGCAGCCCTGACAGACGCATCAAACCAAGGCCGCGATCTGCCACCAAGTGGTACCACAGAGCTTGGCACAAAAAGTTCCATGCCCTGTAGTATCACTTCAGCTACAGCCGCTGCGCAGTCACTGGGATCATTGGAAGGGAAACAAATCGGCCCCCATGGGTAGGACGCAAAAAAGGACCGCAGTCCATCCCAATCCGCTGACTTGTAGTACCAGACGCGTCGGGTCGCGGGTCTTGTGCGAGCCGGACGTTGGATTGGCACCACACTCCGTACCAGGCAATGATCAGAGGACCCTAGAGGGGCCTCGACAATGACCTGGTACTTTCCGGGATGTGTAGTCAGCAGAAGATCCAACAAAGAGGGCATGTGGCTGTCCACGTCTGGTAGACGAGTGTGCGTCTGAACCAATTGGGACAGACCATTTGCCAGAGCAAAGTTAAAAACAGATCTCCCCGCGTAGTCAGTGGCACGTGACCCTAGGCAGTCGGTATTGTGCGCGTTGAAGTCCCCAAGGACTATGACTTCAGCGGAGGGAACCTGTGAAAGCAGGTCGTCAATCTTCGCCTGGACATGGCCCAAGAGTTGCTCCGTTTCTGCATTACCACTATGGGACCTGTAGAGGCACGCGTAGACTCTGACACGATCGTCCATGTCGACGCGCAGCCAAAGTAAAGACAGGTCCCCAACTTCAAAAAACTAAAGGCGACGGTAGCAGATATCCTCCCTTACGAACACAGATACCCCGGCGTGTGGTATAAAATGATGTTCAAGTTTATACCCGGGGTATGATAGGTACGCTGTGTCGCTAGGTTGAGATATCTGCGTCTCCGTCAAAAACGACAAGGCCGGCTGCGCCGTCTCAAGATGATAGTGGACGGCGTTTAAGTTGGAGTGAAGTCCCCGGATGTTGCAAAAGTCCACATTCAGGGTGGAACGGGGTGCCGCTGTGTTTGCTCGTCGTTTGCCCTCGGTGAACACGGAACGCAGTGTTATGCCCGCCCCAGATACGACGGGCGGCCCGAGCAAAATCGAAGAATCATTTCCCCGATTTTGCCCGGGGAGGGATTGTCCGGCTTCATCGAAGCCGGTACCCTCCTGGGGTACAATTCCTTTCAACAATGCATTCATGTTCTTTGGCGCGGGGGGGGGGGGGGGGGGGGGGTTGGGCTTCCGGAATCTCTCACTCACCGACGGAACATAACCAAAGGAATTTGGTTACTACACGTCTGTCTTCTGTGAGAGGGTGGTCCTTCCCCGGTCGAGCCAGCCCAATACGAACTGCAGTGAGTGGACTGCAGCTAGACTCTACCACCTTTAAACCTTTTACCACCTTTAGCTGCTAAGTCCTATAAAAAGGCATTACGTAGGGTTCGTCTCGGTCGTATCGCTGAGGTTGGCGAAAAGCTTTCAGTCCTGCCATCAGGCAGTCGAGCTTTCTGGCTCCTTGTCAAAGCGATTGAGTCGAATTTCTGTTGAACCTCACTGCCACCTCTGCTGAAGCCAGATGGATCTCTGACTCATGAAGCGAAAGAGAAAGCAAATTTATTTTCTTCTCTTTTCGCTAATAGTTCTCATCTAGACACTGGCAATGCTTCCCTAGCAGATCTTCCTCACTGCGGAATTTCTATGCCTGAAATCCGCATCACTAACAAAGAGGTATGGAAAGCATTGTGTCGTCTAGATGTGAATAAAGCCAGTGGTCCGGATGGTATACCAGCCATTCTGCTCAAAACATGTGCAGCTGAGTTGTCTCCTGTATTAACACGTCTATATCGCCTCTCTTTCAGGACTGGAATAGTGCCCAAATCCTGGCAGCTTGCTAACGTGCAGCCAGTGCCCAAAAAAGGTAGCCGTGCCGATCCTGCCAATTACAGACCGATTTCAATCACCTCCATACTCTGCAAGATTATGGAGCGTGTATTGAACTCGCGCCTTTTAGCATACCTAGAAGGTAACGATCTCCTCAGTGACCGACAGTACGGGTTTCGCCGAAATAGGTCCACTGGGGACCTTCTAGTTTATGCTACACACATTTTAGGCGAGGCCTTAGAGAGGAATGGAGAAGCGGTCGCCGTGTCTCTAGACGTCTCGAAGGCATTTGACAGGGTCTGGCATGCGGGCCTTTTAAGCAAGCTTTCAGCGTACGGTATATCTCCTGGTCTGATCGGCTAGGTAACGGACTTCCTGAATTTAAGAACTATCCGAGTGGTTGTTGATGGGTGCTCATCGGAGCCCTTAACAATAAATGCCGGAGTTCCTCAGGGGTCCGTTCTTTCTGCAACTCTCTTCCTACTGCATATTAACGATCTGCTCAAACCCGGTATCATGGGTATGCAGACGACAGCACAGTGGTGGAAAGATACCTGCCGAGTACTCGGGCCTTTCATTGAGTCGGGCCGGTCGTCGTCGTCGGGCGGTTCATTGAGTCTAGAGCAAGAGCAGCCGCCAGCAAGCTTGGCATTCTTGCAAAGGTCCGGCAGTACTTCACACCGGGACAACTTCTAACATTATATAAAGCACAGATCCGATCGTGTGTAGAGTACTGTGGCCATTTAATCGCTGGTGTCGCAAAAAGTCATCTTGCTGCTCTAAATACAATTGAGAGGTGTGCAAAGAGGCTAATTGGTGACCCTGAACTGGTGGAATACAATCTTCATAGCCTCGAACATAGACGTAGAGTTCTAGCTCTAGCTCTCATATATCATATCCATTTTCCGTACAGAATAAAAAGTTTTTTAATATTAGACAACAAGGTTAATTATTTCCAACTACGTGATGGTGTAGCGTTTTTCCTAATGTTACTAATCATAACTTACAGTTCGATAGTACCTACAGTACGTACAGTACGTTTCAATTGGCATGAATATTGGGAGCCCTATTATACACAATTTGTCAATTTTCCACTTCAATCCGAAGTGCGGAAAAAAATTAATCAAGGTCAAATGTTGCAAAAATCGTTTTTTTAAGTTTTCCAGCTAAACGATAAGTTTTATAATAAAAATAGGTGAGACAAAAATTATTTATCATGCAATCATCTATAAAAATTGTTCCTACACTTTTTTCCTAAGAATCACCATTTTGGAGATACAGCGATGCAAAATGTTGAAAAAGTTGTATTCTTCATAATATGCAAGTCAATTACCGTTATATACGTTACAGAACGATAATATAAAGTACCTCCTCTACTCCACAAGCTGTATCACCAACGGAACTCGCTTTCTTCTTTCAATTTACGGAGCTCCAAAAAAAATGACGTGCTTAGATAAGTTTCGATATTTATCTTTTGCAAGAAGACGTAAAAAAAGAAACAAGTACTATTATCTCGTCTTCCTTCAACCTCCCTTAGCCCTATTTTTGATGCTAACTTGACCAGACTATTACTGAATGGTAGTCTCAGTAAGTTGGAACACAACAATACTTAATTGTTTGGATAGTAAGCCGGATAAATAATACAAGAAAAGTATTCGGAATCACTTTGAATTCAATATTAGATGGATGTAATTTAGTAAGTAAAGTCATTGAAATATATGAATACCTGTAGAATTGATTTAAACATAAGTTTGGATGGAGTCAGGAAAATGCATGCAGGGTACAGAAGGTATACGGTAATATTCAATGTGCTAGAAAAGTTTAAGAGTGAACGGACGCGCTAATTTAGCAGGAAATATCTGAAATCGAATATCAACATACAATATTTAAATGGGATATCGAGTTGATTCATGATATCCTGCGGTTCAATTGAACATATATATGCATTGAAAACATTTAAGATATTGTTAAATTCAGTAGACGCCGTAGGGTGGTAGTTTGGAAGGACGCAAGATGTCTCAGGAGATTTATATATATATATATGTAAATTTATATAAATTTGTATATTATATATATTATTTATTTATTATTTTTAAGTATTTTAAGTAACATTAATATGCACTATTTGTAACTAGTTTATAAATAACCTGTTATATTTATAGTATTTTGTCTCAATCGCACGATCCCGTACTTTTTTTTACTTTAGTCCTTTCACCTGAAGGTTGTCTGTCAGAGATTGCTCTTAGCAATAAGACCGCCTTTGCATATTTTATTTGTTTAAACTCCGATTATATATGTTTTTTTTTAATGTTTATTTCTGTGTGCAATAAAGTGCTTATCTATCTATCTATCTATCTAAGAACTATCCGAGTGGTTGTTGACGGGTGCTCATCGGAGACCTTAACAATAAATGCCGGAGTTCCTCAGGGGTCCGTTCTTTCTGCAGCTCTCTTCCTGCTGCATATTAACGATCTGCTCAAACCCGGTATCTATGGGTATGCAGACGACAGCACAGTGGTGGAAAGATACCTGCCGAGTACTCGGGCCAGTAGAGATCAAGTATAGGCTGAAAGAGAAGCCATGGTGCAGCGTTTGAATGATAAGCTAGAGGCAGTCTCCCTATGGGGCAATGCCAACCTTGTTAAATTCAACGCCACCAAAACGCAGACGTGTTTATTCACTGCTAAAAGGAGCCCTTTCACCTTGGCTCCTACTTTCCGGAATGTATCTTTGGAATACAGTGACCGACTTCAGTTGCTAGGTATAGAGATTTCCTCGAACCTCAACTTTGGTCGGTTCATTGAGTCTAGAGCAAGAGCAGCCGCCAGCAAGCTTGGCTTCCTTGCAAAGGTCCGGCAGTACTTCACACCGGGACAACTTCTTACATTATATAAAGCACAGATCCGGTCGTGTGTGGAGTACTATGGCCATTTAATGGCTGGTGCCGCAAAATGTCATCTTGCTGCTCTGGAAACAATTGAGAGGCGTGCAAAAAGGCTAATTGGCGACCCTGAACTGGTGGAAGCCAATCTTCATAGCCTCGAACATAGACGTAGAGTTGCTAGCCTCTCAGTATTCTATAGGATACATTTTGGTGAGTGTGCGAAGGAATTACATGAACTAATTCCCCCATCCCCCTTCCATCACCGGACGTTCCGACGCACGGCGAGCATCCATCCTTTTGTAGTAGACGCGCCGCATGTCCGAACGAAGCGAACGCTTCATCTTTTTTAAATCGGACAGCGAAGGATTGGAACAGCTTGCCTGCGTCGGTATTTCCGTCCAAGTACAATGTGGGTGTCTCCAAGGCAAGAATGAATAGGTTTTTACTAAGTTGATGCGCTTTACCACCCACGACTACATTTCCACTTCCCATCAGGTGGAATGTAGTCAAGCGTCAACTTAGTTTAAGTGTAAAAAAAAAAAAAAAAAAAAAAGACTGAGTTTAGCTTATGTTTAAAGAAAAATCACTCACAGATGATACAAGAACCAAATTAATGCAGTGGAAAACATGGTCATCGCTTGCGACGGTTGACTTCAGATGTCTTTATTTATTTTCTGTTTTCGCCAATGCCCTCCTTTTATAATTCACTGAGATCTGGATTAAGTTCTTTGATGATTTTGAATACACTTAATTTCACAACACTGAGTTTTTTTCGAAGACGTATTCGGGTATTTAGGGATTTTCGTATCCCACCGCTGCCACCAAAATGTTATACGAGAGTTTCGTAGGAGGTTTTTAAAAAGAAATTTTAATTAACACTAGAAATAATTGTTTATTATAAAGGAAAAACTCTCAATATAATTGTTAGACATAGTAAAATGATATAGAAAAATGATATAGTAAAAGAAATTGAATTATGACCAACTCGTACTGAGATTCGTGAAAGACTAACTCTCTAAATTAAAATAATCATGTTATTATATTAATAATGCTGATGTGAAAATGATTATCAGCTATTCAGCCTACATGGCATGGGTATAACAGCACGCGCACTTGTAAGCGGTCTATCCAACGAGGGGTGGGGGGCTTCGCAGAGCGCACCGCCGCCGCGCACCTTGAACCGGATCCTTCCGGCCACGGCGAAGGATGGCTTGCTAACTCGATTGCGACTAGCCGTATGTTTCAACTATCTAGTGTCGTTAATTTAAACGTTACGACGATTCTTTTGTTTTATAATAATTTTTTTTGTGTTACTGTTTAACCCCATTTTGGGTGAGTGTTTTATGCATTTGTAGTTTTGATAGTTTTTGAATGTGTGAATATGTAATGTAAGTACATTCAATTTATCATTTCATTGTTTTTCGTTAACCTTTAGACCTAATACCATTTTAAGTTAAATAAATTCTAATATAAATTATTTATTATAACCTTTATTGGATATACTTTCAATGTAGCAGTGATATTTTTTCCTGGTGTAGTAATTATAAATATTGAAGTTTATCATAGCATGGCGCAGCTTTATGTGGCTCTACCTCACAAGCGTAGTATTGAATTTAATTATTTTTTTAAGTATTTTTATATTGCTTTTGCTTTTTAAGGCGTTATCCGACTACTATTGGAAAAAGGAGGGTAACGTTTTAAAACAAGTCATTGTACAAAGTTTGATTGCCACATCTTTGAAAGCCAATCCTAGCATAGTAACACTGCTTCCTTTCCTTTGTGCTTTGGTTGATGGCAATCTAACAACGCTTATGTGCACCTGATTTAATACCCGTTAAACGGGATTCCAGGGTTCCAAGGCTTAGGCCTAACGACGAGCTAAAGATTGTTGGCGCTGCTTCCTCTCTGCCCTGCGGAACAAGCTGCTGAACCACCCCATATTTATATCTGCACTGCATTTTCACTCAACCACGGGAATTGCACAACGTACTCAAGGCCAGTGGTTGTTTATATGGTGTTCTGCACAACATAAGTCAGTGAACGAAGCCCACGACCCTTAAATCAATTACATAAATTGTTAAATAAATATAAAGAAAATAATGACACTAGAGTCATCATTTTCTTAAATTTGAATCTGCCGCGTTACCGGCAGAGTTATCAACCGAGATGAATATCGTGCAGATGGCGTACGCTGACGAGAGAAAACAAAGTGCGAATTCAAGAATAAACACGTGTTAAAAATTAAAGTAAAGTAAAAACTTTTAATGTTGTTTTCTGTTTTTATTACAGAAACCCAACTGAGTTTTTATTTCCATAAAAAGAAGATTTCTTTCAAAATTCTGAGACAGAATAAAGAAAATTATTATATAAATTTAGTTTACATCGATGAATATCTGGTTTATAGCAAATATAAGCTCTACTTTAAAAAACGATATAGAAGCAAAACAGAATTACGAATTTTGCATTTATTGGAAAGAAGCCATCCCGCTGTCTCTCACGACTTGTAACAATCACCGCGACGTCGCTGAATGTGAGTGAGGAGTAGTCGTCGCTGAGAGCTGCGACTCCATGCGACCTATGAACTCGCGACCCCATTTCAATCTAATCCCACTTATCAAATGGCAATCGTTTTCTTTGTACTGAAGGTGGCCTGACTGCTCATAGACCAGTAAATGACCCCAAATTGAAACCAGCTCACCGCAAGGCCCGTCTACGATTTGCACAAGAACATGTGCATTGGTCCGCCGACCAATGGAGAACAGTCCTGTTCTTGATGAGTCCAGGATGTGTCTTCATAGCAATGATGGAGAAGGGTCTACAGAAGGTCTGCAGAGAGATATGCCCAGTGTTGCATCACGGAACGCGTGTCATATGGTGGTGGTTCATGTATGTCCTAGGGAGGTCCATGTCGGTTTTATTGGGGAGAACTTCCTCTTTATGCATGATAATGCAAGACCTGATACCGCTGCTGTAGTCCGACAATACCTGCAAGAAGTGGATATACCCGTGATGGAGTGGCCACCTCGGAGTCTGGATCTCAACCCTATTGAGCACTTGTGGGACGAGTTAAAAAGACAAGTAAGAAACCGAAACATTGCTCCAGTCAATTTACAGAAGCTACAAGATGCGCTCAAAGAGGAATAGATCGCTGTGCCGCAAGATAACATAACATAACATACACTTGATAGAATCAATGGACAATCGATGTCACTTATTATTTATAAATGATTTTTAAGTAAATTAATGTGTATTTCTTTAATTATACCTTTACTTTCAAATGGTTTTTTTTTAAGTAAAATTTTTGCAATAAAGACAAATTGTTCTTGTCTTCTTTTTTGGCAGAAAGGATAACTAATTACCGCTTATATGATATCGTTGGATAGGTATTGAAATAACCTATAATTTTATATTTAATAATATATGATTATTTAAAACAAAAAAAAAATAAGTCAAATTTTTCAAAAATTGTTCACATTTGCGATTGCATTGCACCCGAGTGTATACATTTGTTCAATGTTTGTTATCTTTTGGGTGTTACATTTTATCCTCGGCTCCTATTAAATGCTATATTTCAGAATTGCTTACTCATTATACAATATTATTTGCTTGTTTGATGTAACGAGAAACAATTGCGATGACGCAACCTTCTCACGGACCATCAATAATATAGATTGACTCATCACGAACAAATTTACAACATACAGCTAAAGACTCCAGATTTAGACTCTAAATAAAGAGTACCGAGTTTATACTCTTTAGCGGTTTAATTTTTGGTTTGATTTATGAGATTGATTTATTCTTAAGTCTTCAAAAAACGGACGGTATTAAGTTTATAAATGCGTTTCATTACTACTAATAATATTAAAAGTGATATACGAAATGCGTGCGGTCGGCGGTTACGCTATTAGTTACAGTTGTAATAAATTGCACTAACAAACGACATCTGCACTCAGACGCATCTAGGTATAAGACGTAAGAACAGTTCCTGTAGCCGTGCTATATGCAACATTGTCTAACGGGGCTCAGTGGAGCGCGGCCTGCTATGAGATGAAACACAGATGTACGATGTTGGCCGAAGGGAAGATGCCATCTATCTACTATATTAATATGTATTATCATACAGTTGTAATAAATAACTCACTCTATGACTTCTGGACGCCTTAGGGTCGAGGTATGTTCTTAGTTTATTTAGATAGTGAGTCGGCGAGTCCTTGGCTTGCACCATATCCTGGTCGCAGATAATCTCCCACTTCTTCTCCAGGTCGTAGTTGCGTAGCAATTTCGCTTTATCCGGTGGTAGGTCCATGGATGCCTGGAGATAGAATGAATTCAAATTAGTAGTATTATTCCAAGTTTTTGTATGAATTCACGTTATTTGTTTGTAAGTCACAATTTGGATATATATGTAAAAAAACAGTGACAGACACGCTATAAATAAAATAAATAAAAATATACAGTCAACCCTCCTATAACGCGGTACTCTCACAACGCGGTTTCCATATAACGCGGAGCTGAAATTGCGACAGCCCTCCTATAACGCGGTACTCTTACAGCGCGGTTTCCGTTCAACAACGTCCCATCAGCTCTTTCCGTGCACCCAATGAATGGTTTTAACTGAATATGTTTATATCAGCGTGGTTCACGGGTGGGGCTCCTCATGCGCTGTCTTCCACTTCTATTAACTAATGCTGTGTGTGTCTAACGAAACTGTAACATGAAAGATATATATATGTGATCTTTTGACTACATTGTCGCGTGAACTATAGAAAAACTACGTTCTGCTTATGTCTTAGCCGCTTACGGCATCGGTTTCAGTCGTCTCAGAGCTGTTTCACAGAACGTCTCGTTGATGACCAATTCTTTCTAAAATTTTGTCTTCACCGTCCATTCGTTCAGCTTTTTGCTGCTTAATTTGTGGTTTATAATTGGACAACATTACACAATACTGTAAGTAATATTCTTCATTTGTTCTAATATAATAATAATAAAGTAATTATTAACCCTAGATTTGCATCATGTCAAACACAAAAGAAACAAGGAAAGGATTAAAAAGAAAGTTTATATCGCTTGAAGATAAAATCCAAATCTTAAATCGTTTAGAAGGCGGGGAAAAAATATCGTCTGTTGCAAAATCAACAAATTTGAATGAATCTACAATTCGAACCTTAAAGAAAAATGCAGATAATATAAGGAAAACTGTGGCAGATGGCTGTCCGTTAGGTGCGAAACGTGTTACTCGCACACGAAATTCTAATATGGTTAAAATGGAACGGGCGTTAATGATCTGGTTGGAAGACTGTATAGCCAAAAAGATTCCTATCAGTGGAAATCTTATCAAGCAGAAAGCACTTAAAATCTACGAACATTTAAGGAATATTGGACATTCTTATGCAGGGCTAGAAAATCATTCGTTTGTCGCAAGTAAAGGATGGTTTGAAAAACTAAAAAAAAGGTACACATTGCACAATATTAAGTTTCAAGGAGAACAGGCCTCAGCAGATGTTGAGGCTGCCGAAAATTATAAGCTGGAACTAGCTAGAATTATCAATGAAGGAGGTTATTCACCTGATCAGATTTTTAACGCCGATGAGACGGCATTATATTGGAAAAAACTACCATCTAGGACCTTCATTTCGAAAAATCAAAGGCGTCCTCAGGGGTTTAAACCTTCAAAAGAACGTATCACCCTTCATGTGTGCAGCAATCTATCAGGGAGCCTGATGATAAAACCCATGATAAAAAATCGTTCTTCAACTCCCCGTGTAATGAAAAACATTAATAAGAGCCAATTGCCTGTATTCTGGCGATTTAATAAGAAAGCTTGGATGACTCAAGATTTATTTAAGGATTGGTTTTATAATTGTTTTATCCCGGCAGTGGAAACCTATACGATGGAAAAAAATTTGTATTTCAAAGTTTTATTGGTTATTGATAACGCTGGTTGCCACAACATAGAACTGGACCACCCAAATGTGAAAATTGTCTTCCTTCCTCCTAACTGCACGTCATTAATACAACCTTTGGACCAAGGAGTCATTCAAACTTTAAAAATGTACTATGCACGCCAACTTTTCCAAACCATTTTCGACAGATTAGAAAATAGTGAAAATAAAACTCTTACTCAAGTGTGGATGGAATTTTCTATTTTAGATTGTATTAGAACCGTGTCATCGGCTTGCGCGGAAATTAAACCATCAACGCTTAATGCGTGTTGGAAACCTCTTTTACCTCAAATGGTTCAAGCAATACAAGATGATTCTACAATTTCACTCCCAGTTACAGAAATAGTAAACATTGCTTCTCGTTTAAACGATGAAGAATTTGCAGTAAACCATCAGGATGTAAGAGAACTAGTACTCGGGGAAGAAACTTTAGATGAGGAAGAACTGATGGAATTAATTGATGCACACACCTCAAATGCATTGGTAAACGAAAATAAGGAAAACGAATGGGTGCCAAACCTCGATTTACAAGATGTGAAAAAAGGGCTAAATTTGGCTAAAGAATTAGAACTTCATTTCATTGAAACTGATCATTCAACGGTGCGCAGCGCAAAGTTTAAAAGAGAGTTAAGAAATTGCTTAGCTCCCTATAGAGAGATTTTAGTGGAGTTAGAAAAAAAAGCTACAATCGAAAACCAATGTGAAGATCAACCAAGTGAGGAAGACATTTTGCCCATTAAAAGAAGGCGAGTTAGGCGACTCATATCTGATAGTGAGGATGAGTGTTGAAAGATTACATCATTTTACAAAAGTCTTTCTTTTGTTTTTGTTGGAAAACAGTTTTTTAGTTTAGTTTTTGTTTCATTTTTTTCATCATTTCCTTATATAAACTCTTCAATTCAATAAAAATAATTTATAATTTATCTTGTCTTTTGTATTTATTGGTCTCCATATAACGCGGTACGAATGATGTGATTTGTACTTATTCTGAGTCTCTTGTAGCGCGGTTTCCATACAACGCGGTAGACGGTTTCCATAGAACGCGCTACGAATTAGCCTGGTTTGTACGGTTAAATCCGAGTTTCTTATAGCGCGGTTTCCATATAACGCGGTACGCACTCACCGCGTTATAGGAGGGTTGACTGTACTTTCAACGCAGAAATATCGTTTTCAAAAAGTTAATAAATTTTTTATGGACTCGAGTGTACTCATCTATACTAATACATAAAACAGTTAATTTGATTGTTTGACTTTCACCGTTATAATAAATAGGGGAGGAGCAGCAATAAAAAATGTTGCGAAAACGGCAAAATTCAAAACTTTCCTTGCGTGCGCTGAGTAAACGGTGAAAGTTACGCAAAAATCATGTACTACAAAATTGTTCCCCTTTCAAATTTCTAAAAGAAAGTCTGCAACAGTATGTCTAGCTTTTAAGATTAACTTTCTATTACCATTTTTAGGGTTATCAAAATACTTCTAAAATAATACATTGTTTGCGAAGTCGTTTTAATAAACATACAGTGTACACATAAACCAATAATCCTTACCACTTCCAGAAAATCTATTGGAATCTTTACAAACAAACATAAAAATAACAAATTACTGCAGTATCATTCAAGAAAAATACGATGCCCTGGAAAGTGGAACAATTTACAAGCTACCTGAACCCTATCCATCCGGCATCAACTTCACATACGAGATAGAGATAAACAGATCATTGGTCTTTCTCGATGTAAAATTAATGGTATTTTGGGACGCACGGTATAAAGTAAAACCTACACACACGGACAGGTATTTAAATGCCTTTTCACACCATCATCCGCGACATGTGCAATCCGTGGTCCCATCGCTGACAAACAGAGCATACGCCTTATGTGACCCTGAACACTTAGACAGTGAGCTCGTACATGTTCAAGAGGTACTACAGCGAAATGGATATAAAATAAACTCTCGACGTCCAAAGAGGAGGGAACGCATACCTTCGGTCAAAAGACAGGTCAGAGTTACGGACAAAATTGGATCAGTACTACAAAGATACTCCATTAAGACTGTATATACTCCGCCCTCTAAGATAGCGCAACACTTACGCACCCCGAAGGATGTAGTTCCTCTTCAAACACCTGGTGTATACAAGGTGGACTGCAGCTGTGGGAGTTCCTACATCGGACAGACCAAAAGAACCATTGCAGAAAGGGTCAAGGAACATATTGCAGTTGTAAAAAACCTACAAGTTAAAAAATATGCAACAGCTGAGCACTTGATAGAATCAGGTCACAACCACTGGATTGAGTTGCACCAGCCACAAGTCCTCACCAAAGACCGTCACTACTATCTTCGAATAGTACGTGAAGCGATTGAAATAAAGAAACATAGAAATTTCAATCGAGAAGATGGATTTCGACTATCACCAGCATAGAATCCAGTTTTTAACAAGTGCCATACTCGCCGCGACTTAATAAGCCGGCCGAAACGTCGGGAAAGAAGGTATTTCACCTTAATTAATTTTTATCGCGAAGTAAACCCGATATTAGTTAAAAATGTGTACAAGTCGCGATAGTTTAAAAACATTAAAATCAAGAAAAGACAAATGAGGAGTAGGGGCAAAAAAAGTTAATTACGCAAAAAAAAATGTTTACAGACCGGAAACAATATAAACATGACATAATAAGATTGAGCAAAGAAACTGAACTTCAAATACGAAAAAACAAGAACATACACAATAATTCGCTACATAGAAACAACGGGCGGGGTCAAGAAAGCACAGTTTGAACTAACTAACTTACAATGGATTGATAGTATAAAACACCTCAGAAACAAAAAAAAATAAATAAGTAGAATTGAAATATTAGATGTAGCAACAGATTATTGCCGAGAATTATACAGTGATAATGAAACAAGAAAAGGATTTAAGAAAACTCACTACAAATAAACTTTTCCCTAAAGCCCATAGATTCGAAGAAAAACGCGATTCAATTTTTTTTTGGATTTCCTTAAAATCAACAGAAGATGAGACTTCGCCAATTTGCCATTGTCATATTTACATGCCCCTCTAACGATATATCGAAGCAAATTTGCTCGTGTAATTTGTTCCTGATTAAATTACAGATTGCCTGTACTAATGACCGAGTCTAGGCTAGGCTAAGCCCACATACAGAAGTCGTAAAGTATGGTATTCTTACAAGATGCCCTCTTTCCTCAACCTGAGCCGAGCGGAAAACTATAAAAACGGAAGGCGTACTACGGAGCTCTCTCTTTCTTGATCGATTTTTGGACGGTTCGGACTTGCGGTCGTAATTGTGAAAAGTGCTATATAATTAAAATAGTATAGTTGTAATTATTATTCGGACAAGTTGTGTTAAACAAAGAATTATATTTGTCTTAGTTTATATCTGCTTTTTTTTTATATCGTTTTAATAAGTTTGTAAGACCAGAAGTGGGATTCGAATAAATACGTGATTATTAGTTTTATTCTATTTAGTTTCGTGTTTTTTTTTACTTCTTAAAATTTTGCGACAAATCATTTTATTTTCTACCCACATTTTAAAAATAATTGAAGTGATAATATCTCATCGCTTTTCTCGAGTTAGGGATTGTAATAATATTCGAGAATATACTAGGTCTAGGTCTCGCAATAGGCATAGCGTTTCAAGTGGTCGTAATACACCGCCGCGTCGACATCGTGAAAGTTCAATTTATGTGGGTCGTTATCGTGATAGTTCTAGAAGTAGACACGTGTCTCGCCATAGCGGGGTCCGCTCTCGTGACCATGAAAATATTCTGGACCGTATACTCTCACGATTAGATACGATTGAAGATCGAATTCAAACGTCCGAACCGTCGGGTAGTAACATTCCATCACGTTTACTACCGGATCGAATTATAATGAGAGCGGTGAAGTAAATTTTTGAAAAGAAGTAGCTCCCAACGAAACGACTTAATCGCAGCTGAAATTCAAGGTGTGACGTCTTAATTGATAGCGGTTCCAATATTTCTCTTATTTCCCAATCAGTGCTTAAATATTTTAATTTTAACCGATTGCCATCTTATCGATTATTACGAGGAATAGGAAGTCAGGATATCGAATGCACATCGTATGTTACAACTATTATTGAATTTCCAGAATTAAAAGTAGAGGTAGAGTTGTACGTTGTTTGTCCCGAGTGTATTAATGCGTCTATTTTGATTGGTACTGATGTACTGAATCGCAAAGGGTTAAAATACATTCGAACCAATACCGAGCAGCGACTTATTAGGTCTTGTAGTCCGTTATTAGTTTTTCATATAAATACCATCGAAGTCGAGAACCTTAGGACTCCTTTGGTAGGCGATGATAGGAAACGTCTTGAAAACCTTATTCAGGAGTATTCCGACATATTTATTTCGGGTACTTGCGACATCTACGGTTAATACGGGTTGTATGGAGATTAAGTTAACCTCCCTCACGCCAGTAACCCATAGGCCTTATAAGTTATCTGTCGATGAGAAGCGTAGGGTACGTGATATTGTTGACGATTTGCTCAGTAAGGGAATAATTCGCGAGTCGCAATCCCAATACGCTAGTCCTGTCATTCTGGTCAAAAAGAAAGACGGGAGTGACAGGATATGCGTTGACTATCGTGCGGTTAATACCATCACCGTTAAAGAAAAGTTTCCTTTGCCGCTCCTTGACGACCATATTGACAAACTCGGTAAATCCAAGTATTTTGTGAGTTTAGATATGGCAACCGGTTTTCATCAAGTGCCCATGCGAGCAGACGATGATTCTATTAGTAAGACTGCGTTTATCACGCCGGAGGGTCATTTTGAATATTTAAAAATGACCTACGGTTGTGCTAATGCACCAATAGGTTATCAGAGGAGGATATTGCTAAATTTCTGAGAAAAAGTGAACCTTTCATTTGGGGCCCTGATCAGGACACAGCTCGCACAACTACGTCGTTAATTGTTTGAGCCAGAACTAATGAGCCAGTCTTAGCGATTTTTGACCCCAAATTACCAACAGAGCTCCACACAGACGCCAGTGGTATTGGATTGGGAGCAATACTGTTGCAGGAGCATGACGGTAAGAAGAAGAGAGCTGTGGCTTATTTTAGTAGATCCACCCAAGGTGCCGATCCCCGTTACCACAGCTACGAGCTTGAGACTCTCGCTATTGTACGAGCACTTCAGCATTTTCGCCATTATTTAATAGGCATTGACTTTAAAACAGTGACGGATTGCAACTCTTTAAAACTAACTGAAAAAATATCTTTTACCCAGGGTGGCGCGCTGGTGGGTTTATCTACAAGATTTCAGATTCTTATTAGAATACAGGAAAGGTTGTTTAATGCAACACGCTGATTTTTTGAGCCAACATCCTCCTGCGGAAGTATCCCACATCCGAAACGCAAACAACTGGGCAAAAGTTACTCAGACAGCTGACGCGGAAACGCAAGACTTAATGGCTAAAGTAAGAGATGGACAACTAGATCTTTCTAGGTAGGTTATTAAGAATAGTTTATTATTTTATAAGTACATGCCAACCGGACAAGAGCCACGTTTGCTGTTTTTTTTTTTTTTTTTTACACTTAAACTAAGTTGACGCTTGACTACATTCCACCTGATGGGAAGTGGAAATGTAGTCGTAGGTGGTAAAGCGCATCAACTTAGTAAAAACCTATTCACTCTTGCCTTGAAGACACCCACATTGTACTTGGACGGAAATACCGACGCAGGCAAGCTGTTCCAATCCTTCGCTGTCCGATTTAAAAAAGATGAAGCGTAGCGCTTCGTTCGGACATGCGGCGCGTCTACTACAAAAGGATGGATGCTCGCCGTGCGTCGGAACGTCCGGTGATGGAAGGGGGATGGGGGAATTAGTTCATGTAATTCCTTCGCACACTCACCAAAATGTATCCTGTAGAATACTGAGAGGCTAGCAACTCTACGTCTATGTTCGAGGCTATGAAGATTGGCTTCCACCAGTTCAGGGTCGCCAATTAGCCTTTTTGCACGCCTCTCAATTGTTTCCAGAGCAGCAAGATGACATTTTGCGGCACCAGCCATTAAATGGCCACAGTACTCCACACATAACCGGATCTGTGCTTTACATAATGTAAGAAATTGTCCCGGTGTGAAGTATTGCCGGACCATTGCAAGGACGCCAAGCTTGCTGGCGGCTGCTCTTGCTCTAGACTCAATGAACCGACCAAAGTTGAGGTTCGAGGAAATCTCTATCCCTAGCAACTGAAGTCGGTCACTGTATTCCAAAGATACATTCCGGAAAGTAGGAGCCAAGGTGAAAGGGATCCTTTTGGCGGTGAATAAACACGTCTGTATTTTGGTGGCGTTGGATTTAACAAAGTTGGCATTGCCCCTTACGAAGACTGCCTCTAGCTTGTCATTCAAACGCTGCACCATAGCTTCTCTTTCAGCCTGTACTTGATCTCTACTGGCCCGAGTACTCGGCAGGTATCTTTCCACCACTGTGCTGTTGTCTGCATACCCATAGATACCGGGATTGAGCAGATCGTTAATATGCAGCAGGAACAGAATTGCAGAAAGGACGGACCCCTAAGGAACTCCGGCATTTATTCTTCAGGGCTCCGATGAGCACCCGTCAACAACCACTCGGATAGTTCTTAGATTCAGGAAGTCCGTTACCCAGCCGATCAGACCAAGAGATATACCGTACGCTGAAAGCTTGCTTATAAGGCTCACATGCCAGACCCTGTCAAATGCCTTCGAGACGTCTAAAACGTGTGTAGCATACACTAGAAGGTCCCCAGTGGATCTATTTCGGCGAAACCCGTACTGTCGGTCACTGAGGAGATCGTTACCTTCTAGGTATGCTAAAAGGCGCGAGTTCAATACACGGTCCATAATCTTGCAGAGTATGGCGGTGATTGAAATCGTTCTGTAATTGGCAGGATCGGCACGGCTACCTTTTTTGGCCATTGGCTGCACGTTAGCAAGCTTACAGGATTTCGGCGCTATTCCAGTCCTGAAAGAGAGGCGATACAGACAGATGTTAATACAGGAGACAACTCAGTTGCACATGTTTTGAGCAGAATGGCTGGTATACCATCCGGACCACTGGCTTTATTCACATCTAGACGACACAATGCTTTCCATACCTCTTTTTTAACGAAGCTTCTTAGCATTCCATGGATTCACCGTGCTGCCCATCGCGTTGCAGGGAGAGGAGTGCAAACAGCTCCTGGGACTTGCCACTCAGGTGTAGGTTTACGGGGCCTCTTTAAAATGCGCACGCTCAGCTTCACTGGTTGCGCTCCTCTCCCTACCTAACTAAATTTAAAAATGAACCAATGCCACCTTTTAAGTACGTTCTAGAAATAAACTGATTATAGTTCCAGAGAGGCCGAGATCTTCAAGTAGGTTATAGAAAGATTTCGATGTTATATTTTTTTTACTATGACAGTCAATAATTTGGCTACACAAACTGCTTCTATTGAGCATTCCTTAGGTATAAGTAGGAAAAGTTGGGAAGTAATTCCAAACAATATTAGTTTAAACTAGATTATAAGACAGTAGAGATATCCTCTCGCCAAATTAATTATTTTAAAGAAATTAATAATTATTTAAGGAAAGCTAATATTGTTAAATTGACCAATAAGAATCATTATGTAAACTCTGTCAATCTTAAGCATCAGAATATTTAGTGCATGAGAAACAAAGAATTGGAAATAAAATTATTTATGAATACTTTTAATATAAATATTTTTTGTGTTACACGACACTGGTTAAAAAATGAATAATTCATGTTTAGTTTTAATAATCACCAGGTTGGTAGTTCATTCAACAGAATTATTTCCATTCATGGGGGCTCCTTAATTCTTTTAAATAAAAATTTTAAATTCAAAGAACGTAAAGACATAGTGAGTCTTTCTGTTGAACGGACAATTGAACTAGCTTCAGTAGAATTAGAGCAATTTGTTATTGTAAGTGTTTATAGGCCACCTTCGTCTCACTTTGAGCAATTTGAGAGAATTATGGATGAGGTTTTAACTAAACTTACCAACTTGAGTAAACAATTAATTATTTGTGGAGATTTTAATATTAATATCTTAGACAAAAATTTATTAAGTGTTAAGTTTTTAAATTTGTTTTCTTCACATAATGTATCACACATTTTTATGGAGCCTACTAGAATCACCGCCACTAGCTCAACCTGTATTGATAATATTTTGACAAATTTTATTATAAATTTCAAATCCTTAATCAATACACTAGATTCTGACCACTGTGGTCAATTTATTAAATTCAACACTTACAAGAAAACAAATTTAAAAAAGAAAATAACTTTTGTACCAGTAACTGCAAATCGTATTAGTAAAATAAAAAATTACTTAGTATGCTATTTACTATTTTAAAAAATATCCAATCCCAATGTTATGTATAATGTTTTTTTTAACACTTTCATTCAATTATTTAACTCGATATTTACCACTAAAACGTTCTTTGTTACTGATGCATTATTATTTAGTGAGTGAAAATGATGTTAAATTATTTTCCAAATCTTTTAAAAATGAATGTAAGCTAGCTAAATCATTATATATAAATAGACAAATACAAAATAGCAGTAACAAAATAAGAATAACTTGAAAATAATTGACGACGAAACTGAAAGAGCTAAATCTCAAAGGATTGATTTTAAATTAAATATAGACAATAAATATATTACTTCTGACTTTGAGGCTGCAACTGCTTTTGAAACTTTCTTTACTGATACTCCAGTTACCACAACTAAATCTTTAAACTCTTCAACTGCTACCGCTCTGGTTACTTACGGACAATGTCAATAAATGTTGTATAAATTTCAATTTTGAAAAGGTTAGTGCCCGGGAAATAGTTAAAGCTTTTAAATTGATTAGTGTCAAGAAGACAAATGATCTTTGGGGAGTATCCGTTAACGTACTTCAGCCTCTAATACCCATTAACGTGTTGATGCTTGACTACATTCCACGTGATGGTAGGTGAAATGTAGTCGTAGGTGGAAAGACGCATCAACTTAGGAGCAGCCTATTCATTCTTCGCTTTAAGACACCCACATTGTACTCGGACGGAAATACCGACGCAGGCAAGCTATTCCACTCCTTCGCAGTACGCATTAAAAAAGACTAAGCAAAGCGTTTCGTTCGAACCGGTGGAATGTCCACAACGAAAGGATGGCTGCTCGCCGTGCGTCGGAACGTCCGGTGATGGTAGGGAGATGGAAGAATTAAGTTATGTAATTCCTGCGCATACTTCCCAAAATGTATCCTATAGAATACTGAGAGGCTCGCGACTCTACGTCTCTTGGTAACTCTTAGATGTTTAAAGAGCTCCGATGGTTTCTTCAATTTCATCCCAAATTTTTTTTGGTCTCTGAATAAAGTTGAAGAGTCCGCTGCACGCGCCAGACCTAACCACAACTTCAATATCTTTATTATGCTTGCATCTAACTTTGACAAAAGGGTTTTATTGGAGGTTTTAGTGGGAGATTGTTAATTTAGACGATGATTATTCCTATTATTGATATCCTAATCCCTGTCATTACAAACATTTTTGATAGCTCTCTTCATTTTAACCAATTTTCTTCTTCCTGGAAAGAGGCGCAAGTAATTCCTATCCCTAAAAAAAAAAATCCTTCCTCCTTTTCTGATTATCGTCCAATATCTATCCTTCCTTATCTCTCTAAAGTTTTTGAGCGCCTTATATGTAATCAGTTAAGTCGTTACCTTTCCACTAACAAAATCCTTAACCCTATGCAATCCGGCTTCCGTCCTGGTCTAACACGACTACCGCTTTAGTTAAGATTACTGTTGACATCCGACTGGGTATGGATAATCAACAAGTTACAATTCTGACTGCTAGATTTTTCCAATGCTTTCAATAGTGTGGATTATGATATTCTTCTTGGTATATTACGTTCTCTTAACATATCTCCTAAGGTAATTGACTCGTTTCATAATTACTTGTTTGGACGCCGGCGACGCATTCAGATTAACGACTCCTACTCTGAGTGGTCTCCGCTTGACGCTGGTGTCCCACAAGGCGGCGTGTTGTCTCCTCTCCTATTTTCGATCTTCATTAATACTGTCTGCAAAAACATTTCTTCTCTTTACCACCTGTACACTGATGACTTGCAAATCTACATAAATTCAAAACTAGATGAGCTTCCTTACAATATCAATGTATTAAACAGCCAACTTAGTACTATACACGAATGGAGTATTTCCTACGGCCTTAATATTAACCCTAAAAAAACGCAAGTCATTATAATTGGTAGTCAAAGGTTGATATCTAAAATAAACTGGCCCTGTCTTCCAAAGGTTCATATTAATGGTAGCCAGGTTCCGTACGCCAGTAAAGTAAAAAACCTTGGTATAATCTTTGACCAATATTTATCTTGGACCCCTCAGATAGGTGAGGTTAGTAGGAAAATTTTTGCCACAATCGGATCTCTTCGAAGATTACGCAATTTCCTTCCGGTTCCCACGAAGATACTGCTGGTTAAATCTTTTCTCTTACCTATTCTTGACTACGCTGACGTGTGTTACCTGGATTTGAAAGGGGAGCATTTGAATAAACTTGAGAGACTTCAAAACTTATGTATTAGGTTTATATTTGGCCTACGCAAACATGACCATGTTTCCGATTTTCGTAAACTACTCAAGCTGCTCCCAATTCGCCTTCGCCGGAATGCACATATTTTAAACCTTCTTTACTGTACGCTGTTCAATCCGTCTACTCCTCTGTATTTAAAACAACGTTTCCAATTCTTATCTAATGCACATTCCTTCCATTTACGTTCAGACAATAATTTCCTTTTAAAAATTCCTTCCCATTCCACAACTTTTTTTACGAACTCTTTTGCCGTGAAGGCTTATCGTTTATGGAATTCCCTTCCTTTACAAGCAAGACGAGCTCAATCTCTTGCTCAATTCAAAAAGCTAGTCCAAGATTATTATATTTTACTGTAATTTATTTTCATATATGTCGCAGCATCAGTATTTGGACGCCGTCTGCTGCTTCACATGTTAATTAATTATTTGGAATTAAACAATAAAGCACTCAGTAGAATATTATGGAAATGTCAAGCACTATGCTTAGTTACTCGGTTTGGTTGAGAGAGTAACTTGGATTGTAGAGGCACTTTTCGACGGAAAGCGGAAGAAGACGGTTCATTTTGATATCTTGAAAGTCAAGTCGCCACGTTGTTTCGAATTCACCGCATTTTCACTTTTAATCTAGTTTCATCAAATCAATCTTGTAGTATTTTTGTATTCTGTGCCGCGGAGTGATTAAATAAACTATTACATTAAGTGTTGGAACTCTTATTTTAAATTTTAAGACTACCGTAATGTCGGACCAACCTAACAGCGAGAGGCCACACTTGCCTTCGTTATATATATATTTACTTATTTATTATTAATAAATATTATTATTATTATTAATTTATTTTACTTTTTTTTCTTTTTGTTATTCTTGTTGTTAATTTTTGTATGTATGTATCTTTGTACCCATGTACTACTATTATTATGTAAGTGTATATAATTACTCAAATTATCTACCTCATACACCCCTACTCACTACAAGCTACAAAAAAAAAATCGAATATCTGTACCTCAAGGTTGCCTGGCAGAGATCGCTGCTTTAGTGATAAGGCCGCCTTTTGTATATTATATAGTTACGTCGTCCCAAACCGCTGAGACAGCACATAGCATTGTCCGTCAGCCAACTAACGTTGCTGACTTAGCATCTAATATAAATCGGAAGACAATATTCTAAGAAGACGAACAATAGAAATACCTGTTCGGGGTGGCTCCCCCCTCACCTGTATTACTTCATTATATTAATATTAAGTTTAGTCTGTTTAAGGTAGCTTAAGTAAACGTTTGTTAATTAAACATCATTTTAATTAAAATTAAATATTTTTTTAAAAAGCCATTCGCTGCGTAGAGAACTTGACTGGCGCAGCCGGTAGGATTCCGCGTCCGGAAAATAAGTAAAAATTACCGAGACGAACATTTTCTAGCGTTTTCCACGGAATCCGAACCAAAATTAAAAATAAGTCATATTGCGTGAACGCGCGTCTGGCTGTTGAAGATACTGCTACCTTCAGGCTCACGAGGGAGATGATTTGGTGAGTAGACCCTAAGCTATTCCTACCTATATTCATTTCCTAATCAACCCTACTTATATGTGTCAATTTAATTGTAGAGTCCTTTTTAAAACTCAAAAGGTTCTAAAATATTTCTTTGACGTTTGTTTTAAGTGTTTTAAAAAATAAAGTAAATATCTTTATAAAAGTGAATTTAAATTAAAATATATAATTGAATTGAAAGTTATATTTTAACGAAAATATATAAGAAATAAATTAAATATTATATTAAATATATTTTAAATAATTACTATATAAAATATATTTGAGATTGATTAAAAAATATATTTAATTATTAAGAATGGAAAACATTGTTAAAATCCCTGTAGAGATTAGTAATATCATTCCACAATTTGATGGTGATGAAAAATTATTATCTCTTTTCATTAGAAAGTGCGAATATATAATTTTAACTTGTGTAGTAGAAGGCAATCCTGCTCAAGACCTATATTTATATCACGTTATTACCTTCAAATTAACAGATCGTGCAGCTAGTTTAATAAGTGAACGCCAAGATTTAAATACTTGGAATAGCCTTAAATCTGCGTTAGAACAACATTTTGGTGATCCACGTTCTGAAGAATGCATAGCTATAGAATTAGAAACATTAAAAATTAATAGTAACGAATCTTATCTAGATTTTTGTAAAAGGATTCAATATACTAAGATACTTTGATTGCTAAAGTAAATTTAATAAACGATATTAATTTACGCGAAAGTAAAATTACAATTTATGATAATTTAGCAATGAATGTTTTCTTATATAATTTACCTGAAGACTTATTAAGAATAGTTCGATTAAAAGCATGTACTTCTCTTGAAAATGCTTTAAGCATCGTACTAGAGGAAGTCAATTTCATGCATCAATATAATTCTAGAAATAAAATGATGAAGCACCCTCAAACGAATAATGGAGCTGCTACATCTTCAAACCCTTATATCGAGAAAAATATAATGAAACCATTTTTCAACACTTTAAAGACAAATAATTATCCTTTCCAATCTAAATTTCAACTTCAACAACAAACACATAAGCCTCATCCATTTCAGAGAGTAAATCCACAGCAACCGCCTAGATTTAAATTCGGTATTAGCCCTAGCAAGCAAATTAAATTGCCCTTGCAAAACCAAAATCAGTTAGGATATCGACCCCAGCTAAATCAAAATCAATATGGATATCGACCCCAATTTAACCAAAATCAATATGGATATCGACCTCAATTTAATCAAAAACAATATGGATACAGACCTCAATTTAATCAAGGACAACAACCCTATGGTTACCAACGACCAATACATGGCACGGATGTCAGTATGAGAACTGCACCAATGAAACCACAAGGTCTTCGTTTAAACGAACACATAGTTCAGCAAATACAGTCGCGTGCAAGTAAATCGACTCAAGCCTCAAGTGCGCATAAAAAGTGATATAACTAAAAAATTACTTATTTTACCTCTATATAATGTTTTACATAATTAAAGCCTAGTAATTAGGCTTTCAAATGGTAGCATAATATCAGTAATTTAAATAAACACTTGTACTTAGAATGCAACTGAACGCAACCTCCCGTAAACTGCTCTGCGCTCTATACACAACTTGCGCGACACAACCCCCTATAAAAACCCTCTGTAATCGTTTTTTCTTATCAGTCGCTCATTAGACGTTGACCTGAACACATCTCTGCAAATTAAAGCCGTCATTTGAAGAAAATTATGGATACAACACCTGAGGAAGCCGCTCAAGTCGTTGCCCTATTGCAAGAAGGGTTGAACCAGCGAGAAGTCGCTCGTCGTTTGAATATGAGTCAGTCCGCTGTCTCGAGAGTATACAGAAAGTTTCAAGAGACTGGTGCCTTCACTCGGAGGCCTAATACCAGCCGACGCCGGTGCACCTCAGAGCGTGACGACCGGTTTTTGGTCTCGACCTCTCTCCGAAATCGACACCTTACCGGCGTAGATGTGCAGCAGGAGCTACGTCAAGTTCGCGGGGTGACTGTCAGTCAGTGGACAGTTAGAAGAAGGTTGAAAGAAGCTAACCTTTCTCCGAAAAGACCCGCTACAGGCCCGAAGTTGACCACAGCTCATCGTCAAGCACGGCTTCACTTTGCTCGAGAGCATTTGGATTGGAGCATAGAGCAATGGCAGTCAGTCCTGTTCACAGATGAGACGAGGATGTGTCTCCATGGCAGCGACAGGAGAGGTCGGGTATACCGTCGTCCCGGTGAACGGTTTTCACAGTGCTGCTTTGTGGAAACCGTTGCATATGGTGGCGGATCTTGCATGATGTGGGCCGGAATTTCCTTAGAAGGCAAAACGGAGCTTGTTTTCGTTCCTGGGGGAGGCCGGGGAGGAGGTCTGACCAGTGATCGTTACATTGAAAATGTTCTACTGGATCAAGTTGTCCCTTATCAAGGCTTTATTGGAGAAAATTTCATCTTGATGCATGACAATGCCCGATGTCACACTGCTCGGGCCACACGTGATTTCCTGAACGAAGTTGGAATTCACACTATGCATTGGCCACCGCTCAGCCCCGATTTAAATCCCATTGAGCACATATGGGACGAGCTCAAAAGGAAAGTTAGAGCGAGGAAATCAGCTCCGACAAACATCAATGAGCTCAAGACTGCGTTGGTAGAAGAGTGGGGTCGAATACCACAATCATCCATTAAAAAGTTGATAAGGTCGATGAAGAATCGCATGAGAACAGTGATCAGAGCTAGAGGAGGAAATACCAAATATTGACACGAATAAATTTTTTATCTTACGCGCATTTTGTTTCATTTAAACACAATAGCCCCATACTGTGAAATTGTATGAATTTTCAACATTTTTTACATTATCATTGGCATTAACCTTTTTTACTAAACTACTGAATCGATTTTCATGCAACTTGCACCATTTTAAAGCTCAATTACTAGGCTTTAATTATGTAAAACATTATATAGAGGTATATTAAGGCATTTTTAAGTTATATCACTTTTTATGCGCACTTGAGGCTTGAGTCGATTTACTTGCACGCGACTGTAGATTCAGAACCTGAAACTGAATATTATGACTTTAATGACTGTCAAGACTACTATGACTATAATGAACCGACAGTACACGAAGAAATTAATGACACGACTAACCAAAACGAATCCGTTGAACATTTCCAAAATTTTCATATGGAAACCCCTTACCATGTCCCGAGATAATACATCTTAATTGTAACACCCTTAAATTACCCTATATATATATTCCTGAAATTAATGCTAACCTCATGATAGATACCGGAAGCTCAAGATCATTTATAAGTCCAAAAAAAGCTAATGAATATTTTAATAATTTTAAATATTATGAACCCTTTGAAGTAATCAGCACTCACGCTTCTAGTAGACATGATGAAGTTATAATTATTCCTTTGTTTCAAACTTTTCGTAATCCTGAAACTCATAAATTTTATATATATGACGTAGACGGACGATACGATGGATTAGTAGGAAGTGACTTACTAAAACAATTAGATGCAAAAATAGATATGAAAAAGGAAATCCTTTATACTAATACCACATCTATACCTATAATATACAACCCTACTAACATTATTCATTTAGACCGACGCTGTGAACAGAGACGAGACGACAGAGACGAAGCTTCTTAGCATTCCATGGATTCACCGTGCGGGTGCCGGGCCCATCGCGTTGCAGGGAGAGGAGTGCAAACAGCCCCTGGGACTTGCGACCCAAGTGTAGGTTTAAGGGGCCCCTTTAAAATGCGCATTCACGCTCACCTCAACTGGTTGCGCTCCTTTCCCTACCTAACCAAATTTGGAATGAACCTACCAATGCCGCCTTTGAAGTACGTTCTAGAAATGCACTGATGATAGTTCTAGAGAGGCCAAGATCTTTAAGTAGGTTATAGAGAGATTTCGCTGTTATACCTCTCGCTCCCACTTCTACCGCGTACAAATTAACTATATACCTATTCCTGGTCAGTTCGTTGGTCAGTTCGTAATACTTGTTTACTTTAATTGTGTGATCTTTGGGAATGTTAGTTTCCCACGGAACAGTAAGCTCCACAAGTATCACGCGCTTTAACTGTCTAGAGTACAGGAATATGTCCGGTCTGGATGACGAGACAACAATATCCTCAGGAATTCTATACTGTTTCTCATACGTATCCATCATTATAGTCCAATCGCGAGCCGCCTCTAAGATAGAGTGAGGCTTTTGTTTTGTTTTTTTAGACGAGCCTTCTTTAATGAACTCTATGAATCTTTTGGTGGTTGTTATACCCTTTTGCGCTCTAGCTACTGAAAAACTAACCGCTTCACGTATGATTTCCAATACTTTATCATGGCGCCGCGAGTATTGACCTTTTTCCAATAGCACCCTACACCCTACCAACAAGTGTTTAGCCTTTCCTACCGCCTCCCCACAGATATTGCAAGACTTTTCGGTAGCTTTACCCCATCTTACTAAATTACTTTGATCTGGGAGAGTCATTTGGAATGCATTTAGATAGAATTTTAATAAGGCTGGAGACCACTCATGAAGTAAGGTGCGCCACCTCAATGCTAATGGAATACAAAAGTCGCCTATGGTCACCCACTCATTTTGAATTTCTAGATTCATCGCGTGCACTCGATACTGATCGTTTTCATCTTGCCGAATAAAGGATTTTGTTAAGTCTATATCTCGAACTTTCCCGCTAGATCCTAACCCTGCTTTATTTGTTTGAGCACCTATCATGAATTGTTTATGGAATTGAAGTCGTGACTCCAGCTCTGATGCATTTTTATCTTTTGGAAGAGATGTTACAATATCATCATGAGATTTTTCGATGATATGTCTTTTGGTAGCTCTTAGGTGTTTATAGAGCTCCGATGGTTTCTTTAATTTCATCCCAAAATTGTTTCGGTCTCTGAATAAAGTTGAAGAGTCCGCTGAATGCGCGAGCCCAAACCACGACTTCAATATCTTTATGACGTTTGCATCTAACTTAGACAAAAGGGTTTACCTACAAATTTACGTAATGGTAATGCTATTTTAAATTACACACAATTTTGTGACGGCGTTAGAATGCCTGCCGCTTTAGTAAATTGTAAAGATGGATATGCAACTACAATTATCCAAAATACTCTTGAGACAGAACTAACATTGACCATTACCAGTCCTTTTATAGTAACTAAATATAATCCAAGCAAATACCATATTAATAAATTAGATGATACCAATGACGTAGAAATAGACCAAATACTGACTGAAAACTTGACTAAACTAAGATTAGATCACATGAACTCTGAAGAAAAGAAAGCTATAGAACAACTCTGTTTAGAATACAAGGACATTTTTCATTGTGACAAACTACCCTTAACTTTTACTAATGAAGTAAAACACCAAATTAGAACTCATAATGAAGATCCCATATATATAAGACCTTACAGACAACCTCAAGTAATTAATGACGAGATTAATAGACAAGTAGAAAATATGATAGAAAATAACATAGTAGTTCAATCTCACTCTCCATGGAGTGCTCCTGTCCACCTAGTTCCAAAGAAACTTGACGCTAGTAATGAAAGAAAATATCGACTAGTAATTGATTACAGAAAACTTAATGAAATAACTACAGATGACAAATACCCCTTACCTAATATAACAGATTTGTTTGACAAACTTGGAAGATGCTGCTATTTCACTACTCTTGATTTAGCCAGTGGTTACCATCAAATAGAAGTTAAAAAAGAAGATAGACAAAAGACAGCATTTAGTACCAATGCAGGACATTTTGAATTTACACGTATGCCCTTTGGACTCAAAACTGCACCTGCAACGTTTCAAAGAGCAATGGATAATGTATTAAGAGGATTACAAGGCATTCACTGCTTAGTTTACCTCGATGATATAATAGTTTATTCAGTTAGTTTAAAAGAACACATATCTAAATTAAGAACAGTATTTGACCGACTTAGACAGACAAATTTAAAAGTACAATTAGATAAATCAGAATTTTTACGTAAAGAAGTACTTTACCTTGGACACACTATTACGAGTGACGGACTTAAACCTAATAATGATAATATTAAAGCGATCATCAATTATCCTTTACCCTAGACAACGACCGAAATTAAAAGTTTTCTAGGACTAATAGGTTACTACCGACGATTTATAAAAGACTTTGCGAAAATAACACAACCAATGACAGCACGACTTAAAAAAAACAGACTATGCCTGTAACTGATAAAAAATACCTTGAATCATTTCAGAAATATAAAGAGCTCCTTATTAATGCTCCAATACTCCAATATCCCGATCCTAGCAAACCTTACATCCTTACTACAGATGCCTCAGACTTTGCTGTAGGCGCTATTTTATCACAAGGACCGATTGGCAGTGATAAGCCTATTGCTTATGCGAGTCGCACCTTAATTAGTGCTGAAACACGTTACAGTACTACAGAAAAAGAACTTCTAGCTATAGTGTGGGCTGTAAAATATTTCCGTCCCTATCTTTATGGTAGAAAATTTAAAATAATTACAGATCACAAACCCCTTGCGTGGTTAAATTCACTGAAAGACACCAATAGTAGATTAACACGTTGGCGTTTGAGACTATCCGAATACGATTTTGAAATAATACATAAGAGTGGTAAAAGCAATTGTAATGCTGATGCATTATCACGAATCCGCATGAACGCAATAGATGATGAAGAAAATATTACGACTCAAGTAAATGTAGATAAAGACGACGATCCTATAGAAGAAATAAGGAAAGTAACAGAACAATTGAAAGAATTAGAAAAGTTAAAGAAGGCTATTTTATTTACTAAACCAAACCAAATTTTAGTTTTTACATGGTTTATAGATAGGCTAACAGTTAAAGATTTATCTACACCTAAACAGCGTATTTTAGAAGTTCATTTACCTACAAATAGACCTGATTTAGTTAAGCAATTTTTGAAAGAATATATTAAAAATAAATCTAAATATTTTATATACTTTGAAGATGAAATACATCGCAAGCAATTTACAGAAACAGTTATATCTCTATTTAAGAGAGAATGTGTTCAATTTAGAGAATGTACAAAACGCGTAAGTTTAATTGAAGACGAAACCGATCAACGAGAAATTGTTCAAAAAAATATCATGAAGGAAAAACTTGTCATAGAGGTATCAGAGAAACTCTAGGACATATTAAAAGAAACTATTTTTGGCATAATATGGAAGAAACGGTATCAAGTGTTATAAATTCTTGTGAAACTTGTAAAAAAATGAAGTACGATAGAAATCCAATAAAACCAAAATTGCAATTGACCCAAACTGAAACCAAACCTTTACAAGAAATCTTCATTGATGTATTTTCTATCGAATCAAAATACTATTTAACAATAATCGATTCATTTAGTAAAATTGGCCAAGCGTTTGAAATACCAAATAGAACAACAAAGGAAATAGTAAGAGGTTTAATTAAATACTTTTCATTTTACGGTGTACCCCTTAAAATTAGCGCTGACCCCGGTACAGAATTTAATAACGCCCTATTTAAAGAACTTTTAGCAATGTATAAAATATAAATTCACATAGGAACAGCAAATAATCCAAATCCCATGGGGCTTATAAGATTTCATTCAACAATTTTAGAAATTTATCGAATAGCTAAGTATGAACATAAATATACTGATGCTGCATCCGTAATGACGTATGCTATAATGTCCTATAACCATTCAATACATTCAACTACTGGTTTCACACCCTTTGAAGTTCTGTTCGGACATACCGAAGCTAGAAATACTTTTGACTAGATTTCGAAAAACAATATTTGCAACAACTAATTAAAGAGCATTTAAAACGAACAAAATTCTTGTATAAATATATAACAGAAAAAACGATTAAAACTAAAGAAAAATATATTGAAAAGAGAGGTGGTGAAACAGAATTTCGAATAAAGCCAGGAGATACCATATTTGCAAAAAGCACGAATAAAAGGAAAAGCAAAGATAAACCCCGCTATGTAAAGGCACAAGTATCTAATGAAATACATAGAAATACTGTCCCTGTAATAATAAATAATGATAGAAATACAAAAATTCCAATAAAGAATGTTAAACGACCTTCACAGGTACCACACGCTGGTCTTGATGCTGGTTCTGGTGACACGGTCCCAGGCCCTTCAACTTCAGGAAATACTTGAAAACCCTGGAGTACTACCATTAAGAAATGGTCTTGCCATCGTGGACGATCGTGGCCAAATGGACGATTGTGAAGACGTTAGATTTAAAACCTATAATAGAAGATTTGAAAGATAGTTTTTATAAATGTACCCAGTTAGATAGGTTAGTTGATAATTTTGATAATGATTTTATTGATAATTTTATAGATACAAGCTAATTATGTGAAAAATTTAACAATGATAAAATTAGAACAGATTACTCCAGCTGTTAGAATTAAACGTGGTCTAATTAACCCTTTAGGTTCAATTATTAAAATAATTACCGGAAATCTAGATAACAATGATGCTATTAGATACGAACAATTGATTAGTGAAATTAAATTAGAACAAAACAATTATAAAAGTAAAACGACGTTAATCACTGAAATGATGCATTCATTAACGAATTCTACCTTCCAGCTTAATGTCAATATTATTGGGATTCATTTGGATATTCAAGAATTAAGACATAACTTATCAGAAATTATGAAAAAAGATGCTCTTAATCATATAGAGACGCAAATTATTAGTACATATAATTTGTTAATACACAATTTTCAAACAGCTTATATAAAATTAAATGAAATAGAAACTAGTTTCGCATTAAGCAGATTAGGAATCTTACACCAATCAATTATAAATTCTAACATACTTTTAACAACATTAGAAAAGATAAGTAGGTTAGAAAAGTTAGCATATAGTCCTATAATAAATAATCTAGCGAAAATAGAGCAAACAATTTCAATTAAAGCTTATCTCAAAGGAAATAAAATTAACTACCTTTTAGAAATACCTATAATTGAAGATGACACTTATATCTATTATAAATTGATTCCCTTACCTGTGTTGTCCCATGACTCCACTATAATTATTGTTCCTAAATATCCGTACCTTATAGCAAAAGGGTTGAAAACTAGGTTATTAGCTCATCCCTGCAAGGAGATTGAAAAGGCGAGTTTCCTGTGCTACGAGAGTGAAGTTCTTCAATTCAACAATGATCCATGTATAACTGAACTAATGAGTTATACTGAAAATACGTCATCATGTACTCCTGTTCCTGTCATCATAGAAGACATTGTGCTGCAACTTCTGCAATCTAATATATGGACTCTATTCTCCAGAAAAGAAGAATTACTTACGAGAACATGTTCTGACGAGATATTCCGACAAAAGATTAAAGGAACTTACATACTCACCCTTGATGACCCTTGTAATGTAAAGATTGGATCTGTGACCTTGAAAAGACATCAGACCATCCTAGAGAATGATGCTTACTCTATGCTACCAATAGTAAATTTACCTTCAATTTACATTCCTGAAACTCCTAGTTTGAAAGCAACCAACATAAAAGGCATTGACCTTACTGATCTGAAACTTCTAGAGTACACTTTAAAGAAAACTGAAATAAGTGGAAATGTTGAAAACAATAAAATAGTGAAAAATATCAGTGTATGGACAATCGGACTTTACATCATAGTTGTAGTGATTGTGTGTGCTCTAATTTTCAAAAAACGAAAATTTATATCCAAAATGTGTATTTGAAGTTCCCCTATTTTACCGGAAAACTTCGATCTTAAGAAGGGAGGAGTTATGTCGTCCCAAACCGCTGAGACAGCACATAGCATTGTCCGTCAGCCAACTAACGTTGCTGACTTAGCATCTAATATAAATCGGAAGACAATATTCTAAGAAGACGAACAATAGAAATACCTGTTCGGGGTGGCTCCCCCCTCACCTGTATTACTTCATTATATCAATATTAAGTTTAGTCTGTTTAAGGTAGCTTAAGTAAACATTTGTTAATTAAACATCATTTTAATTAAAATTAAATCTTTTTTTAAAAAGCCATTCGCTGCGTAGAGAACTTGACTATATATTGTTTTTGTTTGTATTATCTTTGTTTTTATTTTTCTTTTTGGTGTACAATAAAGAATATTATTATTAGATGTGATGTTAGATAGTTGTCATATATCCAAGCTTTTTTGATATTGCTAATTTGTTGATTGTCCACCTGTCTTAAATCATTTAAAAAGCTATTGACTATTACATCTAAAGATGGAGTGTGACCTTCTTTCGAATCTATTTTTTTGCCTAAAAATTTGAAATTATTTATATATTCAAAGAAATCGTTGTTAATAAACTAACAATGATTTATGAAGATTTGATAAGACAACCAGATATGTAGAATAGTAAAGAGATACAATGACTGTTTGTTTCACATATCACTATATTCTAGCTAGCACCAGTAATTGTATACTTTAAATCCATAGCTCTAAATGATATTCATAAGCTAATACATTAATGGCTTGCAACCAATTAGTGTTATAGTATTTATTGTTTTTAATATTTGAATATAGGTTTTAAATATTACAGTTATGTTTATTTACATAGTAATGTTTAGTATTGATCACATATTCACATAAACAAATTAAGTGTAGTAAGAATATATAGTTTTAAACTTATGATAGTATAGTTTAACTACATCTGCATGAATGTCTAAGATTTTACAACTATACTTATATCTAAAAACATGAAAAGCATATTATTCATATAAACAATGGAAGCAGCATTTTTTAAGATGTGCAAACAATTTTGAGAAGTCTGTAAAGTCTAGACTCAAAGTTCATTAATCCGATGTTAAAAAGCAATCGCCACACAAATGGGTGTGTTCTTTCATTAGAGACAATATAAACAACGAAACGGACAACTGCAAAATGAATGACTAATGTCGATATTTTCGCATAATAAAAGATTTTAAACTATATAACAATGCATACGATGCGTCGCAGATTTAATAAAAAACAAAAGTGGATTAATTTTCCGCTGTAAACAACCGCCAACCGCCAACAAGACTGCCGGTAGTTTTTACGTACCAGCACTTTGATGAACCGACTCTCCAATTCATCTCTGTGGGGCATGGGGGGCTTAGTCCTATTTCTGGTGGACGGCTGCCGAACATGGTGACTTTTGGTAGTGCCAACCGGTCCGTCTAACATTGTCTGATCCCTTGAGGTAATCAAACCCATTTTACACTAACCACTCAATAGAAACCATGAAGCATATGAAGCCATGAAGCATTTTACAGGAGCATTAGGTCATTTTTATCACAGAACAACACTATATCCCATAAAATATTAAAGTCACATTAAACTATAATTATGAGAGGAATGCTTAAGTCGAATTCTACATAAAACAAAACAGAACGCAGCGCAATAGTAAAAGGCGTAGCACGTTCACTGTCAAAATGCGGGGTTGCAGCTTTGGATGTGAAGTTGGCAGTTGACTAGCTGTTAAGTGTTAGATATTAGTTTTAAGAACCAGTAGGCAGTAACGTTTGACAGCTATATATCCAATAAGCAGTTAGGACCAATGCGTAACCTTATACAAAACATAACTTTTTTTTGTATCACTGTTAATTATTTTACTTTTAGATTATCATAAAATATTTAAGAAAAAATAAATAAAGAATTACAACAACTTGTTTCTGTGTTCATGTTCTTCGTATTTTCTGATCAATATATTTCTTTGACGTTATATGTACACTTTTTATTATGTAGTAATTTCATAAAATTTATATTTTTTTATTTTACCATTATTAATTTGATTTGAAATTATCAAATTATCGTAGTTAATTTACAAATATGGTTTCGGAACGCGCGTTCTTAATCGTATAATCAAAGCGGGAAGTTTTCAAATACATGTTACGTACAATAAATAGAAAACTGAAAATTGTACAAGTGCTAAGATATTGCTATGTGTAGTATATATCCCTATACCAGCAGCCTTAATTCTTCTAATCGTTTTGGTGCTATCTGTGACTTGTCGAACTTACTCGTACCTAAGAAGAAGAACCTGTGTAAAAAATATTGAATTACATAAAGTTTATATGTAGTTTTATATGAATATATATAATTTATATAGAACTGATATATGATTATTTAAAATAATTTAAATAAGTTTTTATATACAGGGTGTTTTTGTAACCTTTCCGTTCCATTAAATGGCACATAAAATGTTACAATTAAGTACATTTAAAACTATAAATAAAATTCCTACACTTAAATTAAGAAAAAAATATTTTCCAACAAATAATATAATTGAATAATTAAATAAAATAAACACAACATTATTGGTGTGCTACAGGTATTTAACAGCGCACGTTGACTTATGACACTAACACAAACAAACCGGAGGATATAGGTACTTTCGTACTAAAACATGTTCACTGACCACTTCATAGACAATATCATAACTTTTCACTTCATCAACCACAAAATCACTCGCTATTTTTTAAAATTAGTGCAGAATCACTTATAATATATATTATATTTTTTGTATTTTTTTATATGCTGGCATTTTGGCCATTTTAAATGGTTGTGTCTATTTCATTTTAAAATGTAACTTACGATGTCATGGCTAATACCAAATTGACGAGCTGCCGCACGAAGGCTGGACGTAGGGGTGCGTTGAAAAAAAATTAATATTCGTACTTCTAGTCTCACGTTTACGTCACGGGGAGGCGCTACATCGACACGAGGAAATACAGATTGTCCTTCTCGTGTCCTCTGGACTGTCTGGATAATAGTACGGCTGTCAGTAGGACAAACACGGTTATTACCGAATCTTTGTCGGTACACCCGAACTGCTAAAGCATTCTCCGTATATCAGAATCATGTCTGTGTACTATATTTATAATTAGGCATTGCAGTAACGAACCAAATAACAAAGAAAATAACTAACAACGAAACTAAGAAAGAACTCTTATTAGGAATTAAAAAGAAACTAATTAAATTAATACATTTTCACTAAAAAGTAACATTATTATTTTTGCTTACACCTGGGCGCGCTTCTTTAGAGTCCTTTGTACTAACCGACACGTAAGGTTAAAAGAAAACAAATAAAGATGTAGAGCATCATCAATAATTAATTTAATTGCATGAATAGTGAATTTAATATTTTTTTAGTTTGGTTTGCATATGGTGTATGGCGTGGTCATCTGGAGAGCAAGGCCAAACCTCTTGCCTCTTGTCTCTTGCCTCGATAAAATTGGGTGTAATCAATAGAGCGTGGCAGTATTTCAATCCTGGTCAAAGACTTGCGCTTTATAAGGCGCAGGTTAGACCCCATATGGAATACTGCTCTCATCTCTGGTCCGGTTCACCCCAATATCAGCTTCTACCTTTTGACCGCGTACGGCGGAGAGCCGTTCGGATTGTCGGGGACCCAGTGCTCTGTGAACGGCTGGACTCTTTGGCATTGCGTAGAGACGTGGCTTCTTTGTGCGTTTTCTATCGCATTCACAACGGGGAGTGCTCCGAAGAGCTTTTTGATCTGATGCCCGCCGCCGAATTTCACCACCGCACAGCACAACATCGCCTGCAATACCATCCTTACCACCTGGATGCGTGGCAATATTCTACTATGCGGTTGTTTCCTCTCTTGTGAGTCCTCGGACGTTGCAAGAGTTCGTGGGCGGCGGTGATTACTTTACACCTGTGATCCGCACGCTCGTTTGCCCTCTTCTAACATAAAAAAAAAATACTAAAATTATTATTATAAAAATATATAAAAATACTATAAATTGATACTTCTTATAACATTCTGTTGTTCATCTATTTTATAAGACAAACCAATACTAATTGTTACTGTTTTTTATTCGATCCAAATGTATCGTAGTATGTATATTTTATTAAAATTCAATAATATTACTAGTGGTAGAAGTGGATAGATTTTGAAGAAAAATACTTTATTAAAGAATACAAAAAAATATTAAAAAAAAATAATCGTCAATGTTGGACCCTACTAGAAAATTATTTATTATTAGTAATTCTTTCGGAAGTCGACACAAGAACAAATCGTAGCGCAAGAAAAAACCTATTCTCGTCTCTTTTACACAACCTAAGTTTTATTATTATGATTGAGTAATAGGTATGACTTTCGTTTCATTTTTAAATAATTGTTATAAAAAAACGTTTTGTGATTCTTATGACTTAGTTGAAGTTGAAGTTGAAGTTGAAGTTAATACGAGATAAACAACGAAATATATGTATATTATACAGCGGCTTTGTACCTTTCACATGTTTAATATTTTGTAAGTATGCAGAGAATTTAAGGACTGTTCTTCATTATCCCATTTAACAACTTCAATGTGCTTAGGTCCTCAGTAGAAACATATGTTTATCGATCCGTGATAGTTAAGTAACATAATACTTAAGCTACAGCAAGTGGTTAATTTTAAGAAAGAAAACTATGACATTGTGGCTAAGCTACTGAAAAACCGATTTATCAGAATTTTTGTAAGTGGACTCCTAACAGCCGAGGGGTTCCACAAGGGTCCGTCTTGGGACCGGTCTTGTGGAACCTGGGCTGTGACTCGCTGCTTCGGTGTCTGCTTCTTCCCCGGATGAGGGTTCTGTGTTATGCAGATGACACTCTCATCACCTCATTCTCATCACCATCATCACTAGGAGAAGGAGCTTTGCGGAGGCAGCCCGTATTGCTCCCGTCGGTGCTAGCGGCAGCTGGTAGCGGACTGCGTGAGGCTGTTGGGACTGGAGGTGTCCGTCACGAAGACGGAGGCCATTTATTCCACGGCCCTCGGCGAGGTCCCTCTCGTCGGGCGTCAATCTCCGTCCAGGGTGCGCAGGTGGCGGTGAAGACCCAGATGAAGTATCTGGGCCTCACTCTGGACGGAAGGTGGAACTTCGGGGCTCACTTCTCTCTGCTAGCCCTGAGATTAATTTCCACCGCAGCTGCCTTGGGAAGGCTTCTGCCTAATATCGGTGGGCCGCAGGCTCCGTGCCGGCGCCTATATGCCGGCATCGTCAGGAGCATGGCCCTCTATGGTGCTCCCTTATGATTAGGAGCCCTTACTGCGGATTCCAGGGCCCTTCTGTGCAGAACGCAAAAGGTCCTAGCGGTGAGGGTGATTAGGGGGTACCGTACGGTATCCTTAGTTGCGGCCACACTCCTAGCGAGTGTTCCACCTTGGGAGCTACAGGCGGAAGTGCTCGCCCAGGTGTGTTGGCACCGGATAAAAGCTAGAACCGGGAGGATAAGGCTCGAGGCGGCGCGGGTCAAGGCTCTAGCTCACCGAGCCCTGATCCAACGGTGGGAATGGGAATTAGGGTCACCGACCGCTGGTCTGGTGACAGTGGGGGCGGTCGGCCCCCAAATAGATCGTTGGACCAACCGGTGGCACGAGACCTTGACTTTCCGTCTTGTGTAGGTAGTGACAGGGCATGGGTGCTTTGGCAAGTACCAGCACAAAATCGCACGCAGAGAGGCGACCCCTCCTGCCACCACTGTGACGAGGCCGTGGACACGCCTCGTCGCACCTTGGCTGAGTGCGCAGCCTGGGACCGTCAGCGTACTGATCTGACGGCCGTGGTTGGCGGGGACCTTTCGCTGCGTGGTGCGCGCGATGATCGGCAGCGAGAGGTGCTGGGTCACGGTGGCCTCCTTCTGCGAGCAAGTTATTGTCACGAAGAAGGCCGCGGAGCGGATAAGGGAGTTAGCCTCCACCGCTGATCCGCCCCGAAGGGGTAGACTGGGGACAAGGAGGTGAGAGTACGCTCGACGCTTCCTTCCCAGCTATAGTGCCTTGGTGAGAGGGGAGGGTGACCCCTTTCACCATACATAGGCCTATGTCGGTAGGGTGATCCCGTAACTCGGGGCACCCTTATTCGGGGAGGGTTCCACCGAGGCGTCACGGTGAGTGTGACAAGCGATCCCATGGCGTCCCATTATGGCGATGAGGGTAACCGTTGGTTTTTTAGTGGGTAGCCTTAAAAATGGCAGCATCTTCTATGCTGCCGGGTAGTCTCACATAACCACCCGGTCATCACCTTCTTGGCCGGGGGTATCCGTAAAGGATTTTTCCAATGGAAAAAAAAAAAGTAGAGTCCCAACATAATAAGTACTTTTTAAGTACTTAAGGCGACTTTTGTATTCCATTAGCGTTGAGGTGGCGCACCTTACTTCATGATTGGTCTCCAGCCTTATTAAAATTCTATCTAAATGTATTCCACATGACTCTCCCAGATCAAAGTAATTTAGTAAGATGGGGTAAAGCTACCGAAAAGTCTTGCAATATCTGTGGGGAGGCAGTAGGAACGGCTAAACACTTGTTGGTAGGGTGTAGGGCGCTATTGGAAAAAGGTCAATACTCGCGGCGCCATGATAAAGTATTGGAAATCATACTTGAAGCGGTTAGTCTTTCAGTACCTAGAGCGCAAAAGGGTATAACAACCACTAAAAGATTCATAGAGCTCATTAAAGAAGGCTCGTCTAAAAAGAATATAGTATAGAATTCCTGAGGATATTATTGTCTCGTCATCCAGATCGGACATATTCCTGTGCTCTAGACAGTTAAAGCGCGTGATACTTGTGGAGCTTACTGTTCCGTGGGAAACTAACATCCCAAAAGATCACACAATTAAAGTAAACAAGTATTACGAACTGACCAGGAATAGGTATATAGTTAATTTGTACGCGGTAGAAGTGGGAACTTACACTTCTTTCCCTGCAACGCGATGGGCCCGGCACCCGCACGGTGAATCCATGGAATGCTAAGAAGCTTCGTCTCTTAGGGTTTCTTTCAACGGAACATCATTTCTCACAAAAAAAAAAAAAATCAAAAATATCTTTATTCAAGTAGGCATTTCCATGCACTTTTGAATCGTCAATTACATTACATTACATTAAAAAAAAAATGTCAGTATGTCAGTCCGGGTATAAACTTGAACATCATTTTATACCATAAAATCAAAAATATCTTTATTCAAGTAGGCATTTACATGCACTTTTGAATCGTCAATTACATTACATTACATAAAAAAAATGTCAGTATAGTATGACAGTATGTCAGTCCGTGAGTAAGCTACCACCAGCTCGGAATGCGGCTCTGCTGAGAAGAGCTGGCCAGAAACTCAACAGTTGCTCTTTTTTAAAAAACAATTTAACAATGTTTGATATAAACATTAGAGTATCCCGCAAATGAGTCAACAAGCAAAGCTACACAACCTAACCTTTTAGTTGACCGAAATACGATCAACCGAAAATTAATTTTACATTTAAAAGCAAGAAAAGGAAGGTCTAAGATATTTATCCATCACACACTGTATAATTATGTGCAATTATATGTGCAATAATATCTAACTATATATAATTATGTAAAATTATATAAAAAGTGTAAATAACTATACACAAGTATATAATACTCGGTATTAAGATATATTATTATATATGTTTACGTTTAACTTATTATGGTGACACTATAAATGATTATAAATATCTTTTGAAAATATGACGTTTAGCGAGATTCATATTAATTGTAACTGCAAACTACTTGATATAGCCACTTATATTTTAATCAACCTTGTTTATATGTAGTTGATACCTGAGTATATATATACATCTTGGTGGTAATATTGCGTCCTATATGGCGATTTTTACCAATGATACTGCGTCCGACCGACTTGATGCGTCCGATATACGCAGATTAACCAGCCCCCAAATTTGGTCCAACGGTGTCTTTTTATGAGTAGAATGTATGGGCAAAAAATTGGCATGGACTCAAATTCATCACTAAAACGCTTTTTAGCGTATTTCATAGTTCAGCCATCGGCCGCGCGAAATTTGGAGGGAGCTGTTTTCAGCGTATATTTTACAACGTATATTTTTCTTCAAATGTACCGATTTCAGTGCGTCCCATTATATACTTAATTATTAAAGTTTTTACCAGTTCACCGTGACAATTATCTTGCGTCCCTTATGTTATTTTAAAATGAGCACATGAACAACGCCTGAGGGGCCCATTCGGGGTGCACGGGTGGAGGCCAAGCGGGGTGCAGAGTTTTCAGGTCTTATGTTTGTAAACAGATATCGCCGGCAGGAGGTGAATTAGTAGCCGTAGTTAATTTATTACGTATTTATTAACTCATTTTATAAATGAATGACAAAGAAAAGAAGTGAAAGGATTCTTAAATTGGTAAACTGTTATTGCTTATAACTCAATGAAAATAATAACTTGATAATTTTTTATTATTATATATTACTTATAATATATAATTTCTACCTACCTAATAATGCTCAACATTCACTGTCTGTTTAATCGAACTCAGTTTATATAACTTCAGCAGTTCGTGTGCTCGTATACTTAATCTCCAGTAATGGTGATTGTAATTGAAATAGACACTTTTTTTAAAAGAATTGATTTTAAATATTTTTATGAAAATAATATGCGTTGGCCTTGGTGTTCGACTCATTTCATTTTGTAAAAAAATAATTAATTGTTGCACGAGCACTAATACTACTAAAACTTTAGTTGAACACTTTGTTCTAACTATGAACTGCGATGACATTCAACTGCTCAGTCTCTCTTCTTTTTTTCGGTGCAATATTTGTAAATATGCCGTTTACGACCATTAACCGGAAGACGAATGTTATTATAATAGCCATTGACAGAAGGTACCTCTCGTTGCTACATTAATAATATTAGTGTAATAAATGAAAAAAAAAATTTTTTTTCAAAGACACAGTTGACTTTACACTCAAATTAAATTTTTTTTAGCGAGAAATGAAAATAAAGAAAACGAGCCAGGATATTTAAATCAATTAGAATTTTCTAATGAGGTACGTATTTAATTGTTATAAATTTCCGGAACCTTAACTGCTTTTATTGAACTTACGTGTTACACTAGCATATCTCACAAAATATTTAGCTAGCTTTAGCATCTCTCGGTGGTAGGCCATAACATCAGGTCGCCGGCAAGGTTACCACCCATCGGGCAAAGCGACTCTGTCGTGTTCCGTTACGTTGCTCGATGAAGCCGTATATGGGAAATGGGTCTGAACAACTACGTTGCGTTGGTGAGAAGTTATATATATATTCTTTATTGCACACCACAAATATGTAAAGTACAAGACAAGCAAGCAAGAAAAGATATAAAAATAAAAATAAGAAATAAAAAGAAAAAAAACAATACATTTAGCGTTCAAAAGTGGAAACAGTTAAAAAAAAACAAAACTTAGTAACCTAAACACATGTTTATTCCAGATTTACAAATATCTACCCTCAACATTTAAATTAAACCTCAAATCAACTAATACAAAATGAAACACCAAATAATTAGAAAAACAAAAGTAGGTACTTACAAAAAAGAGGATCACACTTAGCACTTAATAACTTATTTCTTAAATAAACAACACTTTCAAGAACACTCACAAATCGCACCGATAACAACCTTTCCGACCGACAGACGAATTCAAAAAGAATGTTTTCATAATGACGCGCGCCTTTTATAGGTTTTGTAGATGCCCTATATAATCTTCTCTAAATATACAGTAAAAGAGAAAAAAAAAAATACACTTTGGGTATACAATAAAGCGGTCTTATCGCTAAATAGCGATCTCTTCCAGACAACCTTATCTGGATAAGATTGAAGTAAGGTAAACAGAAGAGTGGTGCATAAAACAAAAATATATAACAAATAAATATACAAAGAAGATATGATATAATAATGGACATAATATAATAATATACATAAATATAATATATTTATAATAATATACATAATTAAAGTACTACTATAATACAATAATACAATACTATAATACATAAACTACAACGTTGATCACAGGAAAGAAGATATTACAATACATCATAACTAAGAGATGAGGACATAGATTAAATATTTAACATCTGAAAATGAATAATAGTTAACAAGAAAGATAGAGTATAGAATACTTATATATAACACTATGTGGAATTTAGCAACTGACTTAAATAGTACTCCTTGACCAGCCTCTTAAAAGCAGTCAAAGATCGTGCTTGTCTGATATTAGTAGGTAATGCATTCCAGAGTAAAACGGCTTGTACACTAAATGATTTTTTATAGAAACATGTTGAATGGGCAGGCAAACGGAGAGTTAGATTGTCGCAAGACCTAAGAATTTTGCTATGTGTGCCTAGAAATTCGAATTTTTCTTTTAAATAACGTGGAGAAGTTAAGTTAAATAACACACAGTACAGAAGTGAAAGGATGTGTAGATTCCGGCGAAAACAAATAGGTAACCACTTGAGTTGAGAACGAAATTCAGATACGTGGTCATACTTGCGCAAGGCAAATATGAACCGGATACTTAGATTTTGAAGTCTCTCAAGTTTATTAAGTTGGTTCTCAGATAGATCGAGGTAGCTTGCGTCAGCATAGTCAAGGATCGATAGAAGAAGGGATTGTGCGAGCATAATTTTGGTAGGAATCGGAAGAAAATTCTGTAAGCGTCGTAATGAGCCCATGGTCGCAAATGTTTTTCTGCTAACTTCATTCACTTGGGAAGTCCAAGATAATGTTTGATCCAACTGCACTCCTAGGTTTTTTACTTTTTGGCTATAAGGTATAGTGACACCGTCAAACAAGAGTGTAGGTATATTTGACCGATCGATTTTAGCAATCATGGCAGGAGAACCAACAATTATAGCCTGACACTTACTTGCGTTAACTTTAATACCAAAAGACGTGGTCCAAGTTAAAATTGGGGAGAGATCTTTATTAAGCTGAGCAATAGCTAAAGGTAAATCTTTTAATGCTGCCTGTGCATATATTTGTAAGTCGTCTGCATACATGTGATAGGAAGAAGAAATTTTGTGAGTAATCGTATTAATGAAGATCGAGAAAAGTAATGGTGACAAAACGCCTCCCTGTGGTACACCGGCACGTACACTGCACCAAGATGAGGATGATTCGTCAATGCGAATACGATGCCGGCGTCCATACAGGTAACTATGAAACCAATCAATTACCGATGGAGATATGTTAAGAGAAGCTAACAAACAAAGTAAAATGTCAAAGTCAACGTTATTAAAAGCGTTGCTAAAATCAAGCAAAGTTAAAACAGTCAGTTGCTGACCATCCATCCCCATACGAATGTCATCGGTAACTTTAATTAATGCGGATGTCGTACTGTGTCCAGTACGAAACCCAGATTGAAAGGAATTTAGGAGATTATTTTTACTAAAGAAGGAATTTAATTGCTTATAAACCAGTTTTTTTAAGACTTTAGAAAGGAGAGGTAAAATAGAAATAGGTCGGTAGTCGGAAAACAAGGTAGGATTGGACTTTTTAGGAAGAGGAATAACCTCAGCATCTTTCCACACTGTAGGAAAATCACCAGAGGAAATAGAGTAGTTTAAAATGTGGGTTATAATAGGAATACCAATGTCAATTATAGGGAGAATCATTTTCCGACTGATCCGATCACTACCGACGGCATTCGATGAGATGGACAATATATTCTGCTTAACATCACATTCGGTAAATTGAATAAAAGTAAACGGTTGAAAGTCAGGAGTCGGACCTGTAGAAATAGAGTTTAAAGTATTATTTTTGGTAATATTATCCATGATATTACTTGATGTAGAGAATGTAGCATTGAGGCTCTCGATATCTATCTTAGATGAATTGCTTAGAAGATTTTCCGACTTCTATAGATTGTAAAAATTTCCATACGCAAGCTGTGTCGCCGTTAACGACAGACTTATGAATATGACGGCGTTGTGCATCCCTGCACAATGTATTGCAGCGATTTCTGACTTTTTTATATTTGTGACGATTTGCATCAGTGTTATTTGCCTTAAACTTAGATTTTGCGAAACATTTCTTGGCAACAAGTCTTTTTAAGTCATCTGTAAGCCATGGCGCAGGAAGATGTTTCATTTTCGTCAGTTTGATTGGAGCATGAACATCATATAGCTGGTTTATTAGTTGGTTAAATAAACTAACCTTACTATCCATGTCTCCAGCATAGATGATACTTGACCAGTCCAAATTGCATGCATCATCGCAAAGGCGAGTAAGGTCCATTCCACCAAAATTACGCTGCAGAAGTAGTTTGTTTTTAGCTTTAGGGGGTCGTAGTTTATATGACAGATAAATCAAGTCATGATAGGAAAAACCATCAGCAGCACACTGACCGTGCTGGGAAACAAATTCAGGGGAGGAGACAATTGCAAGATCGAGAAGGGTGGGGGAGCAGTTCGGTAAATTATAAGTAGCAGTCACCGGTAAAATACACAAGTTGCAGCTTTCAACCACAGACAATAGCTTGTTGGCACGGTTATCACGCTTAAGTAAACATGTATTTAAGTCTCCCATAATAATACTATGACTATACAACGAAGTAAATTTCGTTGTATAGTCATAGTATTATTATGGGAGACTATTATTAAAGTTATGTCGTCGAGTTGGTGTTTGTTGTGTCGGGTGCCTAGTCGACGAGGGTAGCGAGATCCGAAGCGACGGCTTTCCGCTGGCCGCCCGCTGATAGTAGTAGGTTAGCTCCCGATGAAAGGCTGCCTCGCCAGCTGCGAAAAATCCCAGGGTGGCTCCATCGTGCTGCTTGGCGACCAAATGAGGAGGCCCGATGGCGATCCTTGGGGGGGTTCGGGCGTACCCGCAGTCTCCAGACTAGCCTTACATTGGCATAACAACACTAATTTCGACGTCGGGTTTGATACGTAGCGCCTCGTTCAACTGCCATTTCTCATCCTATTCACTCCATTCTAATTTTTATAAAAAGTAAGAAAAAGAAAAGTAAGTTTACTCAGCGGTTGCACTCCTCCTCACTCCTAGTGCACCTCGCTCGAGGATTGCACGCAAATCTCGAAGCTGTCCATCACCATCTAGAGACAGAGCAGCCGCACTTAATCTTTCTGACGCAGATACAATGTCCTTTGAGCACTGCGTACCTTGCTTACCCTGGGTACACGTTAAAGTACAATTTTCGCGCACATGCCGGGGTTTGTGTATACGTGCGGAATGACCTCTGTATCCAGCGCCTTCGTCACCCCTTTTTTTCTTCCCTAAGGGTTTTGGTAGACACAGGAAACGAAAAAATCCTGTATTCCTGTGTTTACCGTTCGCACAGCGGTGATCAGGAGCCAACCAGATTATTTGAGTATCTCAGTGAGGCTACTGATATAGCTCTGTATCGGCACCCTTCAGCGCAGCTCGTTTTTCTGGGGGACTTTAATGCCTGTCATCAGGACTGGCTGTTCCCGTACCAGAGGACAGACCACGCTGGAAGAGAGGCGCGGAATTTTGCGTTGTCCTCGGACCTCTTTCACCTGGTGAGGCAAGCGACAAGGGTGCCTGATGTGGAGTCACATACAGCCAACTGCCTGGACCTACTGCTGACAACTGATCCAGACAGGTATCGTGTAGAGGTTTCCTCCCCCTTGGGAACCTCCGATCACTGTCTGGTGAAATCTGTATTAACTTATTCCCAGCCGGACTTAGACTTCCATGGTGTTAGGTGAATTTGGAAATACAAGTCAGCAGATTGGGATAAGATGCGGCACTTCTTGCATCTTATCCTTGGCGGCAGGTTTGTTTCTCTTCTGAGGATCCGTCCAGTTGCGCGGATGCTATAACTGATGTGGTACATCAGGCAATGGAGTATATCATTCCTTTTGCTGATGTACCTATCGGAGGCAAAGCTCGCCCATGGTTCAATGCCGAATGTGGACATCTTGCTGCTCTAGACACCATTGAGAGGTGTGCAAAGAGGCTAATTGATGACCCTGAACTGGTGGAACACAATCTTCATAGCCTCGAACATAGACGTAGAGTTCTAGCTCTAGCCTCTCAGTATTCTATAGGATACATTTTGGTGAGTGTGCGAAGGAATTACATAAACTAATTCCCCCATCCCCCTTCCATCACCGGACGTTCCAACGCACGGCGAGCATCCATCCTTTTGTAGTAGACGCGCCGCATGTCCGAACGAAGCACTATGCTTCATCTTTTTAAATCGGACAGCGAAGGAGTGAAACAGTTTGCCTGCGCCGGTATTTCCATCCGAGTACAATGTAGGTGTCTTCAAGGCAAAAGTGAATAGGCTTTTACCAAGTTGATGCGCTTTACCACCTACGACTACATTCCCACTTCCCATCAGATGATTAAAACAAAATAGGTGGAATAAAGTAATTATTGTTCCTTTAGCTAATGATTTGAAAATTCTAAAAGAATATTTAAATTAAAAATTTTTAGATGCCGTTAAAAAAATTCAAGGCTTTTAAAGTATTGCCACATATACATAACTATTAGAAACTGTGTATTATAGGGTTTAAACAGGCGCAGGCCTGGAGAACTACAAAGAATTACATTGGATAATTACTTAGAAAGCGAGAATAATCTTTCTAATAAGTATGAAGAGTTTGATGGTGCATTTACTGTTTCTGAAAGAATTTCGGTAAAGAAATTTAAACGAGTTGTTTAACTTCATATATCATATCCACTTTCCGTACATAATAAAAAGTTTTTTAATATTAGACAACAAGGTTAATAATTTCCGACTACGTGATGGTGTAGCGTTTCTCCAAATGTTACTAATCATAACTTACAGTTCGGTAGTACCTACAGTACGTACAGTACGTTTCAATTGGCATGAATATTGAGAACCCTATTATACACAATTTGTCAATTATCCACTTCAATCCGAAGTGTGGAAAAGAAAATATTCAAGGTCAAATGTTTGCAAAAATCGTTTTTTTAAGTTTTCCAGCTAAACGATAAGTTTTATAATAAAAATAGGTGAGACAAAAAATATTTATCATGCAATTATCTATAAAAATTGTTCCTACACTTTTTTCCTAAGAATCACAATTTCGGAGATCCAGCGATGCAAAATGTTGAAAAAGTTGTATTCTTCATAATATGCAAGTCAATTACCGTTATATACGTTACAGAACGATAGTATAAAGTACGTCCTCTACTCCACAAGCTGTAATCACCAACGGAACTCGCTTTCTTCTTTTAATTTACGGGGCTCCAAAAAAAATGACGTGCTTAGATAAGTTTCGATACTTATCTTTTGCAAAAAGACGTTAAAAAAGTACAAACAAGTACAATTATCTCGTCTTCCTTCAACCTCCCTTACCCCTATTTTTGATGCTAACTTGACCAGACTATTATTGACTGGTAGTCTCAGTAAGTTGGAAAACAACAATACTTAATTGTTTGTATAGTAAGCCGGATAAATAATACAAGAAAAGTATTCGGAATCACTTTGAATTCAATATAAGATGGATGTAATTTAGTTAGTAAAGTCATTGAAATATATGAATACATGTAGAATTGATTTAAACATAAGTTTGGATGGAGTCAGGAAGATGCATGCAGGGTACAGAAGGTATACGGTAATATTCAATGTGCTAGAAAAGTTTAAGAGTGAACGGACGCGCTAATTTAGCAGGAAATATCTGAAATCGAATATCAACATACAACATTTAAATGGGATATCGAGTTGACTCATGATATCCTGCGGTTCAATTGGACATATATATGCATTGAAAACATTTAAGATATTGTTAAATACAGTAGACGCTGTAGGGTGGTAGTTTGGAAGGACGCAAGATGTCTCAGGCGATTTATATATATATATGATCAAATAGTATTTCATATGATTTATATGTAGTTATATATGAATTATATTATAATTATATGCATTTTATAAGTAACTATATATGTACGGCAATCATCTTGCTATCTCCAGAGACTGCCCGGTCAAGATACAAAAAATTACAGAGAGAAAAAGTAAGTATCTCAACCAGTCATATGCCACTGTAGCGAGTAAGCCATTTACAGCCAATGAAAAAGAATTCCCTGTGTTAAAATGGTCTTTAAAGAATTTTACTAATCAACACCCAAACAAAACTGATATTAAAACACAATTTGATAATGATTGTATTGTAAATAATGATATCATAATTAATGCCCTAGTCAAAACGTTAGTAGTTCTCGGTAACAATAATGATGGTACCCCATTAACCAAAAAGAAAATCAAAGAGATCTTATTGTCTAATTTAATTTAATGGATACTTTTTTACATATAGCTCTATTTAATATTCAAAGCTTACAGAGCAAGAAAGCCTTGTTACAACAGTTTATATCAGAAAAAAACCTTGACATTTGCTTGTTAAATGAAACATGGCTTAAAAGTAATAGTAAAATCCCTAAATTTCCATCATATCATTTTATTTTTAAAAATTCTATAAATAAACATAATGGTGTTGGTATATTAATTAAACAAATTATGAAATATTAAACACAAATTTTCATGAGTCTATTCAAAATATTGGTATTTCAGTAGAGACATTGTTGGGTAAACTGAGTATTTTATGGTTTATTGTCCTCCAAACAGCAATAGATTTGAGGTTAGGAAAATGAAAAAACTTTTACAAGATGTTCCTAAGCCATGTCTCATTATGGAAGATTTCAATGCCCATCATATGTTGTTTGGTTGTCATAAAAATAATAATAGAGGAAATTGCTTATACAGTTTTATAGATGAATTTAACTTTTGTATTTTAAATGATGGTAGTCCAACTACAGTTCAGTCCCCAAACAGAAATGCATCTGCAATAGATTTAGCTTTAGTCAGTCCTACAATAGCTCCCCACTGCGAATGGTTTGTCCATAGTGATCCAATGGGTAGTTATCATTATCCAATTCTAGTGACAGTCAATGTTGAGCCATCAATCTACGAACATCGTCCTGTAAAAGAGAAGTATATTTATAGAAAAGCGGATTGGTCTAAGTATCATAGTTTATCCGAGAATAGTTTTGGAGATTTAGATATAGTTAATACAGACCCATTTGAATTATATGCTAAATTTGTATATATTTTATGTGAAATTAGGGATAAAACAATTCCTAAGCCCATTTCAAGTGCTCCTATGCCGAGGAAGCCAGCACCATGGTGGAATCAAAAGTGTGATGATGCTGTTAATAAATCCAAAGAAGCATTAAGAAAATATAGAATGTTCCCCACACTTTATTGAATATAAAAAATTAGATGCTAAAAAGAAAAGAATTTTAATTGAAGAAAGACGAACGCAATGGCATGATCTATGTTGCAGTTTCAACAGAATGACACCTGTTTCTGTTATGTGGGAATATATGAAAAAATTTAAAAGAATAGGCATCTCACAAAATACAAATTTGAATGATAAATAGGTTTCCAGTTTCTTGGAGAGATTAATAGATTCAACACAAATTGATGAAGAAGGATTGAGTAATAATTTAGATCAGTCTGTTGAAACTGAAGCTAATTCATTTCTCAATAGGCCTCTTACACTAGAAGAGCTCCATATTTCTCTTAATAGTAGAAAAGACACGGCTCCAGGGTTGGATAACATACAATATATATTTATTAAAAAATATCTGAATGCTCAAAGAATATTATTGGATAATTATATATATTATTTTATATATGTTATATTTATGTATATTATTATAAATATATTATATTTATGTATATTATGTCCATTATTATATCATATCTTCTTTGTAATTTATTTGTTATATATTTTGGTTTTATGCACCACTCTTCTGCTTACCTTACTTCAATCTTATCCAAATAAGGTTGCCTGGAAGAGATCGCTATTTAGCGATAAGACCAACTTATTGTATACCCAAAATGTATTTTTTTTTCTCTTTTACTTTATTGTTTTTTTTTTACTTTTTGTTTCTTATTTAAATTTTTATATCTTTTTTTGTTTGCTTGTCTTGTACTTTACATATTTATGGTGTGCAATAAAGAATATATATAATAAACTTTGGCATAATATACTTATACCAGACACATGGAAAACACAATGTGTTATTCCTAATTTAAAGTTTAATAAGTCTGCCAATAGTGAGTCTTCCTATAGGCCTATATCATTATCTTCTTGTTTGGGTAAGGTTTTTAAAAACATGATGAAACTATGGTTGGACTATTATGCTGGAACTCAATCTAAATTGCCAGATATACAATTTGGATTCAGAAAAGGTAGAAGTTGCTCTGAAAGCTTTGTATCTTTTATATCTGACATCAAAAAAGTAAACCTTAGTCACTCTAATATGATATGTGTCTTTTTGGATGTAAAGGGTGCAATTGATAATGTAAATATTAAAAGTCTAGTTAATATATTGCATCACTTAGGATTGCCCAGTAAAACTTTAAAATGGATTTTTAACTTCCTCAGCAATAGGACATTATTTGTTAAATTTAACAATAATCTTCATGGACCTAGATTTGCAAATAAAGGGACAATGCAAAGTGCAACATTGTCACCCTTATTATATAATTTATATACCTCTCAAATTGTAGATACTCTTCACAAGTAAAGATTTTACAATTTGCAGATGACTTGCTTTTGTATAGCACGGATCAGAACTTGGACAAGGCTGTGAGCAATATTAACACTGGTTTAAGCCAATTATATCATTATTATAATAACATTTTGAGATTAAAAATCAGTTCTGAAAAAAGCTCAGATTTAGTATTTAGTAAAGTTCTGCTAGCACATTCCAGTGTAAATATTGTTTACAATAATAAAAATATCTCTACTGTTAAACATCATAAATTTTTAGGTGTCATAATTGATGATAAATCTAAATTTGATAAATACATAGATTATATTTGTCAGAAAGTATTGAAGAGTATAAATATTTTAAGATTTTTAGCAGGTACTTTCTGGGGCTCTGACCCAAAAACACTGAATATGCTATATAAAAGCATAGTCAGAAGTCATTTTGACTACAGTTGTCTAGCCTATATGAATGCATCTACAACATTGTTAAGAAAAATTGATGTATTACAGAATATGGGTTTGAGAGTTATTAGTGGAGTGATGCTTTCTACTCCAATAAATTCAATGGAAATAAAAAATTGCATACCTCCATTGTCCTTAAGACGATCACAACTGGCTTAGAGGTTTTGTCTTAAAGTGCTATCTTCCAACAAGAGTCTATCAAGAAAGTTATGGAAAGAATATTGAGACATTACTATTGAGTCAAAGGGAAAGTGGTATGCAGAAATACAAAAAGACTTACCATCAACACCTTGGTATAATAACTTCAAGTACATTAACATAAAATTCATTACAATCATCAATCGCCTGCGCTTTGGGCATTGTTTGGTTCCAACGCATCTCTATAGACTTAAAATTTACGATAACTACAAATGCTCTTATTGTTCCAAACCAAATACGAATATAAAGCATTTTATATTTGAATGTGCATCGTTTAATATTCAACAGTTTATACTTGTCAGTGAACTAAGTGACATTGCGCGAGAAAATGCATTAAGTGTACCCCGCCGCGTACAAGACTTATTAAACGAGATAAATTATTTTATACCATAAGTTAAGTTTATTACAAATAGTTTAGGAATAATCGAACTAAAAACTAGAAAATAATTTTTAATGACAAAGAATCTAATATTACAGTAGTAGAAGATCGAACAATTAATCATAGTGAATCGCCTCAATATAAAATTATAATAAATTTAAGTTATTAACAGAATAATTCAATTCAGAGTAAAAAGCGTGGGGTGCCTAATATTTCAAATATTACAATCATTTTATTGGCAACTATCTATGAGAGGATAGTTATGAATCACAGTAAAATGCACAAAAATTCAAAATTGCTCTGACTTAATTTTCAAATAAAATTTATTATAATTACATGTGTATATAGTCCTTTTGTTACTCATAACAAGTGTCAATTGATATTGTTGAGTTATAAGAAGATAGACAAGTTCTAATCACTTTAACTTAAGTTTATTTATAATAATGTACACGAACACTTTCTTACGCAGCTAGCGACAATGGTTATAATTTTTAACTGACTTGCATACACGCACACAACTACACCGCTACCACACATCTATGCGCGCTGACACAAACTCACAAATCTTCGTTTACCTCAATACCTCTCCTCGAAGTTGTGAGCTAATCTGATTTATCTATCATTCCCAGATTACCTAAGCATTCATAATGTTTCGTTCCTCCTAAACCTTTCGTAAAAACATCTGCTGGCATACTTTCTGTACATAAATATTTCAAATTAATAACACCTTTTTCGCACATATCTCGAATAAAGTGGTGTCTAACGTCTACATTTTTTTTTTCTTTTTTTATGTTATAAGAGGGCAAACGAGCGTGCAGATCACAGGTGTAAAGTGATGTAAAGTGAGGTGGGTATAAACGCCTTTTTTGAAGGTACCCATGTCGTATCGATCTGGAAACACCGCCGAAGGAAGTCCATTCCACATCTTTGTGGTACGTGGAAAAAATGTTCTTGAAAACCGCACAGTAGAGGATCGCCACGCATCCAGGTGGTAAGGATGGTATTGAGGCGATGTCGTGCTGTGCGGTTGTGAAATTCGGCGGCGGGCATCAGATCAAAAAGCTCTTCGGAGCACTCCCCATTGTAAATGCGATAGAAAACGCACAAAGAAGCCACGTCTCTACGCAATGCCAAAGAGTCCAGCCGTTCACAGAGCACTGGGTCCCCGACAATGCGAACGGTTCTCCGCTGTACGCGGTCAAAAGGTAGAAGCTGATATTGGGGTGAACCGGACCAGAGATAATAATAATAATAATTAATAATAATTTATTTAGTCATCGATAACTTAGGATGTATTACAATATATAATGTACACAGTTGTGGAGATCCTCTATTAAGCATAAAGTGTATTTATACTTGTGTTAGAGTATCCCGCTCTTCCATATAAAATTACGTAAAAAGTATTTTTACACAAAATAAACATTTATTAAAATTATAAACTAAGAAGTAGGGAACCAAAAGTAATTAATATAACAAAACTAAATTATTTTGTGGATGCTATGTATATGGGTGTGTGTGTGAGTGTGTATGTGTGGATGTGCTGTTGTATGTGTGTGTGTGTGTGTGTGTGTGTGTGTGTGTGTGTGTGTGTGTGTGTGTGTGAGAGAGTGACAGTGCGTGAATGCGTGTGTGTTATTCTTATTTCATGGTTATTGTTCAAGCATTCATTATCCTACTTTGGAACAGTTGTTCAGTGTCATTATATGTTAGAGTTATTAACCACTCTGTCAGGGTTTTTTTACACTCATGACGTTGCATACTGTAAATATTAATTTTTCTATTTATTTTGTTATAGATTCGAGCAGACCGTATAATAATCTGATAGCTAGCAAAATAAGTTTTTGTTTTAGCAACACTAAAAACATTAGGGTTCCTTCTTTTATCCAAATACTATAAGGAAGATTCTGGAAGTTATGAATTCGTAAAACAGCCTTCAGGATATAAAGCTTTCGCACAGTCAATAATCGACTCATCGAAAACAGTGCGTCTGTGGAAAATCTATATGGTTTAAAGTACATGACCTTTAGTAGTGATCTTTGTGCTCTCTCTATTTCTAAGAATGTTGTTTTGGAAGCACCGCCCCAGACCGGTAAACAGTATTCTATGATAGATTGTATCAATGCTATATAAATTTTGTGAAGTATGTCTCTTGTTGCCACATGTCTAATTATTTTAAATATATATGTTAATTTTCTCAGTCTATTAGAAACAGCTTCTATTTGTGGTTGCCAAGAAAGTCTTTGGTCTAACATGACACCAAGATATTTAGTAGAAGTCACCCTATTGATAATTGAAATGTTTTCTCCTACATCAGACTCAGGATCTCCGTAGGGGTGGAGTTTTATACAAAAATCATTTCCAGGTTGGGTACGATTGTAAATGGAGAAACACATATAGCTCTTTCCCAGGAAATATCAGAAAACATAATTGCAGTATCATCGGCATATGAAATGATTTTGGTATTACTTAAATTTATATTACAGAGGTCATATTTACTTGATTTAAATATAATAACGCCAGAATGTGTAATTGTAGTAAGGTATAAAGGATAAACAGTACAAATGAAAGAGACAAGTAGAACTATCTCCGTCACTTTGGTGTTGTCTTATTCAGATCACTGCACTGCACGCTTTATGACGGCCTGGTACTTTAGGACACGATAGCGAGTGAAACACGATGACGCACCAATAAGTGAGACCAAGTAAACTATCTCCGTCACTGTCGCTTTGTCCTTTTCAATTTCTGCTCTGTACATTCACGCACAACCCACATACATTTTATGGCGGCCTGGTATTTTACGAGTATTGAGTTATTTTAAATTCTTTAAAACAATTTATTTTATATATTATAATTTATACACACACGTCTATTCTATTAGGCGGTCCGGAAGGAAGAGGATGAGAGCAGTATTCCATATGGGGTCTGACCTGCGCCTTATAGAGCGCAAGCCTTTGGCCAGGATTGAAATACTACCTCGCTCTATTGATTACACCCAATTTCATCAAGGCAAGTTTGGCCTTGCTCTCCAGATGACCACGAAACTGACAGTCGCTCGAAATGTCGAGGCCCAGTATACTGATACTTGGCGAGGCGTTGAGGGGTGTGCTTTCGAAGAGTGGCGATACGACAAATGGGGTTTTCTTAGTGGTAAACGCGCAAACCTGGGTCTTTTGGGGATTAAACTGAACGAGGTTCAGTTCACCCCACTCTGAGACCATCCCCAAGGATGTCTCTACTGAAGACAATTTCGGCACTCGTCGACGTTTTCCCGAGAGAGACCTGCTCGGCCGGAATATACCGCATCCCCAGTGCTGTCATCCGCATAAGAATGTAAGTTGGAAATATCCAACATATCATTGATATGCAAGAGGAACAGGGTTGGGGATAGCACGCAGCCTTGGGGTACACCTGCGTTCACGGGCTTGGGGTCCGAGCAAAAACCGTCGAGAACGACCTGTATACTCCGCCCAGGGAGAAAGCTGGTAATCCACTTGCACAAACTCTCGGGAAGCCCATAGGAAGGAAGCTTCGAGAGAAGCCCCTTGTGCCATACACGATCGAAGGCTTTCGCTATATCCAGACTAACTGCTAGACCCTCTCCCTTGCTTTCAACAACCGCAGCCCAACGATGAGTAAGATATAAAAGAAGATCACCAGCCGATCGGCCATTGCCGGTCATTGATCAACTGGTGATCCTCGAGGTACGCCAGGAGTTGACGGTTGATGATGTTCTCCATAACTTTGGAGAGTAGAGAGGTGATGGCGATAGGTCTGTAGTTAGCTGGGTCCGATCTATCCCCTTTTTTAGGGATCGGATGGACAAAGGCGCTTTTCCATGAGACCGGGACTACGCCTTTTATATAGGAGTACCGAAATAGATGCATTAGCACAGGAGTCAACTCAGGAGCACATGTACGTGGGGGAGTCCCCAAGTGCTATCAGATATGTCCACGTCGTCTCCCCTGGACCCCATCCTGACCCCGGTAACGCAGGTGGCAGGTGGGTGACCGAATTCTGATCGCGAAACTTGGGTGAGTGCTATATCATATCTGCCGAGATGCTTCCTTTGCGTGATAGCAAAGGAAGATTTATCGAAGGCCCTTCTCAGGGCCAACCCAAAGGTCCGCTTCAGGGCCAACCCAAAGGCCCTTCTTAGGGCCAGCCAAACGCCGAGGACAACTTCGTCGAGTCCGACATGGACGTAGTCGTAGTTCGTACTGAAAAAGGCCCTTCTCAAGGCCACTCGGAGGTGTCGGATGTTGACGTTGCGCGTGACGTCAATGTTCGCCAAAAGCCACCTCTCTCGGGGACCGCTTTATATGGGAGTGATGCGTCGGGATCCGACTCGGAGGACGATGTTGTACTTTCTAAGTACAGCACCTCCAGTCGTGGACGCTCCTCCGCTGCTTCAGCGTCGAGAGGTTGATGTGGGCTCGCACGGGCGAAAGCTAGTCTGCGAGCTCTTACCCAGGAAGCCGAGGAGGCTGATTTTGAGAGGGAGCTCGGGGCAAAGGCGTTTCGTAAGCCCAAGCCTGTTCCGACCCCTGCCGAAACGGCAGACTCGGATGGCGGTTTATCCATCTCACTGCCACAAGTGATGGACACGGAGGCTCTTGGAGCGGAAGAGCTGCGAGCAGCAGCCGGACGCTGTTCCGCCTCTATTTTAGAGGTTGCGCGCAAATCGGGGCATCTTCAGGGCTCGATGGTTAAGCGTCTGAAAGAGGCGTCGCACATGGATCGTTGGATCAACCGGCGACACGGGACCCTAACCTATCGTCTTGTGCAGGTATTGACGGGGCACGGATGCTTCGGCGAGTACCTGCACAAGATCGCACGCAGAGAGGCGACCCCCTCCTGCCACCACTGTGACGAGGCCGTAAACACGGCTCGTCACACCCTGGCTGAGTGCGCAGCCTGGGGCCGTCAGCGCTCTGAGCTGACGGCTGTGGTTGGCAGGGATCTTCCGCTGCCGCGCGTGGTACGCGCGATGATCGGCAGCGGGAGGTGTTCGGCAGGTCGCGGTGGCTTCCTTCTGCGAGCAAGTCATTGCCGCGAAGGAGGCCGCGGAGCGGATCAGGGAGTCAGCCTCCACCGCCGATCCGCTCCGAAGGGGTAGGCTGGGGAGAAGGAGGCGGGAGTACGCCCGACGCTTCCTTACCCAGACGTAGGCCTTGGTGGGAAAGGAGGGTGACCTCTCCCACCTGCCATAGGCCTACGTCGTAAGGGTGCTTTCGTTACTCGCGGCACCCTTATCGGAGGTGGCGATACCGCCGGGGCGTCACGGTGAGTGCGACAAGCGATCCCGTGACGTCCCATTATGGCGATGAGGGTAACCGTTGGTTTTTAGTGGGTAGCCTTAAAAATGGCAGCGTCATCTATGCTGCCGGGTAGTCCCACATAACCACCTCGGCCATCACCTTCTCGGCCGGGGGGTATCCGTAACGGATTTTCCAACGTAAAAAAAAAAAAAAGGAGCACATGTTCGTAGCACCAATGGGGAAATCCCATCCGGTCCACTAGACTTATGAACATCCAAGGAAAACAGAGACTGTCGTATGCGTTTTTGCCTGAAAATTATTTCCGGCATAGAGCTCTGACACCGCTGGATCCTTGGTGACTAACGCATTAGCCCAAGCACAATACGCCTGCCGTTTGCCGGCTGCTGCAGCCCTGACAGACGCATCAAACCAAAGCCGCGATCTGCCACCAAGTAGTACCATAGAGCTTGGCACAAAAAGTTCCATGCCCTGTAGTATCACTTCAGCTACAGCCGCAGCGCAGTCACTGGGATCAAATCTGCCCCCATGGGTAGGACGCAAAAAAGGACCGCAGTCCATCCCAATCCGCTGACTTGTAGTGCCAAACGCGTCGGGTCTCGGGTCTTGTGCGAGCCGGATGTTGGATTGGCACCACACTCCGTACCAGGCAATGATCTGAGGACCCTAGAGGGGCCTCAACAATGACCTGGTATTTTCCAGGATGTGTAGTCAGCAGAAGATCCAACAAAGAGGGCATGTGGCTGTCCACGTCTGGTAGACGAGTGTGCGTCTGAACCAATTGGGACAGACCATTTGCCAGAGCAAATTTGGGCTTCCGGAATCTCTCACTCATCGACGGAACATAACCAAAGGAATTTGATTACTGCACGTCGGTCGGTCGGTCGGTTCTGTGAGAGGGTGGTCCTTCCCCGGTCGAGCCAGCCCAATACGAACTGCAGTGAGAGGACATATGCTTTGTTCTCGAATTTTAATTTCTAGTTTTTTGATTATCATTGAACAATGTAAACACTTCTTTGCATCTTATCTTGGCGGCAGGTTTGCTTCTCTTTTGAGGATCCTTCACGTTGCGCGGATGCTATAACTGATGTGGTACATCAGGCAATGGAGTATTTCATTCCTTTTGCTGATGTACCTATCGGTGGCAAAGCTCGCCCATGGTTCAATGCCGAATGTGGACATGCTGAAAAGCAAAAACATTTGGCATATGTTACTTGGGTTGATGCTCGAAACCGCAAAGCTCCGGATGTGAGTTCCAAGAAGAGAGCATTTAACCAAGCTGCTAAGTCCTATAAAAAGGCATTACGTAGGGTGCGTCTCGGTTGTATCGCTAAGGTTGGCGAAAATCTTTCAGTCCTGCCATCAGGCAGTAGAGCTTTCTGGTCCCTTGCCAAAGCGATCGAGTCGAATTTCTGCCGAACCTCACTGTCACCTCTGCTGAAACCAGGTGGATCTCTGGCTCATGGAGCGAAAGAGAAAGCAAATTTTTTTTGCTTCTCTTTTCGCTAATAATTCTCATCTAGACACTGGCAATGCTACCCTAGCAGATCTTCCTCACTGCGGAATTTCTATGCCTGAAATCCGCATCACTAACAAAGAGGTATGGAAAGCATTGTGTCGTCTAGATGTAATTAAAGCCAGTGGTCCGGATGGTATACCAGCCATTCTGCTCGAAACATGTGCAGCTGAGTTGTCTCCTGTATTAACACGTCTATATCGCCTCTCTTTCAGTACTGAAATAGTGCCGAAATCCTGAAAGCTTGCTAACGTGCAGCCAGTGCCCAAAAAAGGTAGCCGTGCCGATCCTGCCAATTACAGACCGATTTCAATCACCTCCATACTCTGCAAGATTATGGAGCGTGTATTGAACTCGCGCCTTTTAGCATACCTAGAAGGTAACGATCCTCCTCCTCAGTGACCGACAGTACGGGTTTCGCCGAAATAGGTCCACTGGGGACCTTCAAGTTAATGCTACACACGTTTTAGGCGAGGCCTTAGAGAAGAATGGAGAAGCGGTCGCCGTCTCTCTAGACGTCTCGAAGGCATTTGACAGGGCCTGGCATGCGGGCTTTTTAAGCAACCTTTAGCGTACGGTATATCTCCTGGAATCGTAATGCTGGGTAACGGACTTCCTGAATCTAAGAACTATCCGAGTGGTTGTTGACGGATGCTCATCGGAGCCCTTAACAATAAATGCCGGAGTTCCTCAGGGGTCCGTTCTTTCTGCAACTCTCTTCCTGCTGTATATTAACGATCTGCTCAAACCCGTATCTATGGGTATGCAGACAACAGCACAGTGGTGGAAAGATACCTGCCGAGTACTCGGGCCAGTAGAGATCAAGTACAGGCTGAAAGAGAATAATAATAATAATACTCTTTATTGTACACCAAAAAGAAAAATAAAAACAAAGATATTACAAACAAAAACAATACATAATATACAAAAGGCGGCCTTATCGCTAAAGCAGCGATAGAGAAGCCATGGTGCAGCGTTTGAATGACAAGCTAGAGGCAGTCTTCGTAAGGGGCAATGCCAACTTTGTTAAATCCAACGCTACCAAAACGCAGACGTGTTTATTCACCGCCAAAAGGATCCCTTTCACCTTGGCTCCTACTTTCCGGAATGTATCTTTGGAATACAGTGACCGACTTCAGTTGCTAGGGATAGAGATTTCCTCGAACCTCAACTTTGGTCGGTTCATTGAGTCTAGAGCAAGAGCAGCCGCCAGCAAGCTTGGCGTCCTTGCAAAGGTCCGGCAGTACTTCACACCGGGACAATTTCTTACATTATGTAAAGCACAGATCCGGTCATGTGTGGAGTACTGTTGCCATTTAATGGCTGGTGCCGCCAAATGTCATCTTGCTGCTCTGGACACAATTGAGAGGCGTGCAAAGAGGCTAATTGACCCTGAACTGGTGGAAGCCAATCTTCATTGCCCCGAACATAGACGTAGAGTTGCTAGCCTCTCAGTATTTTATAGGATACATTTTGGTGAGTGTGTGAAGGAATTACATGAACTAATTCCCCCATCCCCCTTCTATCACCGGACGTTCCGACGCACGGCGAGCATCCATCCTTTTGTAGTAGACGCGCCGCATGTCCTAACGAAGCTTCATCTTTTTTAAATCGGACAGCGAAGGAGTTGAAGAGCTTGCCTGCGTCGGTATTTCCGTTCGAGTACAATGTGGGTGTCTTCAAGGCAAGAGTGAATAGGCTTTTACTAAGTTGATGCCCTTTACCACCTATGACTACATTTCCACTTCCCATCAGGTGGAATGTAGTCAAGCGTCAACTTAGTTTAAGTGTAAAAAAAAAATATATATAAATAAACCAATACAGTAAACTCAAACTTTATTTTAAGTAAAGGAATTTTACACAGTTGTTATCCGTATGAACAGTAACAAACGAATCGACCTTTTCCCTTCCTTGTGCCTCGCTTTTATACACAGCATAGTCGAAGGAGTGGGGCAAATATCACTAATCACTTGTTTACAAAGTTTGAAACACCTGCACGATGACTCGCCGATTTCATTAGTCGTACAATTCGTTTTTGTGCGGATATATACAAATTATTTGCTTCATGTCTTGGGGTTCGCCTAGCAGTGTTCTTATATAAATATCAGCCGCTGGAACAAGCAGGTTTCAGGAAAAAAAACTTTTCAACAACAGATCACATCCACACTTTTAATTTGATCATAGAGAAATATTTAGAACACAATAAACCTCTCTACCTTACATTTATTGACTGCGCCAAAGCCTTCGACTCTATATCACATAAAGCATGTGGAAAGCTCTACATTAATGCGAAATACCATCGGAAACTATAGATCTCATAAAAGAAATTTACTACAGAAGCAAAAGTCATGTAAAGTTAAAGCGACGAGGTCCTGAAATAAATATTAGTAGTAGTAGAGGCGTCAGACAGGGTGACCCCCTTTCATCTATTATCTTCATAGCCGTGCTCCAAAGTGTGATGAAAAATCTAAACTGGGAAAGGAAAGGCATTAATATAAATGGAAAACTTTTCAGTAATCTTAGATTTGCAGATGACCTCATACCCTCAAAATAATTAAGGGGAAGAAGGGGAAGAGGAAGAAATATAGTATATTTAGCGTTCAGAAGTGGAAACAGTTAAAAAAAAACAAAACTTAGTAACCTAAACACATGTTTATTCCAGATTTACAAATATCTACCCTCAACATTTAAATTAAACCTCAAATCAAGTAATACAAAATGAAACACCAAATAATTAGAAAAACAAAAGTACTTACAGAAAAAAGGATCACACCTTAGCACATAATAAGTTATTTCTTAAATAAACAACACTTTCAATAACACTCACAAATCGCACCGATAACAACCTTTCCGACCGACAGACGAATTCAAAAAGAATGTTCTGATAATGACGCGCCCCTTTTATAGGTTTTGTAGATGCTCTATATAATCTTCTCTAAATCGGCCTCTCCTGATGCTGTGACGTCCTCGTTACGCTAGCAGTGAGGTGATGACTGCAGCTTATATCAGGGGCATACTTCTTGCCTCTAATTGTATATCTTCATGATCCACGGGAGCCGAAGAGGGTCCAGCTGAAGGATCAATCTCGTTACTTTCCTCATCATCTGAAATGTCAGGGCGCATGAGGAAACAGTTCAACCGCTTTATAACATGCTTACACAAACATAGTACATGCAGTCATAAAACCAAAATTTTATCTTTTGAGAGCTCTCATTTCTACCATCCCCATTACCACTCCGTAAGATGTCATCGCAGCCTTCGACCGCTGTGTCGGGGACGCAGGAGCATCCAGGATGTTTTGACTCTGTGAACTCACCAGCGAACAGTAGGCGTCCCCACTGCTCGCGAGAGACTATACTCCACATAACCTCCGTTATATGAGCCCTAGTCTCCCCAGGCTTTACGCCAACACGACCCTTACGACATGCTGACTACCTTCACAAACTAATTGAGTACTAGTCACACAAATGCTAGTTACCCCAGGCATTACGCCAGCACGAGTCTTTCTCCGTACTGACAACCTCCACAAACAAAAGAGTACCCAACAATCATTTAAGTACTCACTCTCAAAAAACTCAGCGCATGAGTCAGGACACCACTCTCCATTCCAGGGCACCATATATTCGGCTGCGGCCTGGGTGGTTTTCCCATAGGACCCCGCCATCAGCTTAAGTTGGTAACGGCCGCTAGGTAGGGTCTTGATAACACGGTCCCTACCGTGTCCGGTCCCTTTATACCCGGGTCCAGCTTGCCCGTCGACTGGCTATACTTGATAACGAATACCAAATCGTTAACCTGAAACTTACGAGGGTGACGTCTGCGCTGGTTAACGTACGCATTTTGGTTACGCTGATTCCTTGCTAGAAGCTCACTAGCTCGAGATTTACACATCTCTCTCCAGGTTTCATGATTCTGGGTAATATCTTTGGAGACATCTCGAACTAAGGCTCTGATTATTGGCGTCGCTGCGTCAGTGCCAACTAGGAGCTTCAATGCTGACACCTGAGTCGTTTTCTGCTTGGTGATGTTCAGGATGATTTGTAATCTCCACAATTGCTCGGACCAGGCAGTGTTCTTGTTGTTCACTTCGATGCGTATCATGTTCAACATCGTGCGAACATATCTTTCGACCTGTCCGTTGGCATTGTGCATCTCCGGAGTGATGAAGTGAATTTCGCAGCCGAGCTCAGACAATAATGTCATAAATTCTCTGGATTCGAACATGCGCCCTTGGTCGGTTACAAGAAGTTTTGGCGAACCAAAGAGAGAAACTGCGTTAGTAAAAGTGCGTTTTAATTCTGAAACATCTTGTCTAAAAATTGGATACAATAGGCAATATTTCGTAAATGGATCAACAATTATCAACACAAATTTATACCCATTAGATTCAGACAATGGACCCAGCACATCCATGTGTAAATTTTCAAATGACATGTCCCAGGACACAATATGTTGATGTGGGGCTCTAGGGACCCGCTTCATGGATACACATACTAGACAATGTTTGATATACTTGGCTATGAACTGCCGAAGCCCCGGGAACCAGAAATACTTTAAGATAAGAACCTGGGTTTTCTCTGCGCAAATATGGTCGTGCGCGTCATGAAAGACCCTGAGCAGGCTACGCCGATGTCCTTTGGGGATAAAACAAAGAAGTCTGGGTTCTTCACCCACAGGACTAAAACGGTAATATAAGAGTTCGTTTTGCACGACATACCTACGGGGATCCAAACTTCCATCTCTAAGTTTTTCGATGAGAGTCTGGGTTTCAGAATCGGCTGATTGTGCAACTATAGCCCAATTACGAGGTTTGAAGATTTGGTTTACTTTGACTCGGCCTAACTTTACCCTGACTAATCACTCGTCCCAGATATTCGACCTCCGTAGTGAGAAACGAACACTTTTTGAGGTTTATAGAGAACCCTGCATTAGTCAAAGTCGTAAGGACCTGTTTTAATAAGTCTATACCCTCATCCTCAGCGTAACTCATGATCAGGACGTCATCTACGTACACTAAGACATTTCCGGCGTTAATGTGAGACCGGTGAGTATCATTAATGATACGTTGGTATACGACGGGAGAATTTGTGAGACCATACGGCACACGTATTAAATTGGTCCGAATTCATTTGCATCGCGTCGTAAAGAATGTTGGCATAATCGAGCTTTCGTGGACACAGGGATTTAAAGTCGTTAATAAAATTTGACCAAGTACGCTCGGTAGTTACCCATTCGTTGAGCCAAGTGCGAGCATCACCCTTTAAGCAACCGGAAACTCGCGACAGACATTCCATATCTCGTTTAACGTAATAATTACGCAAAGCATCTGGAGGAGTTCTAGTACGCATACTTCGTCGAGAGCGGGATCTATCTCGAGTGTGAGAATTTATAGGAGCGAGACCGATATCGTGGAGACGACCTGTCTCGGGGACGCGAACGATAGTGTGACCTATGCCGGCCGGTGCCTATCACGGTTATATCGGTGCGATCTATCCCGAGAGCCGTGTCGTTTATCCGCCATGTTAAAAAGATCAAAACAAAACTAAAACAAAAATGACTAATTTGGTGTTTTATTTTATCAGTCAGTCAGAAATATTATTTTCACAAAGAAAATATCAAAACAATTGGCCAGGTGGGCTTGAGATTCTATCCCACTTCTGAATTTAGCGTTCAGAAGTGGAAACAGTTAAAAAAAAACAAAACTTAGTAACCTAAACACATATTTATTCCAGATTTACAAATATCTACCCTCAACATTTAAATTAAACCTCAAATCAAGTAATACAAAATGAAACACCAAATTATTAGAAAAACAAAAGTACTTACAGAAAAAAAGGATCACACCTTAGCACATAATAAGTCATTTCTTAAATAAACAACACTTTCAATAACACTCACAAATCGCATATATCGATAATAACCTTTCCGACCGACAGACGAATTCAAAAAGAATGTTCTGATAATGACGCGCGCCTTTTATAGGTTTTGTAGATGCTCTATATAATCTTCTCTAAATGTATAATAAGGTAGAAATTAAATAATTTAAAGTCCAAAATTGAAGAATCGCAGCTATTGATCATGGAATGTGCGGCTTGTTCCCCAACTTCACAGCAGGAGTATGTTACTCAACGCAGTAATGAAAAGAGCACAGTGAATTGCTCTTCCTTGTGCGCTACTAGCATACGTGAAATTATTCGTGAAGAGCTTCAAAACCTATTCGATCTCCAGATCCACCCATAACTATTGGAAGTTCAAAATGCAGTATCTTCCCTTGAAACATCCATGGCATACTACAACGAAGAGCTCGAAAAAATAAAGACTTGTCAGGGTACTCAGGCAACTATTATTAATGATTTGAAATCGGAAACAACATCACTGAGCGTAAATGACGTATCACTCTCCTCACGATTAACACAAATAGACTATCAGTTACGCGCCTCCAATATCGAAATCCAGTGTGTTCCTGAAAATAAGCAAGAAAATTTGATAAACACTGTATTGCAGTTAGCCAAAGTGATTAAATGCCCTGTGAATGTAAAACACGTCCATTACTGCTCCCGTTTCGCTAAGATGAATAACTCAAATCCTCGTCCTAAAAAGTTAAGTTCAACAGTCCACGGTTGCGCGATGAGTTTCTCGCTGCAACCAGCAGATTTAACAAAGTCAATATTGACAATAAACTGAATACTGGTCATTTGGGTATTACTGGTAAAAAAAAGTCAGCTATGTCGTGGAACACCTGTCGCTGGAAAATAGACATTTGCATGCTGCCGCTACATTAAAAGCCAGTGAACTAAAATATAAATTTGGTTGGGTTCGTGATGGTAGAATTTACATGCGCAAAAATGAGCAATCAAACTATGTACATGTAAAAAGTATTGAACTCTTTAGTAATGTTATGTGTTGTAATTTTGTTTTTGTTTTTACAGAGATATGGCTAAATGGAAGCATCTGTGATAATGAACTTTTTGACAACCGCTACGCGGTCTATAGGCGTGATCGCGAAAGTAGTGGATTCCATGCAACAAAAATGGGAGGTGGTGTGCTCATCGCTGCTTCAAAACGTTTTAACTCCTCCCGCATGTGTGATTTAGTGTCCGATTGCAAGGATCTTTGGGTTAAATTAGAATTGCGTGATAGCTTAGATAAAGCTAGATACCTGTATGTATGTGGTGTTTATATTCCTCCTCCTGTTAAAAAAACACATTCTTGAGCATTTATAACGACCTCAAATCATATCTTGGATAATCATAGCGGCGATACCATTGTAGTCGGAGATTTTAATTTCAGTGGCTTATGTTGGAAAAAATCTAACAAACACAAACTTACATCTGCATCCTCAAATAGCCAACTTTTTAGTTTGCTCATTGATTTTTTACATATATAGAGGCATTTGCCTCTATATATGTAAATACATTGTACCTTTATTTATTTATTTATTTATTCTTTAAGGATTGCCAACGGCAGATACACCTTACATTTATAATTATATTACTGAAAATAACGAAACAATTTAGTGCCTGGCCAATTATAGGCAACCACAGCTTACAATCAATAAAAAGCAATACAACACAAAAAAAAAAAGTTAAAAAACAAGAGAAAAACAAAAGAAAAACAAAATAACCATATAAAAAAAAATTAAAAAAAAATTAAAATTAAATATTATCAAATGAAAAGTGGTCTGATATTTTCTTCCTAAATGTAGTTTAGGAAGAAAATATCATTAGAATTTAGGAAGAAGTTATCATGCAATCTACATTGAGAGATCTTGGTAAACTGTTGTATAGACGAGTCATTCTTGTCAGGTGGGAGTTATTATCTAGATTCGTGTAATGTAAAGGCACAGAGAATAATTTGTAAGTTCCAATACGAGGCAACCTACTTGGAACGGCTATATTTATTTGGGATAATAGATGAGAACAATCGATTTTATTGTTGATTAATTTATATAAAAACAATATATCCATTTCCTGTCTTCTTTTGTCTAATTTAGAAACTCCAAAGTGATTTAATCTTTTAGAATATGAATTGAGTCTATTATTGTAATTTATTTGGTAGGCCAGGTAATTTAAAAAACGACGCTGCACTCTTTCAATTCTATTTTTATGAACCTCGTAAAACGGTGACCATACTTGACTACAGTATTCTAAAGTACTACGAACCAGCGAGTTATATAAAAGTATTTTGGTCCGAGGGCGACTGAAATGTTTGGTATTCCTAATAATAAAACCCAAAAATTTTGAAGCTTTTAATATAATACACGATACATGATCGTGGAAATTTAGTCTAGAATCGATTGTTGTTGAGGAGGTCCCGCGGTCGTATGGCGGGAATAAATATATAATGGACTGTATTTAATATTGATCTATTTTCACACTGTACAGATGAATATAATATAAGGTGATGTGAAAAATAAAGATGTGCGCGCGCGTGGTTGCGTCTCGTCACTCTCGTTCACTCGTTGAGTCCCGTGCAGAGAGGTACATGTCGCGTGCCCCCCTCCGCGCACCTCAGAGACATAGCCGCAGCGCCAGCCTCTTGTCGGTGGCATGTTAAGTAATCTTAACATACTCCCCCCGTTGAAGAGTCTTCAACATTGTTTTTAGTGTCAACTGGAAGTGGACAAATAGTATTGAAGGCCCGCCGAATGATACCTTTGCGTGTACGAATGTCGGCTACTCTTGTAATGCCATCTCTTCCAGGTAGCACCCGCACTATTCGTCCTAAAAGCCACAGTAAGGGCGGTAGCCCCTTGTCTTTTATGACGACTAAAGTTCCCTCCTTCAGCATCCCCGACGACTTGCGCCATTTAGTCCTCTCCTGTAGCCATAGGATGTAATCATTAGAGAAACGTATCCAGAAATGTTGTTTGAGGTACTCAATTCGGCGAAATCGTTGCAAATGGCTGATGTGGAGATGTTCAATCTGTGGATGTGGCAGCATGATTAAAGATCGTCCAATTAGAAAATGGGCAGGAGTTACGGGTGTTAAGTCGGAGGGGTCATGAGACAGAGGAGTAAGGGGTCTGGAGTTAAGAATGGCTTCAACTTGTATTACACAGGTAACCATCTCTTCGAAGGTTAAATGAGTCAAACCTAAGATGCGCTTGAGATGATGCTTAGTCGATTTAAAGGCTGATTCCCACAATCCACCAAAATGTGGAGTGTATGCAGGTATGAATGAAAAGTTGATGCCTGGATCAACATCATGGAAGTTAAAGTCCTGTGAAAGAAGTCTTGATAATTCATTGAAAGCGCCGACAAAAGTAGTGCCATTGTCGGAAAAAACGTTACGTGGTTTGCCCCGGCGAGCAATAAACCTACTCATAGCAGCAAGAAAGGCTTCCTTCGTCTGTCTGTCTGACACGAGTTCCAAGTGGATAGCTCTTGTTGCCAAGCACACAAATATGCAAATAAAACATTTGTTTACCCTACAACCTTTACCCTTTCGGTCAGCAATCAGGATTGGCCCAGCGTAATCAACACCTGTTATCAAAAATTTAAATTCTAAATGCAGTCTTTGCTCCGGTAGGTTGCCCATGAGGGGCTGGACGGTGCTAGCCTTAATCCTACAGTATTTAACGCATTCATGTACCACCTTTTTTGCCAAGTTTCTACCCCCGAGAGGATAATAATGCTGTCGGATAGTGGTAAGTAAAAGCTGTGGTCCAGCATGCAGAAGACGAAGGTGAAACATTTTAAATATCAGTTTGCAAATAGTGTGTTTACTGGATAAGAGAATGGGGTGCTTTACGTTATAGTCATAAAATGAATTGTTTAATCTACCACCTACACGTAGTAGATTATGAGAGCTATCTATAAATGGTGACAATGCTAAAAGTTTATTTTTAGATGGCAACTGTTTGCCTAGCACGAGTAGTTTATACTCTTCAGGAAATGATTCCTGCTGACTTACTCTTAATAAAAGGTTTAAGGAGTTGGTTAATTCCATGTGTGTAAGTGAGCTACGCTCTAATGATTGCTTTCTGCAGTTGTTTAGAAATCGCATGACATATGCCATCACACGTTGCAGTATATTAAAATTAGAGAACTTGTTGCATACCGAAGAAATAGGATTAATAGTAGATTTTAAAGCATCTACGTGAAAAAATGTTATTATTTCTTGTGAGTACGATTTATCTTGACAATGTGAGTTAGGAAATGATGGCCACAGGGACGAGTCTCGATGAAGAAATTGCGGTCCTCTCGAAGTAAGCAATTTGTCGGCACTAAGTCCACGCGAAGCGAGGTCCGCGGGGTTTTCTTGAGAAGGTACATAGCGCCAAGGCAATTCCCCTACAGAATCTTGGATCTCAGATACGCGATGACGAACAAAGACCTTTAGTTGCGTAGATGGCATAGATAGCCAACCCAAAACCACAGTAGAGTCACACCAAAAGGTTACTTGATCGAAGCGTAGTGTAAGTGACTGACGAATCTTAGAATATAGCCTTGTACTTAGTAGGGCTGCACAAAGTTCTAGTCGAGGGATGGTAGCTGGCTTGATGGGAGCAACTTTGCTCTTTGCAGTCAGAAGAAGTACGTGAACTTTTCCGTCCTGCGAAACACTGCGAACATATACACAAGATCCATAGGCATCAGCAAATATGTGCAATTGTAAAGATTTGGGTGATTCACATATTACCCATCGCGGTATGTTAAATGCATTCAACATGGGTAAAGTATGTTGGAAATTATTCCAAGCAAGTTGAATGTTTCCAGGGACTGGTTCATCCCAGGAGCATTTTGAAAGCCAAAGTTTTTGCATGATGATTTTGGCCTCCACTACATAAGGAACCACCAAACCTAATTGGATCAAGCTTCTAGTTGCTAAAAGCGGCGCCGATGCTGTACCGTAGGTCAACGTATTTAATGTATAGCTCTGCAAAGGCAAAGTGGGATTGGCTCTCCACAAAATTTTTTGTAGACTTCGGTGATCATTTTTAACAATCGTTTGTCTATACATCTTCTCTATATCGGCGCTGACTGCTATTTTATGTTGCCGAAATCGAAGCAAAATTGATAATAAATCATCTTGTAGTGTTGGACCAACCATTTGAATGTCGTTGAATGACTTGCCTGAGGTTGTTTTGGCTGAAGCATCAAATACTACTCGAAGTTTTGTGGTGGAACTGGACTCTTTGAAAACTCCGTGATGTGGCAAATAATATGAAGGGGTTCTTGGTTCATCGCGACAAATAGACATGTGCCCTAACTTAATATATTCATTCATGAACTCAACGTTTATAATTAGGGTCTCTAGAAAAGCGTCGTTCTAGAGACAGAAATCTTTGTTTAGCTATTTTAAATGAATCACCAAGAGCATTAGGAGACTCTTTAAGAGGGATGTTTACTACAAACCGACCATCTGAATTACGACTAGTAGTATCAACAAAAAGTTGTTCACAAGCTCGCTCCTCAGCTGTGAATTTATGTTTGGAATCAATCGAATCCAGTTCCCAAAAACAAGTTAAGTCTGTATATAAATTATCAGTAAGCATACACAATTGTGGGGCGGAATTCGATTGATGAAAAACTCCTGAAATAAGCCAACCTAACTTTGATTCGAACAAAGATGGCATGTTTTTACCTAGAGCAATGCGATTCGTGCCTATAATGCCCCAGAATACTTCCGCACCTACAAGTATGTCTATCGATGACGGAATGTAGAATTCGGGGTCGGCAAGACGAACGTTCTGAGGTATACGTATTTTGCTAGGACTAACAAAGGTACTTGGGACTGATGTTGATACCTTTGGCAAAACGAAACAGTCAATAGCTATTTTGTAATCACTATTAAGTGATTTTAATGAAATATGACATCCTAGTGAAGAAGTAGAAGATAATTGGTTGATACCTATAATCTTCGAGTTGGCATCATAGGTAGGAATGTGAAGCTTACGCAAAAAATCCTCAGCGATGAAATTTGCTGTACTCCCGTTGTCCAATAAAACTCGTGCTGTGTGATGGTTACCCTTGCCGTCCACCACTCGCACCAGTGCCGTGGAAAGGAACACGACTTTGGGTGAGGCGGAGTGATTTGCTGATAATGCAATATTTTGTGTATTAGAGTCAGTGTCATGATCATGTAGTAAAGTGTTGTGTTTTTTAACACAATACTTACAATGTCCTAATTTACAATTTCTAACATTATGACCTGGTCTTAAACAATTTATACAAATATTAAAACTAATAGCCTTTTTCATGCGATCTTGTACTGAAAGGCTTCGAAACTTATCACAAGCAAATATAAAGTGGTCTTGCTGACATAAATGGCAAGATATTTTGCGCGATTTGTCTTCAGTGTGAGCTAAGAAACTTTTACTTTCGCTACTAACATAATTAAACCTTGATGACTTTGACTCCTCAAGAGTTTCAAGCAAGTCTGCTCTATTACTTAGAAAGGTAACAAAAATACTTAACGTTGGAGGATCAGATAATGAGTTCCTGTGCTCCTCCCACTCGCGGTTTGTCACCTGATCGAGTTTGTTGGTCATTATGTATATAACGAGAGTGTCCCAGTACTGGACAGGTTGACCAAGGGTTGACAACGCTCTGAGATTTTTATTCGTTGTATCGATGACATGGCGTAATGACTTACTGGATTCAAGTTTGATGGGCTGTAAATTGAAGAGAGCTTGAACATGGTTGTTGACAAGCAGTCTTTTATTGTCATACCTCTCACAGAGCAACCTCCAGGCAGCGTCATAATTGTCTGATCTGAAGTCAAGGTTGTCCACGACAAGAGAAGCACTGCCTTTTAGAGAAGCACGTAGATAGTGAAGTTTGTTAAAATTATCAATACTATCGTTATTACGAATTATTGAAGTAAAGGTATCCCTAAACTCTAGCCAATCCTGATAACTGCCGAAAAACTTGGGTAAATCAATTTTTGGCAAACGTATGTTGCTTAGCTTGTGTGTGTGATTAGAACTTTTAACGTCAACCTCAGATTCTGCGCGACGGCTGCGCGCACTGCTTATAAGCTGTCGAGCAGTAGCCACCAATTCGTAGTACTGCTTTTCGAAATCCTCGCGTTCAGCATATTGCTCTCCGGGGTCATCCATCAATGCTTCCATGTTCATCTGTAACGCGTCATATTTTTCGTATAAGCCTTCAAAAATGCTAAGACGGTAATCGATTTCAATGACTTGAACATCACTTAACTTTTCACAGGACTTAGCTATATTTAAATAAGCTGACTTGGGTCGCAAGTCCCAGGGGCTGTTTGCCCTCCTCTCCCTGCAATGCGATGGGCCCGGCACCCGCACGGTGAATCCATGGAATGCTAAGAAGCTTCGTCTCTTTTGTTTGCCAGCCGGCCACACCACTTGTCCTCATTTTACAACTCCACACGCATTGTTGGTTGCGCACCTTGTTGTAAGCTGCTGAGTTTATTTTAGAGTTTATAACGCTTGCTAAATTACAACTATTTTTATATCTCTCTTTTTTTAATATATTTACATTGTGTTTTACGTGGAGATTCTGCAGTGCAATATTGATATAATAATTTTTCAGTTTCTCATGATTAATTTCGTCACGCTTAAATTATTTGGTCTGCATTAGTAATGTTAAGTGCGCACGCGCACGATTCGATGCCCTTAATCGTGTATCGTGTGAGGGGCATGCTTTGGTGACAATCGCTATTGTCTGACGTGCTTCCTGTATATCATGGATGCACAGAATTACAATAAAAATATTAATAATAAAAATATTACAACTCACCAGATAATAGCAATCACCTGCGAATACCCGCGATGTAATAGTTGTCGACATGTACCAGGTAAGCCATTGCCTCCGCTGCTAGGGGCCACGTGGCCCGAAGTCGCACCGCCTACGCCTCCGTTAGTACGACGACCACTCCAGGGAACATGCCCACTTTCGCCGTCACAAACAAACGGAAACAAACCTCTTGTTTGATTGTCTCTCTTTATCGTTTTCTCAAGATAAAACCAATTTACTCGCCATCACTTGACGCGGCAATTTCTTCTACTTTGTCATCAATGGCCTCATAAAACGAGTAGTTTAAGCTTCCAAATATTCATCATTCTTCGGTTTGCCATTAATTACGCCAATGCACTAAAAAAAGAACAATTCATTTCATTATTTCCGTCATACCCACATGTAAGATTTGTAAAAGTCGTGATGAGTCGCCGCCTTTGAGTGCCTCACTAAGAGCTTATTCAAGCTCAAACAACTTTATATGCTTCAGCTGTATTTCAAACATAGTGAGCGAATGAGCTTCAGATCCCACTTCTGATGTCGGAGTAAGCCGGTCCGGTGTTTATTAAAATTATGACGTCAGCTATGCTGACCGTCATTATCTATCTTCCTTGATATTTTGGTGTTCCATAATAGAAATAAGCCAATACAGTAAACTCAAACTTTATTCTAAGTAAAGGAATTTTACACTGTTGTTTTCCGTATGAACAGTAACAAACGAATCCAATCTTTCACTTCCTTGTGCCTCGCTTTTAAACACAGCATAGTCGAAGGAGTAGGGCAAATATCACTAATCACTTGTTTACAAAGTTTGAAACACCTGCACGATGACTCGCCGATTTCATTAGTCGTACAATTCGTTGTTGCGCCGATATATATATTGTCCGTCGATATAGTTTGTTCTAAATGTTACTACTTTCTCACACTTCTGTTCAATTTTAATCTTTCGTAATGGGTGGTTAAAATAAATCGGAACATTAGCGTTTGTTGTGCGTAACATGTTTCTATTAAGATCGATATTACTTTTAAGACATCTTAATAAATCAAATCCGATTAATCCTTTGTACTTAGGATCAAAATCGAAAATTAGAAATTTATGAGTTAAATCTGTATAAAAAATTGGAGATAAACTACATGGTTATGACGTGACACATTATGCGCGGTAGCGATTTGAAACGGTTCATGTTCAACAAATAATCAAAAATAGTATTAAAAATAACATCCGATGCAACAACGCCACGACTCGCTCCAGTATCGATTAAGTACTTACTTCCTAATTCCGGCAACTCAATATACGGAACAGAATGAAATTCCTTATGCTTAAACATGTTACCCTGCTGTAAAGTTGAAGGGCCTGGTTTATTAATAACAAGCCTTGCTTCCTCCTGTCTAGCCGCGACTTTTGCCATTTCTAATGTTTCTGGCCTAACTATCCTGACACCTAATGACACGTGGAAATCTAAGTTATTAGTGTACTGCTCAATAACCATCTCTTCATAATAACTTCTATTTCCATGCCTACCAACGGAATACAAGGTATCGAGCAACTCGTGTAATCGCTTACCAAATGACTCGGAATCTTCAATCTTCAATTTTAAAACTGGTTGCGCTCCTCTCCCTACCTAACCAAATTTGTAATGAACCTACCAATGCCGCCTTTGAAGTACGTTCTAGAAATGTGCTGATGATAGTTCTAGAGGGGCCAAGATCTTTAAGTAGGTTATAGAGAGATTTCGCTGTTATACCTCTCGCTCCCACTTCTACCGCGTACAAATATACTATATACCTATTCATGGTCAGTTTGTTGGTCAGTTCGTAATACTTGTTTACTTTAATTGTGTGATCTTTGGGGATGTTAGTTTCCCACGGAACAGTAAGCTCCACAAGTATCACGCGCTTTAACTGTCTAGAGTACCTACAGGAATATGTCCGATCTGGATGACGAGACAACACTATCCTCAGGAATTCTATACTGTTTCTCATACGTATCCATCATTATAGTACAATCGCGAGCCGCCTCCAAGATAGAGTGAGGCTTTTGTTTTGTATTTTTAGATGAGCCTTCTTTAATGAACTCTATGAATTTTTTGGTGGTTGTTATACCCTTTTGCGCTCTAGCTACTGAAAGACTAACCGCTTCACGTATGATTTCCAATACTTTATCATCCGCGAGTATTGACCTTATTCCAATGTATTTCCGTCCGAGTACAATGTGGGTATCTTCAAGGCAAGAGTGAATAGGCTTTTACTAAGTTGATGCGCTTTACCACCTACGACTACATTTCCATTTCCCATCAGGTGGAATGTAGTCAAGCGTCAACTTAGTTTAAGTGTAAAAAAAAAATAAAAAAAAAATGCTTCTGTCTGTCAGGAAACTGGTGAACCAGTTGTACAATTTCACAGGAAGCCCGTAGGAAGGGAGCTTTGAGAGAAGCGCTTTATGGCAAACTCGATCGAAGGCCTTCACTATATTCAAGCTAACCGCTAGAGCTTCACCCCTAGTCTCAATCGCCTGTGCTAACGCGTAACGGTGACTTAGATAGATGAGGAGGAGGCTACCAGCTGTGCGACCCCTACGAAAACCGTATTGTTAACATTTCTGAAATCTGATCTGACTGATCTACGAAATAATAGAAACACTTTTACAACAACTCAAAAAGTGAATATGTTTCCTCTATAATATTCTATATGATGAATTTCTCCAAAAACTATAATGTCAGTTTTTAAATATATAATAAAAACGCTGTTTCTTCATCCAGACCGGACACATTCCTCTACTCTTGGCAGTTTGACGTTGACAGAGAGACTCCTCAAACATTGCTATTAGTAGGGGGAGGGGGGGCACATTGATTCACGGGGCACATTGGTACAGTATCTATATCTCAAAACCGATAAACGCTACACAGTCCGGCACATCACTAGAATGCTCAAGGACATTCACAAGAATGACAGTTGTGACACCGCTCGCCGCCAGTTTGCCGTTGGGCCTCAACCACTAACGTGTTGGAAGTGGCGTGCGCGGCTGTGTACAAAAAAAATACGTGAAATGTATTTGTGTCTCAGGAGGAAACTTTTAGTTGTTTTTATTATTATTTGTTACTAAAGGTAAGTAAATATAGCTAGTCAAGTTCTCTACGCCGCGAATGGCTTTTTTAAAAAAAGATTTAATTTTAATTAAAATGATGTTTAATTAACAAACGTTTACTTAAGCTACCTTAAACAGACTAAACTTAATATTAATATAATGAAGTAATACAGGTGAGGGGGGAGCCACCCCGAATAGGTATTTCTATTGTTCGTCTTCTTAGAATATTGTCTTCCGATTTATATTAGATGCTAAGTCAGCAACGTTAGTTGGCTGACGGACAATGCTATGTGCTGTCTCAGCGGTTTGGGACGACATAACTCCTCCCTTCTTAAGATCGAAGTTTTCCGGTAAAATAGGGGAACTTCAAATACACATTTTGGATATAAATTTTCGTTTTTTGAAAATTAGAGCACACACAATCACTACAACTATGATGTAAAGTCCGATTGTCCATACACTGATATTTTTCACTATTTTATTGTTTTCAACATTTCCACTTATTTCAGTTTTCTTTAAAGTGTACTCTAGAAGTTTCAGATCAGTATGGTCAATGCCTTTTATGTTGGTTGCTTTCAAACTAGGAGTTTCAGGAATGTAAATTGAAGGTAAATTTACTATTGGTAGCATAGAGTAAGCATCATTCTCTAGGATGGTCTGATGTCTTTTCAAGGTCACAGATCCAATCTTTACATTACAAGAGTCATCAAGGGTGAGTATGTAAGTTCCTTTAATCTTTTGTCGGAATATCTCGTCAGAACATGTTCTCGTAAGTAATTCTTCTTTTCTGGAGAATAGAGTCTATATATTACATTGCAGAGGTTGCAGCACAATGTCTTCTATGATGACAGGAACAGGAGTACATGATGACGTATTTTCAGTATAACTCATTAGTTCAGTTATACATGGATCATTGTTGAATTGAAGAACTTCACTCTCGTAGCACAGGAAACTCGCCTTTTCAATCTCCTTGCAGGGATGAGCTAATAACCTAGTTTTCAACCCTTTTGCTATAAGGTACGGATATTTAGAAACAATAATTATAGTGGAGTCATGGGACAACACAGGTAAGGGAATCAATTTATAATAGATATAAGTGTCTTCTTCAATTATAGGTATTTCTAAAAGGTAGTTAATTTTATTTCCTTTGAGATAAGCTTTAATTGAAATTGTTTGCTCTATTTTCGCTAGATTATTTATTATAGGACTATATGCTAACTTTTCTAACCTACTTATCTTTTCTAATGTTGTTAAAAGTATGTTATAATTTATAATTGATTGGTGTAAGATTCCTAATCTGCTTAATGCGAAACTAGTTTCTATTTCATTTAATTTTGTATAAGCTGTTTGAAAATTGTGTATTAACAAATTATATGTACTAATAATTTGCGTCTCTATATGATTAAGAGCATCTTTTTTCATAATTTCTGATAAGTTATGTCTTAATTCTTGAATATCCAAATGAATCCCAATAATATTGACATTAAGCTGGAAGGTAGAATTCGTTAATGAATGCATCATTTCAGTGATTAACGTCGTTTTACTTTTATAATTGTTTTGTTCTAATTTAATTTCACTAATCAATTGTTCGTATCTAATAGCATCATTGTTATCTAGATTTCCTGTAATTATTTTAATAATTGAACCTAAAGGGTTAATTAGACCACGTTTAATTCTAACAGCTGGAGTAATCTGTTCTAATTTTATCATTGTTAAATTTTTCACATAATTAGCTTGTATCTATAAAATTATCAATAAAATCATTATCAAAATTATCAACTAACCTATCTAACTGGGTACATTTATAAAAACTATCTTTCAAATCTTCTATTATAGGTTTTAAATCTAACGTCTTCACAATCGTCCATTTGGCCACGATCGTCCACGATGGCAAGACCATTTCTTAATGGTAGTACTCCAGGGTTTTCAAGTATTTCCTGAAGTTGAAGGGCCTGGGACCGTGTCACCAGAACCAGCATCAAGACCAGCGTGTGGTACCTGTGAAGGTCGTTTAACATTCTTTATTGGAATTTTTGTATTTCTATCATTATTTATTATTACAGGGACAGTATTTCTATGTATTTCATTAGATACTTGTGCCTTTACATAGCGGGGTTTATCTTTGCTTTTCCTTTTATTCGTGCTTTTTGCAAATATGGTATCTCCTGGCTTTATTCGAAATTCTGTTTCACCACCTCTCTTTTCAATATATTTTTCTTTAGTTTTAATCGTTTTTTCTGTTATATATTTATACAAGAATTTTGTTCGTTTTAAATGCTCTTTAATTAGTTGTTGCAAATATTGTTTTTCGAAATCTAGTCAAAAGTATTTCTAGCTTCGGTATGTCCGAACAGAACTTCAAAGGGTGTGAAACCAGTAGTTGAATGTATTGAATGGTTATAGGACATTATAGCATACGTCATTACGGATGCAGCATCAGTATATTTATGTTCATACTTAGCTATTCGATAAATTTCTAAAATTGTTGAATGAAATCTTATAAGCCCCATGGGATTTGGATTATTTGCTGTTCCTATGTGAATTTCTATTTTATACATTGCTAAAAGTTCTTTAAATAGGGCGTTATTAAATTCTGTACCGGGGTCAGCGCTAATTTTAAGGGGTACACCGTAAAATGAAAAGTATTTAATTAAACCTCTTACTATTTCCTTTGTTGTTCTATTTGGTATTTCAAACGCTTGGCCAATTTTACTAAATGAATCGATTATTGTTAAATAGTATTTTGATTCGATAGAAAATACATCAATGAAGATTTCTTGTAAAGGTTTGGTTTCAGTTTGGGTCAATTGCAATTTTGGTTTTATTGGATTTCTATCGTACTTCATTTTTTTACAAGTTTTACAAGAATTTATAACACTTGATACCGTTTCTTCCATATTATGCCAAAAATAGTTTCTTTTAATATGTCCTAGAGTTTCTCTGATACCTCTATGACAAGTTTTTCCTTCATGATATTTTTTTGAACAATTTCTCGTTGATCGGTTTCGTCTTCAATTAAACTTACGCGTTTTGTACATTCTCTAAATTGAACACATTCTCTCTTAAATAGAGATATAACTGTTTCTGTAAATTGCTTGCGATGTATTTCATCTTCAAAGTATATAAAATATTTAGATTTATTTTTAATATATTCTTTCAAAAATTGCTTAACTAAATCAGGTCTATTTGTAGGTAAATGAACTTCTAAAATACGCTGTTTAGGTGTAGATAAATCTTTAACTGTTAGCCTATCTATAAACCATGTAAAAACTAAAATTTGGTTTGGTTTAGTATCGATTGCTTCTTGTAATATAGGAATACCTTCGGATTCTGTATCTCGTGCTGAATGAATCGTGTCAGTTTCAGACGCAGTTAAGGTAGAACTAGAGGGACATGGTATAGAATAAGGTGAACCATTTCTAGATCTAACTGAAAGGGTTTCTTCTGAATCAGTGTCACGAATATTTATAGGTTCTTCATTTTGAGAATCAAATATGTTAGATGGTCTAGATTCAGGGAAAATAGCCTTCTTTAACTTTTCTAATTCTTTCAATTGTTCTGTTACTTTCCTTATTTCTTCTATAGGATCGTCGTCTTTATCTACATTTACTTGAGTCGTAATATTTTCTTCATCATCTATTGCGTTCATGCGGATTCGTGATAATGCATCAGCATTACAATTGCTTTTACCACTCTTATGTATTATTTCAAAATCGTATTCGGATAGTCTCAAACGCCAACGTGTTAATCTACTATTGGTGTCTTTCAGTGAATTTAACCACGCAAGGGGTTTGTGATCTGTAATTATTTTAAATTTTCTACCATAAAGATAGGGACGGAAATATTTTACAGCCCACACTATAGCTAGAAGTTCTTTTTCTGTAGTACTGTAACGTGTTTCAGCACTAATTAAGGTGCGACTCGCATAAGCAATAGGCTTATCACTGCCAATCGGTCCTTGTGATAAAATAGCGCCTACAGCAAAGTCTGAGGCATCTGTAGTAAGGATGTAAGGTTTGCTAGGATCAGGATATTGGAGTATTGGAGCATTAATAAGGAGCTCTTTACATTTCTGAAATGATTCAAGGTATTTTTTATCAGTTACAGACATAGTCTGTTTTTTTTTAATCGTGCTGTCATTGGTTGTGTTATTTTCGCAAAGTCTTTTATAAATCGTCGGTAGTAACCTATTAGTCCTAGAAAACTTTTAATTTCGGTCGTTGTCTAGGGTAAAGGATAATTGATGATCGCTTTAATATTATCGTTATTAGGTTTAAGTCCATCACTCGTAATAGTGTGTCCAAGGTAAAGTACTTCTTTACGTAAAAATTCTGATTTATCTAATTGTACTTTTAAATTTGTCTGTCTAAGTCGGTCAAATACTGTTCTTAATTTAGATATGTGTTCTTGTAAACTAACTGAATAAACTATTATAAGAGAAAAAGCACCTACCTCCTTTTTTTTTTATTACCTTTCAAATTATTTATTAATACAACGTGTTAACCATATTGACGGTCACTTGACATCTTGCTCTCGGGTCGAACAGACATATTAATTTTGTTCTTAATTCAGTGTTAGTGAGATATTGTGTGTGGCAGTGGTCACATAAGCCATTTTATTATTTCTTTTTGCTTTATTCTTTTAAAAGTAATCGTTACGTTGTTTTTTTGGTTAGATTCCATTTTAGTCATTAGTTTTATTACTTAGTATTATAAGGTTAATTTTATAATTTTGTTCAAAATAAATTAATTGTAATCTTTGTTGGATTCATTGTTTTTTTTTAAGTGTTTTCTACTTCTAATTCTTATATCAGAAGTGGGATAAAGGACTAGTCAGCCCACTGAAAACCAAGGCTTAGTTATTAACAATTTTATTTTCTTTTTCTACCGCCACTTTGTTTTTATTTTTTTTTCTTTCCTTTCAAGTTGATATCTGTAACGATTACTTGTTTCTTTGTTTGATTTTGTTTGATTTTTATTTTTATTAGATTTGTTGTTTTACTCTAACGTAATGAGTAATAAAGAGTTGCGTGGTGGTGATCCACAGTACACTCGAGGCAGGTCGCGGAGTCCCGTTATACGTATATCTTAGAATAGGCGGAATTTAAGGAGTAGGTCTCGGAATCGATATGGTGGTGTCTCACGACGTGACTCGAGTGATCATAGATTAGTGATTGGACGATGGCTTGCGTGTCCGCGATCGGGCTGATTCTCGAGATTGTGAAGTTCGTCGGTCGGTAGACAAAACAGTGCGTGGCGTGCGTAATGAGAATCGATGTCGTTCGCGTAACAGATCCGTGTATTGCTCGCGTGGTAGATCTAGGAGCCGATCGCGTGGTGTTTGTTGTAATCGAGAATATTGGAGTCGGTGCGATGACGGATCACGACCGCCTAAACTTCTGTTATCCTGTAGACGAGACAGTCAATCTCATAAAGTTTCACCGAAACCGCACGCTCCACACCCTTGTCAAATTCGGGCGTGCCACGCTCTGAGGCATCTACTTTTGCACAAGCATTAATGCAGGCTTTTCAAACGATGCAACCTTCTAATTCACAGCATTATTACGTGTCAAACTATGATCTATCGATTCATAATATCGAGGCATGGTGTGCGGAAGTGGATCGCGCTAGGGTCACTAATAAATGGAATGATCACGAGTGCTTGTCGCGAGTGGCTTCCTGTTTAAAGGGAGATGCTAAAGTTTGGTTAAATGAGTGGGTTACCTCAGACAGGACGTGGTCTAACTTCAAACGCGAATTTAAAAACCTTTGCCAGAATAAATTAGATTACGCAAACATTCTTTACGAGGTTATGCGCACCACATCTGATAGGTACTCAACATTTGCGAAGTACGCTCGTCGTACACTATTACGTTTGCGAATTGTTTCAGGCTTAAGCGGGGAGTTAATGACTCTTATAGTGATACGAGGAATTGATAGTCCTCAGGTCCGAGCAGCGGCTGCGAATGCGAACCTTACTCCGGATAATATCGTATCGTTTCTGTCGATTTATACGAAGCCGATATTTAAGCGTGATAACGTTGATAAATTTTATAAAAAGCATATCCAGATTAATTCAAAACATTATACGAACGAAAGACGAGCAATATCTCACTCATTCTGACTCCTCTCACTCTAGAATCCATTCTGTACAGTTAAATGACAATTCTAAAATAAAGACACCCCTTAAGGGCGATGAGTTGGCTAAATTGATGTCTGTAATGAAGGATTACTTTACTAACTTCGAACTAACTTCGATACTAACTTCGAAGTTTCTTATTTCCGGTACTGCTTCGACCACGGTGCGCACAGGAGTAATGGAAATTAAACTCAATAAAGATACACCAGTTGTATTCCGGCCGGCCGGCGGTTGTATTTGGGAAAAATAATAAGGCAAGGTCAGGTTAGGCCGAGTCCGCGAAAGGTAGAGACCCTAGTTAAAACTGATCCTCCGAGAAATGTAAGACAAGTCCGACAGCTTCTCGGTCTAGCAGGTTATTTTAAATTCAAATTCAAATTCAAATTCAAAAAGTTTTATTTACGAGCCACACTTACATTTATAAATACAAGTATTTGTTAAGTGAAAAATATACCTAAGTTATAACAAAAAAACTTAACTGAAACCAAACTAAACAAAATAGGTATAGGTCGAAGTAAAAATTATAAAAAACCTATATACAGATAATATGCAAAACATGAATTAATAACAAATAAAAATAATACACAAGAATTGCTCAAAAATGTGACGCGTAAAATGGTCACCACTCAGTTATTGTTGGAAATAACAATTCCCAACACTGATTTTCAGTGGTGGCCGGTATATTTTTTTTTCTTTTTTTTTTTATCCGACAGTTGACAAGGCGCATATACAAATAACCCACATTAATGTTAATAGCAAAACTGTATTCAAAATAATATTACAAAAATAACACGTTATGTTTATATAACATATGATAAATAAGAAATATATATATTATTATTATTGGTAAGAATATTAACGTATGAGAACGATAAGTCAGTCAAAGTTGTTTATTATAGCCACGGAAAAGTGTATATATTTGGTAGATAATATTGAATCGGTCGATTACGCCAAACTATCACTATTAGTCAGCTATAGTCAGCTACTGGTTAGTCGCAAGCGCATCGTCGCTCAGCGAGGATGTTTAATAATATAAGGCTGTGAATTAAACGCGTACATCGCACACAATTGTATTGTGGTGATAGTATCACCCAACAACACCCGGTTATGAATGACGACTATACAAGTATGTCGGATGAATGTACTCAGTTTTAAAATGTTTGTGTGTTCATGAATAGAAGAGATCAGTATTAAAATAAAATAAAAAAAAAAAAAAATGCTTAATAGCTTATGTAATAATGATATTTGATTTTATATTAATTACTAATAAAAATGTAATGGATTAAAAAATGTGTTATATAATTTTGTTTTAATTTTTTGTTATCATCTTTTTTACTATTATTATTTTTTTTTATTTTCTATTTTACGGGTTAGAGGTTTTAGAAGTACTATTTTTACACACAGCACGAGTAACTTATTAAGCTAAATTATTTTAATTGCTGGAGGTGCTGACACTTTTACTTGCCGCATGGGTTAAAACTCTGTGTAATTTACAAAATTGGTATCTAAATTTGTTGCTGGATAGTGAGTAACAACTTCTTGAAACTTTTTTTAAAGGAATATAATGTTTTCAAATCCCGAATCGGTGGAGGGACGTCATTCCAGCACTTTGTTGCGGCGTATTTAAAACTACCTCTGAAAGCTGCCGTACGGTGGGATGGTATAGCTAGTAAGCTAGTGGAAGCCCTAGTGTCATGACATTTGTTTATCTCGTAGCACCACTTTAATTTAGAAAAAAGGTAATAGGGAACTTTAGACTGTATAATACCAAACAGCAAAGATGCAAGGTGCAACTGTCTACGATAATCCATATTTAACATATTTGCCCTGTTTAAGTGTGGAATGACGTGCTCACGTGTTGGTATGTTAAAACAGTACCGAGCACAGGCGTTTTGTACCCGCTGTATAATTTGTTTAGTCCTTGCTAATAGTCTTGGTCCCATTACTATATCAGCGTAGTTCAGTTTTGAAAGTACTATTGATTCACATAGTCTTATTCTGACAGAGACATTGATATAATTTCTTATTTTGTATAATATTTTCAGTCGATAAAAACAGTTTTTAATAGTTGTCATAATTTGTTTTTCAAACCGCAAATTTTGGTCGATGACTATACCAAGGTTACGCGCCTCTGATACACGTTCTATTTTGTCATTATTTATTTTTATAAGCGGATCCCAATCAGCAATTTTATTTATAAGATAATTAGTTCCCAAAATAAGATATTTTGTTTTGTTTGGATTGAGGATAAGGCTATTCAGTTTCGACCACGTGGCAATTCGTTCAAGGTCTTAATTTAGCTTGTTAACAGCGTCTTGACTACCTCAACCACTTGTGTCCTATTGTTAAGATAACTATTAAACCATTCAGCGGCTTGGGGACTAAAACCATAGTACTTTAATTTGGCTAAAAGTAATGGTATATGTATGGTATCGAAAGCACGAGAAAAATCTAATAATACTAGTATAGTACCTTGTCCTACATCTTGTGCTCCAATTATGTCATCTACTACGTTGGCTAATGCAGTGACTGCTCCTCTACGTTTTCTAAATCCAGATTGCATACACGGCAAAATATTATTTGATTCTAGATATTCAGTGAGCTGATGACAGACTATTTTTTCTAATACTTTTGAGAGGCATGGCAGAATACTAATAGGACGAAGATCTTTGTAGTCAACAGGCTCTTTAACTTTTGGAATAGGTCTTATAAGAGCAGTTTGCCACTGCCTAGGAAATGTGCTGGTGCTTATGGAAACATTAATTATACAAGTTATCACATCCGCCACATATTCCAGTGATAGTTTTAACATTTTCAATGAAATTCCAATGTTATATAAAAGATTATGCTTCAAAAATTGTTCCTATTACTCGCTTAACTTGTAAAAACCATCAGTTCGTTTGGACACCCGTATGTGAGGCTATTCGTCAAAACATTATTAAATCATTAACAAGTGCTCCAGTACTTACGATATTTAACCCTAGTTTTCCAACGGAGGTTCACGCCTCGTCAGTATAACATAAACGACCTAGTCTTTGTTATCAAGTTCTCACAGGTAGTTGGAAAGTTTGATCCGGTGTGCATGGCCTCTACAAGGTAATAAAGGTACTACCCAGTGGACACTATGCTCTATGACTGTTGAGCGGGAGCTATGGAAAGATAACTCAAGCTGCGGCCCAACACATGATCCCGTGGCGGGGCGAATGGTGACCTGATACGTGTGCTGCATTCTTTGAGAGTGAGATATTTAATCCTTGTTTATGGTATATGTGCTTAGACACTCAGGCTTATATGCCTGGCGTTCGTCACCGTACCTTGGCGTCCGTCGCCTCTTGGGAAGGTATCGTGTGCTTAGACACTCAGGCTTATATGCCTGGCGTTCGTCGCCGTACCTTGACGTCCGTCGCCTCTTATGGAAGGTATCGTGTGCTTAGACACTCAGGCTTATATGCCTGGCGTTCGTTGCCGTACCTTGGCGTCCGTCGCCTCTTGTGGAAGGTATCGTGTGCTTAGACACTCAGGCTTATATGCCTGGCGTTCGTCGCCGTACCTTGGCGTCCATCGCCTCTTGTGGAAGGTATCGTGTGCTTAGACACTCAGGCTTATATGCCTGGCGTTCGTCGCCGTACCTTGGCGTCCATCGCCTCTTGTGGAAGGTATCGTGTGCTTAGACACTCAGGCTTATATGCCTGGCGTTCGTCGCCGTACCTTGGCGTCCGTCGCCTCTTGTGGAAGGTATCGTGTGCTTAGACACTCAAGCTTATATGCTTGGCGTTCGTCGCCGTACCTTAGCGTTCGTCGCAATATTATGGCGTTCGTCGCCCAGAGATGCAAGGTGAACCTGTACAGAGTGAAGTTACTGAAATTGATTCTATGTAAAATCCTAGGATTGGTTTGTATTACGAGACGTCTCAATCTTGTTTAATAATTCAATCAAGACCATGTGCATGGGTGATAGTATCGTTGGTGATGTATGAATTAAATGAATGATGACAGAATGAAAGGTATAGGCAAATTGTACTGGCAAGTAAAGTTGAATTATGATTTCAGGCGAGCACACTGATGATAACGGGACAGTTGAATCGAACGAGGACGATGTGGAGATGGAAGACCCAGAGCTTTGTGTCGCAGGCCCTAGCTGTATTTCTCAAGGGAACCATCTCGAGGACGACATGCTGTCAGGAGAGGCCGTATAAGAGAAAAAGCACCTACCTCCTTTTTTTTTATTACCTTTCAAATTATTTATTAATACTACGTGTTAACCATATTGACGGTCACTTGACATCTTGCTCTCGGGTCGAACAGACATATTAATTTTGTTCTTAATTCAGTGTTAGTGAGATATTGTGTGTGGCAGTGGTCACGTAAGCCATTTTATTATTTATTTTTGCTTTATTCTTTTAAAAGTAATCGTTACGTTGTTTTTTTGTTTAGATTCCATTTTAGTCATTAGGTTTATTACTTAGTATTATAAGGTTAATTTTATAATTTTGTTCAAAATAAATTAATTGTAATCTTTGTTGGATTCATTGTTTTTTTTTAAGTGTTTTCTACTTCTAATTCTTATACTATTATATCATCGAGGTAAACTAAGCAGTGAATGCCTTGTAATCCTCTTAATACATTATCCATTGCTCTTTGAAACGTTGCAGGTGCAGTTTTAAGTCCAAAGGGCATACGTGTAAATTCAAAATGTCCCGCATTGGTACTAAATGCTGTCTTTTGTCTATCTTCTTTTTTAACTTCTATTTGATGGTAACCACTGGCTAAATCAAGAGTAGTGAAATAGCAGCTTCTTCAAAGTTTGTCAAACAAATCTGTTATATTAGGTAAGGGGTATTTGTCATCTGTAGTTATTTCATTAAGTTTTCTGTAATCAATTACTAGTCGATATTTTCTTTCATTACTAGCGTCAAGTTTCTTTGGAACTAGGTGGACAGGAGCACTCCAAGGAGAGTGAGATGGAACTACTATGTTATTTTCTATCATATTTTCTACTCGTCTATTAATCTCGTCATTAATTACTTGAGGTTGTCTGTAAGGTCTTATATATATGGTATCTTCATTATGAGTTCTAATTTGGTGTTTTACTTCATTAGTAAAAGTTAAGGGTAGTTTGTCACAATGAAAAATGTCCTTGTATTCTAAACAGAGTTGTTCTATAGCTTTCTTTTCTTCAGAGTTCATGTGATCTAATCTTAGTTTAGTCAAGTTTTCAGTCAGTATTTGGTCTATTTCTACGTCATTGGTATCATCTAATTTATTAATATGGTATTTGCTTGGATTATATTTAGTTACTATAAAAGGACTGGTAATGGTCAATGTTAGTTCTGTCTCAAGAGTATTTTGGATAATTGTAGTTGCATATCCATCTTTACAATTTACTAAAGCGGCAGGCATTCTAACGCCGTCACAAAATTGTGTGTAATTTAAAATAGCATTACCATTACGTAAATTTGTAGGTAATTTTACTCTCTGTTCACAGCGTCGGTCTAAATGAATAATGTTAGTAGGGTTGTATATTATAGGTATAGATGTGGTATTAGTATAAAGGATTTCCTTTTTCATATCTATTTTTGCATCTAATTGTTTTAGTAAGTCACTTCCTACTAATCCATCGTATCGTCCGTCTACGTCATATATATAAAATTTATGAGTTTCAGGATTACGAAAAGTTTGAAACAAAGGAATAATTATAACTTCATCATGTCTACTAGAAGCGTGAGTGCTGATTACTTCAAAGGGTTCATAATATTTAAAATTATTAAAATATTCATTAGCTTTTTTTGGACTTATAAATGATCTTGAGCTTCCGGTATCTATCATGAGGTTAGCATTAATTTCAGGAATATATATATAGGGTAATTTAAGGGTGTTACAATTAAGATGTATTATCTCGGGACATGGTAAGGGGTTTCCATATGAAAATTTTGGAAATGTTCAACGGATTCGTTTTGGTTAGTCGTGTCATTAATTTCTTCGTGTACTGTCGGTTCATTATAGTCATAGTAGTCTTGACAGTCATTAAAGTCATAATATTCAGTTTCAGGTTCTGAATCTATTTGCTCATCTATGTGTTCGTTTAGACGAAGACCTTGTGGTTTCATTGGTGGTGCAGTTCTCATACTGACATCCGTGCCATGTATTGGTCGTTGGTAACCATAGGGTTGTTGTCCTTGATTAAATTGAGGTCTGTATCCAAATTGATTTTGGTTAAATTGGGGTCGATATCCAAATTGATTTTGATTTAGCTGGGGTCGATATCCTAACTGATTTTGATTTTGCAAGGGCAATTTAATTTGCTTGCTAGGGCTTATACCGAATTTAAATCTAGGCGGTTGCTGTGGATTTACTCTCTAAAATGGATGAGGCTTATGTGTTTGTTGTTGAAATTGAATTTTAGATTGGAAACGATAATTATTTGTCCTTAAAGTGTTGAAAAATGGTTTCATTCTATTTTTCTCGAGATAAGGGTTTGAAGATGTAACAGCTCCATTATTCGTTTGAGGGTGCTTCATCATTTTATTTCTAGAATTATATTGATGCATGAAATTGACTTCCTCTAGTACGATGCTTAAAGGCTTAATTTTCAAGAGAAGTACATGCTTTTAATCGGACTATTCTTAATAAGTCTTCAGGTAAATTATATAAGAAAACATTCATTGCTAAATTGTCATAAATTGTAATTTTACTTTCGCGTAAATTAATATCGTTTATTAAATTTACTTTAGCAATCAAAGTACTCTTAGTATGTTGAATCCTATTACAAAAATCTAGATAAGATTCGTTACTATTAATTTTTAATGTTTCTAATTCTATAGCTATACATTCTTCAGAACGTGGGTCACCGAAATGTTGTTCTAACGCAGATTTAAGGCTATTCCAAGTATTTAAATCTTGGCGTTCACTTATTAAACTAGCTGCACGATCTGTTAATTTGAAGGTAATAACGTGATATAAATATAGGTCTTGAGCAGGATTGCCTTCTACCACACAAGTTAAAATTACATATTCGCACTTTCTAATGAAAAGAGATAATAATTTTTCATCACCATCAAATTGGGGAATGATATTACTAATCTCTACAGGGATTTTAACAATGTTTTCCATTCTTAATAATTAAATATAATTTCTAATCAATCTCAAATATATTTTAAATAGTAATTATTTAAAATTTATTTAATATAATATTTAATTTATTTCTTATATATTTTCGTTAAAATATAACTTTCAATTCAATTATATATTTTAATTTTAATTTACTTTTATAAAGATATTTACTTTATTTTTTAAAACACTTAAAACAAACGTCAAAGAAATATTTTAGAACCTTTTGAGTTTTAAAAAGGACTCTACAATTAAATTGACACATATAAGTAGGGTTGATTAGGAAATGAATATAGGTAGGAATAGCTTTAGGGTCTACTCACGAAATCATCTCCCTCGTGAGCCTGAAGGTCAAAGTATCTTCAACAGCCAGACGCGCGTTCACGCAATATGACTTATTTTTAATTTTGGTTCTGATTCCGTGGAAAAAGCTAGAAAACGTTCGTCTCGGTAATTTTTACTTATTTTCCGGACGCGGAATCCTACCGGCTGCGCCAGTCAAGTTCTCTACGCAGCGAATGGCTTTTAAAAAAAGATTTAATTTTAATTAAAATGATGTTTAATTAACAAACGTTTACTTAAGCTACCTTAAACAGACTAAACTTAATATTAATATAATGAAGTAATACAGGTGAGGGGGGAGCCACCCCGAACAGGTATTTCTATTGTTCGTCTTCTTAGAATATTGTCTTCCGATTTATATTAGATGCTAAGTCAGCAACGTTAGTTGGCTGACGGACAATGCTATGTGCTGTCTCAGCGGTTTGGGACGACATAACTAGCTATTATTGTATTTTAAAATGTTTTTCATTGCGAGAATATTATATATTTGATAAAATTAATTGTTTGTGGAAAAACTTTTGTGGGGCACTTTGATACGGTAATGTGCGGGGTACAATGATACATATCAATCTGCCCCTTTAGTGTATTAAAGTGCCCCGTCAAAAATAATAGTTTATTTTATTGTTTTTTTCTTTTTTCCAGAAAATGGTGCGCACGTACAAACCCAAAACTGATAGAAAATATATTATCAATGAAGAAAACATTGAACATGCAATACGTGAAGTATTGTCAAAGACTTTATCTATACGCAAAGCAGCCGACAAATATGGCATCAAAACTGCAACACTACAACATCGCATAGAAAAAGCCAGAAAATCATTTGAAGCTACCAGAACATTATCTACAAATGAAGCACTAGCAGGTCCATCTTCACCACAAATAGCACCATCTATGGAGATGGCACAAATAGCATCATCTTCAGTACACACTACTACTGCAGCTTTATCATCACACACTGCTACAGCTACTTCATCAAACATCTATAGTTCCAAGTATACCGTTGCACAAGTCTTTTCAACCGAACAAGAAAAGGCATTGACTCAATATTTATTGAATTGCAGTAAAATGCACTACGGCCTTACATTGGAAAAGCTTTTGACTTTGGCATACGAGTACGCAGAATCCTCACGGTGTAATTATCCAAAATCCTGGAAAGAAAACAAATGCGCTGGAAAAGATTGGGCCGCTGGCTTCAGGAAGAGAAACCCAGAATTGAGTCTACGAAAACCAGAAAACACAAGCGCAGCAAGAAGCTTTGCTTTTAATAAAGCTGCTGTAGCTCAATTTCATGATAATTACGAACGCATAATGAGACAATACAATTTTACACCCGATCGAATAATAAACTTATATAATATATATATAATAATAATAAGCACAGTCCTTTCCACTCCTAAAGTTATTGCTGGAAGAAAACAAAGACAAGTGGGACAAATAATTTCTGCAGAACGCGGAGAGTTAGTTACTTTCTGTGGTATTATTACTGCAACTGATTCTTCTCTTCCTCCAGTTTATGTCTTTCCAAGAGTTCACTATAAAGATCATTTCCTAAATGGTGCTCCTGATGGAAGTCTAGGGTTGGCAAACAGAAGCGGTTGGATGACATCAGAATTGTTTATAAGAGTTTTGAAACACATTCAACGCCTTACTTCGAGCAATAAGGATAACCCAATTGTAATTTTTTTTTTTTTTTTTTTATTTTGGTCTGTGGCAACACTAGGGTCAACAGCTGATCAAAATTGCTCCGATTTAGTTTTTAAGTAAAATTAATTAATTGTGTCTATTTTAAGCCCAGTCCCAGTAAAATTGCTTTGTTAATGTATTTTTTTAGTATTTAAATAATAAGTTCAGTGTATAATTTGCTTGTATTACTTAAAAAATAGTAAAGAGAAACAAAGTGACAGTTGACCGGTAATGTACAAAATTTAAATTTTCAAGTAGATATTTTTTATAATAACGTGTGTATTTAGTCTTTTTGTTATTCATAACAACTGTCAATTGATATTTGTTACCGCTATTCCTCGTAAAGTTGTTTAAAGGCTTATACGAGTATTGCATAATATCCAAATTGGCATAACAATCTTGTTTAGTTGGTCGCAAGTTTCCTTAATATTATTTTAAAATGATGACTCGTAGAGGACTTTCACGCCATGAGGAAAACAAACTCCAACTGGCATTAAAAGAATTAAAGGTGAGTAAGGATTTGTGTGCCCAACTGAACAACGAAAGGGATGCAAATGAGAAGGAACTATTAGAGGTTTTAAAGAATAACGACAAATTAAAGTCTCAGTTATCAGAGCTATATGTAAAATGTAATGATATCGAGGAGGAGCGTAATAGGCTACAGCAAGTAGTGGATAGGTTTGATGAGTGTAGTGTTGAGTATGAACAAGTCCTTCGGCGTACCACTACCCTGGAGCCAGAGCTGAGAGATGCCCATCAACAAATCTCCGACCTGGAGGAGGCTGCCCACAACACAACCACACTTAACACTCACAGCTTGTTCAAAGAGTTAGTTGACAATGCTCCTCAGTTGGTTACTGCTTCAACTCAAAACCCTTGTGTCACTATAGATTTAACTAATGATACATTAACAACACAAAGGTTGGTTGGTTGCAGCAATAACAAACTTAAAAGATACATAAATATTAACAAGTATATTAAGAAAATTTACAAATTGACCAAAAAAGACTTAAGTTTTGTAATGTTGTTATTAGAAAATATGTATGAGAGATATGAAACTGACACACAATTGTTAGAATCACACATAGCTCGCCTGCAAACTTCATTAAGAAGTATTACTAATAAGTATAAGACTACAGAAGACATGTTTAGTGAGCATAAACTCAAAATGCACATGCTTTTAAAAAAAACACAATGCTCTCTAGAAACCGTGGAACCAGTCACAAATAATTGTTTATCTCAAATGATTTGTAGTCCATTAATAAAATCTTGTACTTCTTTAAAACAAAAATGATGTGACAGGCCTCATATCCCTGTTTCAAAATATAATAGTTCCTTCAAACAAAATAATATATGCAATACATATATGTATAGTGATAGTATTGGAAAGGGTATGGGCTCAGTGATGAACTCTTATTTTAAAGGACAAAGAGTTTTGAACAGTTGTTTAACTGACTGCAATTTAATAAATATTACTAGAGAAATTGAGAAATCTAGTACACAATTTGATAAATTAACAAATTTAATCATATTTTTAGGAAATAAAGGTAATGTGAACCATTTGGAGCTTAAACATTGCTTTGAAAGTTTAAATAAATTAAATGTAAATAAAATAGTGTGGTTCACTTTACCTTATTACAAAAGTTTGTCACAGACTGAAAATGAAACTAGATATAAGATAAATTTGTAAATATATAATTTATGCGTTTATAGCTTAGATATAAGTAGGAAAAGTTTGGAAGATTATAAGACAGCAGAGATATCCTCTCGCCAAATTAATAATTTTATAGAAATTAATAATTATTTAAGGAAAGCTAGTATTGTTAAATTGACCAATAAGAATGATAATGTAAACTATATCAACCTGGTGCATCAGAATATTCAGTGCATGAGAAACAAAGAATTGGAAATAGAATTATTTATGAATACTTTTAATATAAATATTTTTTGTGTTACTGAACACTGGTTAAAAAATGAAGAATTAATGTTTAATTTTAATAATCACCAGGTTGGTAGTTCGTTCAACAGAATTAATTCCATACATGGGGGCTCCTTAATTCTTTTAAATAAACATTTTGAATTCAAAGAACGTAAAGACATAGTTAGTCTTTCTGTTGAACGGACAATTGAACTAGCTTCAGTAGAATTAGAGCAATTTGTTATTGTAAGTGTTTATAGGCCACCTTCGTCTCACTTTGAGCAATTTGAGAGAATTATGGATGAGGTTTTAACTAAACTGACCAACTTGAGTAAACAATTAATTATTTGTGGAGATTTTAATATTAATATCTTAGACCAAAATTTATTAAGTGTAAAATTATTAAATTTGTTTACTTCACATAATTTATCACACATTTTTATGAAGCCTACTAGAATCACCGCCACTAGCTCGACCTGTATTGATAATATTTTTACAAATTTTATTTCAAATACTTAATAAATACACTAGATTCTGACCACTGTGGTCAATTTATTAAATTCAAAACTTACAAGAAAACAAATTTAAAAAAGAAAATAACTGTTGTACCAGTAACTGCAAATCGTATTAGTAAAATAAAAAATTACTTATTATGCTATTTACTATTTTTAAAAATATCCAATCCCAATGTCATGTATAATGTTTTTTTTAACAATTTCATTCAATAATTTACCTCGGTATTTACCACTAAAACGGTCTTTGTTACTGATGCATTATTATTTAGTGAGTGGGCATCAGCAGAATTACATAAAAATAGAGAAAAATTATATAATATGTATGCGGAAAAACAATTTAATACTAGTGAGGAGTTTAAAAATGATGTTAAATTATTTTCCAAATCTTTTAAAAATGAATGTAAGTTAGCCAAATCATTATATATAAATAGCAAAATACAAAATAGCAGTAATAAAATAAAAACAACTTGGAAAATAATTAACGAGGAACTGGAAGAGCTAAATCTCAGAGGATTGATTTTAAATTAAATATAGACAATAAATATATTACTTCTGACCTTGAGGTTGCAACTGCTTTTGAAACTTTCTTTACTAATACTCCAGTTACCACAACTAAAACTTTAAACTCTTCAACTGCTGCCGCTCTGAAATTACTTACGGACAATGTTGATAATTGTTGTATTAATTTCAATTTCGAGAAGGTTAGTGCCCGGGAAATAGTAAAAGCTTTTAAATTGATTAGTGTCAAGAAGACAAATGATCTTTGGGGAGTATCCGTTAGCGTACTTCAGCCCCTAATGCCTATTGTTGCGCCATACTTAGCAGGAATATTCAATAACTGTATAGATTGCAGTATATTTCCTGATCTAATGAAACATAGTAAAATAACACCATTATTTAAATCTGGCAGTACATTAGATCCAACTAACTATAGACCAATTTCAGTACTACCCACATTTAGTAAGATCTTTGAAAAAATTATCCTTAGTCAACTAGTAGTACACTTTAATAAAAATAACATTTTGCATAAACAACAGTTTGGTTTCACTCCCGGTCGCTCAACAACAGATGCTGGTGTTGAGTTATTGCTGAATATATTTGGGGCCTGGGAGGAATCACGAGATGCTCTGGGCATTTTCTGTGATTTGTCTAAGGCATTCGACTGTGTACAGCATGAAACTCTAATCCGAAAATTACAGCATTATGCAATTAGGAAAAAAGCCCTTGATTTGATTAGCTCCTATTTTAATGAAAGAATACAAAAAGTAGATGTGAATGGAAAGCATTCCCCTGGTTAATTTGTCAAAATGGGCGCACCACAAGGCTCTATATAAAAGCCTTTCTTATTCCTCATTTACATAAATGACTTACCTTACTTTGTAAGGGATAAACATGGGATAGTATTGTTTGCTGATGATACATCTCTTATTTTTAAAATGAATAGACAGCAATCAGTAGTTGACGATGTGAACAATGCTCTCTCAGATGTTGTATAATGGTTTAATGCTAATAATCTGTTGCTCAACGAAAAAAAGACTAAATGTATTAAATTTACTTTATCAAACGTGAAGACCGTCAAAACCAATGTTCAGCTAAAAAATGAGGAATTGGAATTGGTTAATGCTGCTACTTTTTTGGGCATTACCTTGGATGCAAGATTGCAATGGGGCCCTCATATTTTGGATTTGTCGAACAGACTTAGTTCTGCTACTTACGCGGTTCAAAGAATACGCCGCTTGACTAACGTTGAAACGGCTAGATTAGTTTACTTGAGTTATTTTCACAGTGTCATGTCATATGGTATACTGTTATGGGGTAATGCATCAGATATTGATGCTATATTTGTGCTGCAGAAGAGGGCTGTTCGTGCGATCTATAAGATGAGGCCCCGAGAATCGTTAAGAAATAAATTCAAAGAATTCAAAATTATGACTGTATATAATCAATATATTTTTGAGAACCTAATGTATGTACATAAGAATATTAATAACTTCAAGAAAAATTGTGATTTACACAAAATTAATACCAGAAACAAAAATAAACTTGCTATGCCCACCACTAGGCTCCAAAAAAATAGGAAATTCCTTCAAAATTAATTGTATACGTTTTTATAATAAACTCCCAAATGAAGCCTTAAAATTGTCATTAAATAAATTTAAAGTATACATTAAAAGAAATTTGATAAAAAAATCCTATTATAGTGTAAATGATTATATTAACGACGGTATGGCCTGGGAATAAACTGTATTGATAAACTAGTAATCTGCGCAATTTGTTTGACGTTGCTAGTTACTTTTGTTTGATCAACTGGCCGCATCACACCGTTCCCTTAGAAGTCATTACTGGCGGTAGCGTTGGGGGTCGGGTCGCCGTCCCTCCCTCAAATATGGCGAAGGGGGTGATGGCTGACCCTTGCGTTATGCTCGTGAACGGGTGCTGCTTGCGGTGACTGGTCGTGTTGCTGGCAATGGTTCTTGTGTTTTCATTTTTATTTCTTAAATTATTAAGCCTTCTACGTGAATTGATTGCCATGGTTCTAGTTGTTCGTAAATTGCTCATTTTACTTATATTGACATTTGTGAAACAGTGATCACAATAAAAAAACACCCGGCTAAGTTTGTTGTGTGGTTCTTCTCAGACCAGGGCGCGTTTGGAACCCTCGTAATTTTAACTTTAAGTTCAGAGGTGTTCTTGCAGAAGGGCTTATTTCGATAAGTATGGTATCAAAATAGGCCCTCCTGACACCTCTATTTGACGTACACAAGTGATCACTGAGAATGATTCAAAGTGGAAAAGAATTAAATAAATAAATAAATAAAAATAAAATCATTTGTGACAACCACGAATCTCACATTTCAATAGAAGCTGTTAACTACTGTCGTGACAACGGTATTGTTTATTTGAGTCTCCCCCCACACACGTCACACAAATTACAACCGCTTGATGTCAGTGTGTTCGGACCCTTCAAAGGCAAATTGAAGATAGCTTTCAACGACTGGCGCATTCAAAATGTTGGGAAAACTTTGACCATATACAACATTGCCGAACTGTCAAAATTTGCATATTTGGAATCATTTACACCAAAGAATATCATAGGTGGTTTTTCCAAACCTGGAATATGGCCAATTGATAGACTGGTATTTGGCGACGACGACTTTGCACCAATAGACATTTTCAGCACAGGTTATCACGATTTGACAGATAAAAACACTCACAACACACAAGATGTACATTTTGTAGATTCAGAAACGAGTCAAAATAATGAGGTTGTTGATAGAGAACAAAATTAAACTCCTACTTTGGATGCCCACCCAATTTCAGTGTCTGATGCTGACGATCCTCTACATGTTTCTTCATCAAAAGCTATTCTTGCTCCTGAAGTAGTTAGACCTTATCCAAAAAAGGCGATTACTGACAGTGTCTTAAAAAAAAAAGGAAGAGAAAAGGGACGATCAAGAATATACACTGAAACACCAGAAAAAAATAGATTAGAAAGCTTACGTAATGAAAAGAACAGGAAAAAAGAATTACAAAAAGCAAAACAGCATGCAAAAGAATTGAAAACAGCGAAAAATCTGTTGGGAATAACTGAGCCTCGGTGGTAGGCCATAACATCAGGTCGCCGGCAAGGTTACCACCCATCGGGCAAAGCCGTACCGCAAAGCGACTCTGTCGTGTTCCGTTACGTTGCTCGATGAAGCCGTATATGGGAAATGGGTCTGAACAGCTGTGTTGCGTTGGTGAACCGTTTTGTCGTCGAGTTAGTGTTTGTTGTGTCGGGTGCCTAGTCGAGGAGGGTAGCGGGATCCGAAGCGACGGCTTTCCGCTGGCCGCCCGCAGATAGTTGGGGGCCCAAGTAGTGAGTTAGCTCCCCATGAAAGGCTGCCCCGCCAGCTGCGAAAAAGAAAAATCCCAGGGTGGCTCCATCGTGCTGGTTGGCGACCAGATGAGGAGGCCCGATGGCGATCCCTGGGGGGGTTCGGGCGTCCCCGCAGTCTCCAGACTAGCTTCCCATTGGCACAGCAACATCAATTTCGACGTCGGGTTCGATACGTAGCGCCTCGTTCAACTGCCATTTCCCATCCTATTCACTCCATTCAAATTTTTATGAAAAGTAAGAAAAAGAAAAGTAAGGTTACTCAGCGGTTGCACTCCTCCTCACTCCTAGTGCACCTCGCTAATATTCGAGGATTGCACTCAAATCTCGAAGCTGTCCATCACCACCTAGAGACAGAGCAGCCGCACTTACTCTTTCTGACGGAGACGCAGATACAATGTCCTTTGAGCACTGCGTACCTTGCTTACCCTGGGTACACGTTAGAGCACAATTTCCGCTCACGTGCCGGGGTTTGTGTGTACACGCGGAACGACCTCTGTATCCAGCGCCTTCGTCACCTTGAAGATCCCACTTTTTCTTCCCTATGAGTTTTGGTAGACACAGGAAACGAAAAAATCCTGTATTCCTGTGTTTACCGTTCGCACAGCGGTGATCAGGAGACAACCAGATTATTTGAGTATCTCAGTGAGGCTGCTGATATGGCTCTGCATCGGTACCCTTCAGCGCAGCTCGTTTTTCTGGGGGACTTGAATGCCTGTCATCAGGACTGGCTGTTCCCGTACCAGAGGACAGACCACGCTGGAAGAGAGGCGCGGAACTTTGCGTTGTCCTTGGATCTCTTTCAGCTGGTGAGGCAAGCGACAAGAGTGCCTGATGTGGAGTTACATACAGCCAACTGCCTGGACCTTCTGCTAACAACTGATCCAGACAGGTATCGTGTAGAGGTTTCCTCCCCCTTGGGAACCTCCGATCACTGTCTGGTGAAATCTGTATTAACTTATTCCCAGCCGGACTTAGACTTCCATGGTGTTAGGCGAATTTGGAAATACAAGTCAGCAGATTGGGATGAGATGCGGCACTTCTTTGCATCTTATCCTTGGCGGCAGGTCTGCTTCTCTTCGGAGGATCCGTCGAGTTGCGCGGATGCTATAACTGATGTGGTACATCAGGCAATGGAGTATTTCATTCCTTTTGCTGATGTACCTATCGGTGGCAAAGCTCGCCCATGGTTCAATGCCAAATGTGGACATGCTGAAAAGCGAAAACATTTGGCATATGTTACTTGGGTTGATGCTCGAAACCGCAAAGCTCCGGATGTGAGTTCCAAGAAGAGAGCCTTTAACCAAGCTGCCAAGTCCTATAAAAAGGCAAAACGTAGGGTTCGTCTTGGTCGTATCGCTAAGGTTGGCGAAAAGCTTTCAGTCCTGCCATCAGGCAGTAGAGCTTTTTGGTCCCTTGCCAAAGCGATCGAGTCGAATTTCTGCCGAACCTCACTGCCACTCTGCTGAAACCAGATGGATCTCTGGCTCATGGAGCGAAAGAGAAAGCAAATTTATTTGCTTCTCTTTTCTTTAATAATTCTCATCTAGACACTGGCAATGCTACCCTAGCACATCTTCCTCACTGCGTAATTTCTATGCATGAAATCCGCATCACTAACAAAGAGGTATGGAAAGCATTGTTTCGTCTAGATGTGAATAAAGCCAGTGGTCCGGATGGTATACCAGCCATTCTGCTCAAAACATGTGCAGCTGAGTTGTCTCCTGTATTAACACGTCTATATCGTCTCTCTTTCAGGACTGGAATAGTGCCGAAATCCTGGAAGCTTGCTAACGTGCAGCCAGTGCCCAAAAAAGGTAGCCGTGGCGATCCTGCCAATTACAGACCGATTTCAATCACCTCCATACTCTGCAAGATTATGGAGCGTGTATTGAACTCGCGCCTTTTAGCATACCTAGAAGGTAACGATCTCCTCAGTGACCGACAGTACCGGTTTCGCCGAAATAGGTCCACTGGGGACCTTCTAGTTTATGCTACACACGTTTTAGGCGAGGCCTTGGAGAAGAATGGAGAAGCGGTCGCCGTCTCTCTAGACGTCTCGAAGGCATTTGACAGGGTCTGGCATGCGGGCCTTTTAAGCAAGCTTTCAACGTACGGTATATCTCCTGGTCTGATCGGCTGGGTAACGGACTTCCTGAATCTAAGGACTATCCGAGTGGTTGTTGACGAGTGCTCATCGGAGCCCTTAACAATAAATGCTGGAGTTCCTCAGGGGTCCGTTCTTTCTGCAACTCTCTTCCTGCTGCATATTAACGATCTGCTCAAACCCGGTATCTATGGGTATGCAGACGACAGCACAGAGGTGGAAAGATACCTGCCGAGTACTCAGGCCAGTAGAGATCAAGTACAGGCTGAAAGAGAAGCCATGGTGCAGCGTTTGAATGACAAGCTAGTGGCAGTCTCCCTATGGGGCAATGCCAACCTTGTTAAATTCAACGCCACCAAAACGCAGACGTGTTTATTCACTGCTAAAAGGAGCCCTTTCACCTTGGCTCCTACTTTCCGGAATGTATCTTTGAAATACAGTGACTGACTTCAGTTGCTAGGGATAGAGATTTCCTCGAACCTCAACTTTGGTCGGTTCATTGAGTCTAGAGCAAGAGCAGCCGCCAGCAGGCTTGGCGTTCTTGCAAAGGTCCGGCAGTACTTCACACCGGGACAACTTCTTACATTATATAAAGCACAGATCCGGTCGTGTGTGGAGTACTGTGGCCATTTAATGGCTGGTGCCGCAAAATGTCATCTTGCTGCTCTGGACACAACTGAGAGGCGTGCAAAAAGGCTAATTGGCGACCCTGAACTGGTGGAAGCCAATCTTCATAGCCTCGAACATGGACGTAGAGTTGCTAGCCTCTCAGTATTCTATAGGATACATTTTGGTGAGTGTGCGAAGGAATTACATGAACTAATTCCCCCATCCCCCTTCCATCACAGAACGTTCCGACGCACGGCGAGCATCCATTCTTTTGTAGTAGACGCGCCGCATGTCCGAACGAAGCGCTTCGCTTCATCTTTTTTAAATCGGACAGCGAAGGATTGGAACAGCTTGCCTGCGTCGGTATTTCCGTCCAAGTACAATGTTGGTGTCTTCAAGGCAAGAGTGAATAGGTTTTTACTAAGTTGATGCGCTTTACCACCTACGACTACATTTCCACTTCCCATCAGGTGGAATGTAGTCAAGCGTCAACTTAGTTTAAGTGTAAAAAAAAAAAAAAAAAAAAAAAAAAAAAGAGCCTAAAAAGAAAAAGAGAGCGACTTGTTTGCCTGCAGAAATAGATTCTGATTCTAGTCAAGATGAAGTCGTGATGACGAGTGATAATGAAGACATTGAAATGCCGTCGAAATCGGAAGAAGAGGTAATTAATGAAGAACCAGTTAATCCCGAACACATAAATATTGCAGATTTCCTGCTAATTAAGTTTGAGAAGAAGAAAACTGTGATTCACTACGTTGCCAAAGTTGTATTTAAGTATAATGTGACAGAATATGAAGTATTATATCTAAGAAAAAAAGCAGGGTCTTCTAAGTTTATATTTCCAATTGTGGAAGACAAAGCAAGTGTGGATGTTAGAGATGTAGTTTTGCAATTACCAAAACCAACTTTCTCCAAAGGCACATCTCGAACATCGTCGCTTTATTCATTTTCAGTAGGTTTAACTCGATATAATATCCAATAGATTGTTTTGTAATTTATATGAGAGTTCTTATGATTATTTTTGTTAAATTTTTGATGTTTGTTTAATTTTTTTAGAAAAAGATTGTTCATTTTGATAGGAGGTTCTAATATTATATTTTCATTAACAATGTTCAATGTTAAAGTCTGATTACTTAGTAAGTATATAACTGATTGCATAATTAAGTATATAATATAATTAAGAAAATAACAGAGAATTAGTCTTGTTCTATGATGACAATATTGTTTTTTTGTGATTTTATTCCTTAAGTAACTTAAGATACTGATTATGGCTAATGTGCACTCTTAATAAACAGTATTTTGCGATCTCAATCAATAAAATTGTTTTATATCTTAATTTTAAGTAATAATACAGTTTATATTGGGTTTTAGTCAGTTTAAATTTGTATAAAAATACGTATCAAACTGCCCCACCCCATGTGTCAAAGTGCCCCACTGGTGGGGCAGAATGATACAAAAATGTTTTTTTCTTAAAATCAGTTTATCTCTATACGTCGCCAGTTTTTGCGGTTTTTGCGTAGCCAAAATATAAACTGACATATCAGCCAATGCACACATCAAAACAAATATTTAAATATAATGCTTTATGGTCCTCAGAAAAGAGATTGAATTTTAGTGTATCAAAGTGCCCCCCCTCCCCCTAAATACTCCAAGTAAGTTGTTTATATTCAAAATAAAACACTTTAATGTACAATTTTAGTGTATATTTTACAATTTGAGTCTTATTTTATTCACAGTTAACAATGTTCAATAAAAAGTCCGTAGTACCTTATGAAGGATAATTAAGATTTATACAAAAATCAGGAACACAGAAAAATACTTACAATTACTGAATACCTCTCAAATACAAGGTGAGCTTGTATACAAGGGAAGCGGAACAGTTCATAACCACTTATGTAAATAAACTAAATTAATTAACAATAGTACTTTATAATAATCGATGGGCCCGGCACCCGCACGGTGAATCCATGGAATGCTAAGAAGCTTCGTCTCATTTTAAATTTACAGCCCGGAGAGACGGGATGACGCTGGAAAGACAGTTGACTCTGGAAAGACAGATGACAGCTGGAAAGACAGCTGACTGTTGGAAAGACAGCCGAGGGCGATGGCCTAGCAAGCCAAGCCCGGGAACTCCGTCAAGCTAAAAGTCCGATAAAGAAAAATACCCCTGGGACAGTCCGTGAGGGGGGGCGAATGAACTGTTCACCGGTTGATAAAAACGGCGAAAACGGCGCGAAAACGGAAATGAAATGCCCTACGTGCGGGAAAACATACAAAAGACGAGCCTGGTTTCTTAAACACCTTAAATCACACAATGGTACTGAAGTGCGGCAACCGTCGGTAATATCATCAGCTTTCACTGCGGATAGAGTTTACCCTCATATATCTCAAGGTGAGCCATTGAACAATAACCAGGAGTCCATTACCATCAGGACGCGTCTTAGCATTCCCAATATCAAACATACGACCTGGAAAGCACACGATCGTAATATAGCGGCCCTGTTAGAGCACCCGAGCTCGAATCAGGATTTCGACACGCGGGTAGAGACTTTCCAAAACACCATATACGACTACTTTAATGAGCACTATCCACCTCCAAACCGTTATGCTCACAAAAATAAAGAAAATACTTTTAAATTGAAAATGAGGAGGAAAAAAAGAGAGTTAATACGGAAACTACGTAGGGCCAAAGCCATGGGCGATAATCAACTTAGTCACCAACTGTCTAGGGCATTAAGGTCAATTCTTAAACTAATTCAAGGTATATCAAAACAAATAACAAAAAATCTTGACAATTTTGACCGGGCAAAACACGAAGTAGATTTCGATAAAAATCCTTTCGAGTACTCAAAAAACATTTTCAAAGAAGGAAAAGGTAAGCTTCTCTTGACCAACGAGCAAATTAACGAACACTACAAAAGCACATATCAAGTACCAAAAACTCATAGACTACATAAGGATCCTAACAAACAAAGACCTGAGAGTCCTTCTATTGATTTTCAATCTAACCCACCAACTTTGGAGGAAATTAATAGAATAATAAAAAAGAAGCCAACTAAATCAGCACCAGGTCCTGATGGTATTCCTTACATAGTATATAAGAAATGTCCGTCGGTTCGTAATAAACTTTTAAATATATTCGGTAAAATCTGGTCAAGGAAGCAAATACCGGTAACATTCGGAAAAGCCATTTTTGTCCTCATTCCAAAAAAAGACAGTGTCACGAATCCGAAAGACACTAGACCGATAGCTTTAACAAACACAATTTCTAAGATATTTTTCTCTTTTTTACAAAATAAAATGACGCAATTCATGATTAAAAATAAGTATTTCAGGCCGAATCACCAGAAAGGGTTCTTGCCCGGTATTTCTGGATGCCTGGAACACAACACACTAATTTCGGAAAGCCTTAAAGATGCCAGATCGAGCGAAAGACAAGTTACAGTGTATTGGATAGACTTGGAGAAAGCCTTCGGGTCGGTACGACATGAACTGATGATGTTCGCGTTGAGATGGTATAACTTTCCTACTTTAGTTATCGACATAATTGCATCATACTATTGAAAATTATTTTTTTCAATAACTTCTAGCGGAAACCATTCCCGACCGCTAAGCTATAATATAGGTTTGTTTCAAGGATGTTGCATTTCTCCAATAATATTTAATATAGTAATTAACATTTTAATAGATACATTAATAAGTCATGAGAAAAAGTGGGGTTATCGGTTTAAATTTAATAATAAATACACGGACTCCATACTAGCATTTGCAGACGATCTCGCTATACTGACACGTAACCCTAAACAATGTCAGGTACTTTTAAATGAAGTAGAGAATTTCTGTACGTGGACTGAAGGACTGAGGACAAAACCCAGTAAATGCCACTGTCTGTGTCTGGGTAGACGAGACACCAAATATACCTCTTATTATCCGGGTCTTTCAATAGGCGGTCAAAGTGTTGCTACAATTACTGAAGCAACCCCATTCAAGTTTTTAGGTAAAAAAATAGATTACAAAGGTCGCACTCCATCTCTAGATATTATAGTCGATAGCTTTTTAAATGATCTTAAGAAGGTAAACGATCAACCAATCAGTAATATGAAAAAAAACTTGGATATATGACAACTATCTAACGTCACGTCTAAATTGGCCTTTTCTAGTTTACGATCTTAATAAAACCCTTTTGTCTAAGTTAGATGCAAACGTCATAAAGATATTGAAGTCGTGGTTTGGGCTCGCGCATTCAGCGGACTCTTCAACTTTATTCAGAGACCGAAACAATTTTGGGATGAAATTAAAGAAACCATCGGAGCTCTATAAACACCTAAGAGTTACCAAAAGACATATCATCGAAAAATCTCATGATGATATTGTAACATCTCTGCCAAAAGATAAAAATGCATCAGAGCTGGAGTCACGAGTTCAATTCCATAAACAATTCATGATAGGTGCTCAAACAAATAAAGCAGGGTTAGGATCTAGCGCGAAAGTTCGAGATATAGACTTAACAAAATCCTTTATTCGGCAAGATGAAAACGATAAGTATCGAGTGCACGCGATGAATCTAGAAATTCAAAATGAGTGGGTGACCATAGGCGACTTTTGTATTCCATTAGCATTGAGGTGGCGCACCTTACTTCATGAGTGGTCTCCAGCCTTATTAAAATTCTATCTAAATGCATTCCAAATGACTCTCCCAGATCAAAGTAATTTAGTAAGATGGGGTAAAGCTACCGAAAAGTCTTGCAATATCTGTGGGGAGGCAGTAGGAACGGCTAAACACTTGTTGGTAGGGTGTAGGGTGCTATTGGAAAAAGGTCATTACTCGCGGCGCCATGATAAAGTATTGGAAATCATACGTGAAGCGGTTAGTCTTTCAGTAGCTAGAGCGCAAAAGGGTATAACAACCACCAAAAGATTCATAGAGTTCATTAAAGAAGGCTCGTATAAAAAAACAAAACAAAAGCCTCACTCTATCTTGGAGGCGGCTCGCGATTGGACTATAATGATGGATACGTATGAGAGACAGTATAGAATTCCTGAGGATATTGTTGTCTCGTCATCCAGACCGGACATATTCCTGTACTCTAGACAGTTAAAGCGCGTGATACTTGTGGAGCTTACTGTTCCGTGGGAACTAACATCCCCAAAGATCACACAATTAAAGTAAACAAGTATTACGAACTGACCAACGAACTGACCAGGAATAGATATATAGTTAATTTGTACGCGGTAGAAGTGGGAGCGAGAGGTATAACAGCGAAATCTCTCTATAACCTACTTAAACATTTTGGCCTCTCTAGAACTATCATCAGTTCATTTCTAGAACGTACTTCAAAGGCGGCATTGGTAGGTTCATTACAAATTTGGTTAGGTAGGGAGAGGAGCGCAACCAGTTGAGGTGAGCGTGAATGCGCATTTTAAAGGGGCCCCTTAAACCTACACCTGGCTCTCAAGTCCCAGGGGCTGTTTGCACTCCTCTCCCTGCAACGCGATGGGCCCGGCACCCGCTCAGTGCATCCATGGAATGCTAAAAAGCTTCGTTTCACTGTGAAATAGTTAATGAGATGTTTGGTAATTTCAATTATAAGGAAAAAAGTATTCAACAAATAAGAAACCTGCATCAACCCTTTGTTTATTTTATAGATATTTACAAATGTCAAATCTAAATTATAAAATTTAAGTATTAATTTTGTGTAATATCAATATCTTCCAATGTTTATAATAACTAAACCATGAACAATACTGCCCGTGATGAAGTGCCGTAAGCCATTTACAAACAACACCTGGAATGCTAAAAGGCTAGTTAGATAATATTAACTACTTAACAACAATTAAATAAATAACTAAACAATACATATTCTTCACACATCCTCACTTTGGTGATATTTTCATGTCTTTTAAATGTAAAAATATATTCTGTGTTTAGAATAAGGGTCTATGTGTTATATACAATAAGTGTCTAACAAATGAATGTTAACACTCAACTATTTAATTTTAAGATTACAAAAGTTAACTATATTATATAATATATAGCAAGACCTGGACATATACTTATATACATATTAACTACTTTCTTACTCTTGAATACAATTTAGTTTAGTTTACTAGAACATTTGTAATTGCTGAACATAATGAATAGAGCATTTTAACTAAGCCATTGTCTCCTATAATAGTGTTATAAAATTTCAAACCTCTTATATATCTTAAGCACAATCATTAAGAATTCATAAATCCATGTGTGTGTGTGTATGTGTGAATGGACACACTATCATAACAGTATATTTGCTAACTCCCTCTCTTCCGATAACTACAACCATGTTATTGAGTACATTTTTTATTTACAGACGTTTGTTAATGTCATATCATATCTCAGGTATTCTTTACTTATATATATATATATATATATTTCTAACAAAGTCAGTAATATGGTCAAAATGAAATGAAGGAACACATTTGTGTACTGTTTTTATCTTGTCATAATGTATCCCAAAACTAAATCCAGTCTTTATATTGTTTTCAAAAGGCAGTGTTTGAAAGCAAACATTTAAATATAAATTTATTCAGAATATTTTAACATGTACATTATCAAAATAACAGCAAGTGGGTGCCGGTCAAGTCTTCGTCGTGGTTTGTAATAGCCCTTTAATATTACCTTCTACAATGTAAAAATATATATCTGTACTGTTTTTTTTTAACTTTGTTAGTTATATAGATTTATGAAGATGCTTATGACATAAATTTTAACTATGTATATTGCCCAGGACATATTTGTTCTTTTATTTCGGTATTGTTAATTATAGAAAAATCAACAATACTCACAGACACCCATATGTTATTAATGTAATAAAATAAATACAGATGAAAAGAAAAATTACACTATAATCGCACTTTTTAAATTCACAATCACTTTGTCATTTACTGTCATTTGATTATTACTTTGAGTAATCACATCACTATATCTGCTGGATCATGTTAATGATCACTAGTCCTCGCGACCACGTGTGTCCACAGTGATCACTAGTACTCATGATCACCTTGGTCCACAGTAACCACAAGTACTCATGATCACGTTGTTCCACAGTGATCACTAGTCCTCGTGATCACGTTGTTCCACAGTGATCACTAGTCCTCGTGATCACGTTGGTCCACAGTGATCACTAGTCCTCGTGATCACGTTGTTCCACAGTGATCACTAGTACTCATGATCACCTTGGTCCACAGTAACCACAAGTACTCATGATCACGTTGTTCCACAGTGATCACTAGTCCTCGTGATCACGTTGTTCCACAGTGATCACTAGTCCTCGTGATCACGTTGGTCCACAGTGATCACTAGTCCTCGTGATCACGTTGTTCCACAGTGATCACTAGTCCTCGTGATCACGTTGGTCCACAGTGATCACTAGTCCTCGTGATCACGTTGTTCCACAGTGATCACTAGTACTCATGATCACCTTGGTCCACAGTAACCACAAGTACTCATGATCACGTTGTTCCACAGTGATCACTAGTACTCATGATCACGTTGGTCCACAGTGATCACTAGTACTCATGATCACGTTGGTCCACAGTGATCACTAGTACTCATGATCACGTTGGTCCACAGTGATCACTAGTACTCATGATCACGTTGGTCCACAGTGATCACTAGTACTCATGATCACCTTGGTCCACAGTAACCACAAGTACTCATGATCACGTTGTTCCACAGTGATGACTAGTACTCATGATCACGTTGGTTCACAGTGATCACTAGTCCTCGTGATCACGTTGGTTCACAGTGATGACTAGTCCTCGTGATCACGTTGTTCCACAGTGATCACTAGTCCTCGTGATCACGTTGTTCCACAGTGATCACTAGTCCTCGTGATCACGTTGTTCCACAGTGATCACTAGTCCTCGTGATCACGTTGTTCCACAGTGATCACTAGTCCTCGTGATCACGTTGTTCCACAGTGATCACTAGTCCTCGTGATCACGTTGTTCCACAGTGATCACTAGTCCTCGTGATCACGTTGTTCCACAGTGATCACTAGTCCTCGTGATCACGTTGGTCCACAGTGATCACTAGTCCTCGTGATCACGTTGGTCCACAGTGATCACTAGTCCTCGTGATCACGTTGGTCCACAGTGATCACTAGTCCTCGTGATCACGTTGTTCCACAGTGATCACTAGTCCTCGTGATCACGTTGTTCCACAGTGATCACTAGTCCTCGTGATCACGTTGTTCCACAGTGATCACTAGTCCTCGTGATCACGTTGTTCCACAGTGATCACTAGTCCTCGTGATCACGTTGTTCCACAGTGATCACTAGTCCTCGTGATCACGTTGTTCCACAGTGATCACTAGTCCTCGTGATCACGTTGTTCCACAGTGATCACTAGTCCTCGTGATCACGTTGTTCCACAGTGATCACTAGTCCTCGTGATCACGTTGTTCCACAGTGATCACTAGTCCTCGTGATCACGTTGTTCCACAGTGATCACTAGTCCTCGTGATCACGTTGTTCCACAGTGATCACTAGTCCTCGTGATCACGTTGTTCCACAGTGATCACTAGTCCTCGTGATCACGTTGTTCCACAGTGATCACTAGTCCTCGTGATCACGTTGGTCCACAGTGATCACTAGTCCTCGTGATCACGTTGTTCCACAGTGATCACTAGTCCTCGTGATCACGTTGTTCCACAGTGATCACTAGTCCTCGTGATCACGTTGTTCCACAGTGATCACTAGTCCTCGTGATCACGTTGTTCCACAGTGATCACTAGTCCTCGTGATCACGTTGTTCCACAGTGATCACTAGTCCTCGTGATCACGTTGTTCCACAGTGATCACTAGTCCTCGTGATCACGTTGTTCCACAGTGATCACTAGTCCTCGTGATCACGTTGTTCCACAGTGATCACTAGTCCTCGTGATCACGTTGGTCCACAGTGATCACTAGTCCTCGTGATCACGTTGTTCCACAGTGATCACTAGTCCTCGTGATCACGTTGTTCCACAGTGATCACTAGTCCTCGTGATCACGTTGTTCCACAGTGATCACTAGTCCTCGTGATCACGTTGTTCCACAGTGATCACTAGTCCTCGTGATCACGTTGTTCCACAGTGATCACTAGTCCTCGTGATCACGTTGGTTCACAGTGATGACTAGTCCTCGTGATCACGTTGTTCCACAGTGATCACTAGTCCTCGTGATCACGTTGTTCCACAGTGATCACTAGTCCTCGTGATCACGTTGGTCCACAGTGATCACTAGTCAATGACGATGACACTGTCGTTGGCCGACAGTCATTTGTTTGGAGACGTCAAGCCCAGAGCTGCAGACAGCAAACGGACAACATTTTTTTGTTCCTGGGACTCGTTTTCTGAAAAAAAAAAAAAAAAAAAAGTTAATATTAGATTATGATTTTACGTATAAGTAATCATTTCAAGTATATATTCATTCACATTTGACAAACAGTAAGATATACGCTTTATAGTGGTTTTTAATAAAATCATTTGGTCCCACTGACCGTCAGCTCCCGTAACATGTTTTTCCAAGTTTAGTTTTTCTTGAGCGACTTGGTATATGCCTTCCTCGATGGTGCCGGCGCTCAGCAGACGGTAGATGGTTACCGGACGGGTCTGTCCCATCCTATGGCATCTGTGGTACATTTATAACTACACGACTGACACATGACAAATACGGACTAATCTTATATTGTAATAGCATAATTAGGATGTAAATAAAATGTATAAATATAGTTTATACGCAGTCTATTAATTTCCTACCACTTACTATACCTATGTATGCACGAGCCACGAGCCGTATCTAAAGCGGTGTGTCTCGTAGAGCACATACGGAGCCTAAAGTATAATAGAATGAGTCTGACCGGTCCTCGGCCTGCTTGTCGTTGTAGGGGTTGAAGTCGATGTCGTGTATGATGACGGTGTCGGCCGCGGTGAGGTTGATGCCGAGCCCGCCCGCCTTCGTGGACAGCAGGAACACGAAGACGTCCTCGCTGTTGTACCGGTCTATCAGATCTTGCCTGAAACGAGTCTTTCGTCGTTGTGTGCGCTGACAATGATTATTAAAATGAAGTTAGTTTTCGGCCTCACGGCTGTACGTTTTTTGAATTTCTGCCGCTAACCGACCTCTCATTCACCGCAGTACTGCCGTCGAGCCTGAGGTAGCGGTAGTTTCTCAGACGCAGGTAGGGCTCGAGGACGTCCAGCATCATCGTGAACTGACTGAAGATGAGCACTCTGTGACCGTCGGCCTTCAGTTGAGGCAGCATTGAATCCAGTTTAAGGAATTTGCCCGAATCTTCTATTAAGCTATCGGGTACCGCGTATTGTCCGATACACTGAAACGGCATCGCTTTTTATTTAGAACTATATTCTATATTTGAGATGTGATAAGAAAAAATAAAAAGATAAATGAATCGGTTATTATCGTTCAACTAATATATTAAAAGTGGTATTGTTTATTATTTAACTGTTTCTATTAAAAAGTTGAACCCGGCACGAACCCACAATGGCCATACTCATATATTGTATGAAATTAAGTAAATGTAATAAAGTAAATGAATCTCTCAATGGACACCGTTCGTTTAGTATCCTGAAATATAAATATATCGTAAACGGAAGTAGATTATTGAAACTCTCACCGAATACTGCTGCGTGAGCTGGTGTACTTGAAAGTCCGACATGCACATGAGGTCTTCGAAGAGGTACTGTTCATTGTTCTCCTTGTGGTCGGGGTCTCGAGCCAGCCGGGACGCCATCTTCCTGGTGGTGGGCTGGTCGTAGTGGTGGCGCAGCAGGAGCGGGTGGTTGGCCAGCTTACGCATGTCCATCATCATCGAAATGCCACTTTGCTCCGTCGTTGCATGGATCTGAAAGTGGTATTAATAGCGTGTCCACTACGACTCGGGAGAGATGTTATTAAGTTAGTCGAGCTCCTCACGGTGCCATCCTTAGCAGAGAAGCCGGCGATGAGCCGCTTGTACTGCGCCTGCTGCGTTTCGGACATGGGACAGAGCTCCGTGCGGTTGGTCTTCTGCGGCAGGTCCTGCAGCACGTCGCGCTTCAAGCGACGAAGGACGAAAGGTTTCATAATACGCTTAGCTTGGGTGATCTGACTCTGCTCGAAGGCGGGCACGTCGTCGTCCGTCTTGCCGTTCGTTTTCTTGGTGGTTTTCGCTTTCTGTTAACAAACGCATGTTATAAATGACTAATTACATTTACTAAACACGAACCCGTCCGTGTCGTAAACGAGCTCCCGAGGTCACCACTCAATATAATTCCGCAAATACGCGACCGTCCCGTGACCCGGAGTCGTTCAATCGAATAGCACATTTCATACAAAACTTTACGGACCGCATTCTTCTGGAACAAGTTCTTGAGATCGTCGGTGTTCCCGGAGAACATGTGCGGCATCACGAAGCACAGCAGCGACATCAGCTCCACCAGGTTGTTCTGGAGCGGAGTGCCCGTGAGGAGGAGGCGGTGTTTCGACTGTAACGGTCAAAGACGGTGTCAAGTTATGTGCCGAGAGAGAAGTGTACGGCGAGAGACGAGATTATCGATCGATACCTTGATTTTAAGTAAGTTGTCGTATCTCTGAGTCGACATGTTCTTGAGCATGTGAGCCTCGTCGTACACCACGTAGTGCATCGGCGTGATGCGGAACATCTTACGTTCCTCCGGACAGCTCGAGACCATCGTGTATCTGAAACGTCAGTGAGGGAGACAGTGAGATAGACAGTGAGGGAGACAGTGAGATAGACAGTGAGGGAGACAGTGAGATAGACAGTGAGGGAGACAGTGAGATAGACAGTGAGGGAGACAGTGAGATAGACAGTGAGGGAGACAGTGAGGGAGTGCAGCGGGTGCGTGCGCACGGGTGGCGGCACTCACGTGGTCAGCACGATGTCGATCCGGTCCAGGCCCCTCGAGTACTCTATCCGCAGCTGCCTCCTCTCCTCGGGGTTGCCGTAGTACTTGCTGACTCTAAGCGAAGGACACCAGCGGGCCAGCTCGCTGCTCCAGTTGTCTGCCGAGTTGTTATTGTGTTAGTCTCTACGAGCGGGACTCGAACCCACGACCTGACTCGCCTTTATAAAAGTAGCGGTCTAAAACATACAATCGCCTTTATCGACAGCGAAGCGGTGGGCCATCTTCAGTAATTGTATGGTTAGATATAAACAAAGTCAACTCTCATATATTTCAACTTTAACCCGACGACATGTAAGCGTTTTGTGATCTACTTTCAAACATTTCTCAGTAACCCGGCGTAAAGTTAGAAATGCGTCCCGAGCCCGAACTCTTCTTTTATTTTATGTATGTATGTAGGTATGTATGTATGTATGTATGTATGTATGTATGTATATGTATGCGCGTGTGTGTCTCTATGAAAAAATTAGAAACAAAATACTTTAATTTTAATTCTCTTTACTATAATGAAATATTTGCGACTCACCTAGTGTGCTGGCGGGCACGACAATGAGATGGGTCCCTCGAGCCTGTGCGGTTTCCTTCAAGTGAGCTAAGAAAGCTATCACCTGCACTGTTTTGCCGAGGCCCATCTCATCTGCCAAGATTCCAGAAACTCCTTGCTTGTGAAGCACTGCTAGCCAATTAAGGCCCACTAGCTGGTATGGAGCCAGTTTTAAGCTAGAAGATACAAAAATGAGTATAATAATAGTACAGTATATTTTATTTATTGAATATCTCGGGAAGGCACGCCTACGACACGGGCCGGTGTACCGTACTCAGTATACACATGTGGAGCTCCAACGTGACGTCGGCTGCTGTCACCGCGGGTTTGTTCCGTACATTTACCCTCCCCTCAGGACTCGACACTGGTGCCGGTATGTAGGTGAAGTATTACCTTAACGGGGCACATAGGAAGTTGAAGTTCACAGTGGAAAGAGAATTAGATGGTAGGTTATCATTCTTAGACGTGATGGTAAAACGAACAACTGAGTGCCGCTTAGTAACTAAGGTATATAGGAAGCCGACGCACACCGACTATTATATACAGGCCCAATCGCACCATCCACTATCCGGCCCACTTAGCAGCACTACCTCGTACGCTAATAAATAGACTTTTATTATTATTTAATTGAACGGGCGACGCGACGGATGCGTTTATTGTTTGTGTAGTGAAAGTGTTGAAATATCGTGCTATTGTGGCTTAGGCAATAACTAGTTGTATTTTATTTTTCACGGAGATTGCTCCAAAACAAAGTAATAAAAAATACTAAAAAGTATATACAAATTATTTAAAGAAAAATAAAATAAATAAAAAAGACTGAAATTTCGTTAAAATGCCAAAAAATATAACATTAATAAGTGCAAAATACTATATAGCCCAGTCATATTAGGGGTTTCACCTCGGAATGAAAGATAATAAGCTGGAAATTGGTAAAAACCTTTGTTTTGTTACCCTAAATATTGTCTCAAAAGTCACAAATGCTATAGTGTCCGCGTCTTAAGATATTGAAGGTCAAAGGTCACAAAAAACGATTTTTCGCGAATATCTCGGTTCCTATTGCTTAAATGATATTTTCACCTATTATGAAAGTTGTAGAGTATAAAATTCTCTACAACTTTTGTCTAAACTTTTTTTTTATACGATCAACCGTTTTTGAGGTAGAGCGCGAAGAGTGCGCAGCGTAGTCATATATGAGCTAATGCAGGGTCAAGCGTGAGTTACGGTTATCAGTACGTTGTATAAAGTCAATTATTGACAAAAAAATTATAATTATTAAGCAATGCCCATTATTTCTGTACTTATTCTTAATTATTTATATTTAATTATTCAACTATAGTATATATCGGCGCAACAACGAATTGTACAATTAATGAAATCGGCGAGTCATCGTGCAGGTGTTTCAAACTTTGTAAACAAGTGATTAGTGATATTTGACCCACTCCTTCGACTATGCTGTGTATAAAAGCGAGGCACAAGGAAGGGAAAAGGTCGATTCGTTTGTTACTGTTCATACGGAAAACAACTGTGTAAAATTACTTTACTTAAAATAAAGTTTGAGTTTACTGTATTGGTTTATTTCTATTATGGAACACCAAAATATCAAGGAAGATAGATAATGACGTCAGCATAGACTGACGTCATAGTTTTTAAAAACACCGGACCGGCTTACTCCGACATCAGAAGTGGGATCTGAAACTCATTGGCTCACTATATTTGAAATACAGCTGAAGCATATAAAGTTGTTTGAGCTTGAATAAGCTCCTAGTACCTAGCACTCAAAGGCGGCGACTCATCACGACTTTAACAAATCTTACATGTGGGTATGACGGAAATAATTTAATAAATTGTTCTTTTTTTAGTGCATTGGCGTAATTAATGGCAAACCGAAGAATGATGAATATTTGGAAGCTTAAAGTGATGGCGAGTAAATTGGTTTTATCTTGAGAAAACGATAAAGCTATCTTTGACGGTGACGTTCGCGAGACAATCAAACAAGAGGTTTGTTTCCGTTTGTTTGTTGCGACGAAAGCGGGCATGTTCCCTGGAGTGGTCGTCGTACTAACGGAGGCGTAGGCGGTGCGACTTCGGGCCATGTGGTCCCTAGCAGCGGAGGCAATGGCTTACTTGATACATGTCGACAACTATTACATCGCGGGTATTCGCAGGTGATTGCTATTATCTGGTGAGTTGTAATATTTTTATTTGTATTCTGCTGCCGTATGCTCTCTTGTTACGACATACGTAATGTGTTAGAACAAATTATTTGCGACGTTAAGTCACCGGTTAAGAGGAACAGATTTTATTTAACATACTTTCCAATAATTATTTAAAATACAAGGATTTAACGAATAAACAATTACCAAACAAGTAACAAACAATTGTCAAACGATTAACAAACAATTAATCTTATTCATCCGTCGTTATCTGCAAACAAAAAAAAATCATAGCTACCTACACTTACAACCCATTTCAATTTATTATCTTAATTGTTTTGATGCAAATATTCAAAACAAACAATTCTGCTAACTTTGTTTATGGAATATTCTTACGCTTTTGTTAATTGTTAATCATAGGCCAAAGATTTTTGTGAGCGTCAATATTCAATTACATTACCTCTTAGTATCTACAAGAGTGGTACCTCTGAGCTAGTTGTGTTACCCTTGTGCTATTACCACGGGTCCTTGATGAATCCATAAGAGAACCCTGAGATACCGTTGGGATACCTTGTGGAACCTTAACTAGACACGTACTCACCATAATCTAGTGAGTAGTACCTCTGAGCTAACCACGTGTTACCCTAGTGCTAACCACGGGTCCTTGATGTATCCACAAGAGAACCCTGAGATTCCGTTGGGACGCCTTGTGGAGCCGTGGTAGACACGTACTTACCACAGATCTACGAGAACCTTAAAGAACAACTAATAATCTAGTCATTACAAGTTACAGTTTGTAATGCTCACAAAATCTTCCTATGTTTACAAGACAGTGCACGAGAGGTGTCATTGTCTACTGATTTAACACTATTTAAAAAGGCAATAACCTAGTCATTACAAGTTACAGTTATTAGCGCTTAAAAAAATATTCCTATATTTACAAGACAGTGCACGAGAGGTGTCATTGTCTACTGATTTAACAGTTTGAAAGGACTGCATTGCTTACAGATGCCTACTCAAAAGAAAACGTTTCATTTGCTTTCAGAGTACGAAATTTAAAAAACAGGTAGGTGCAGAGCACGCACCGCCTTTCAGATGACCGTATCGGCGGAAGAACCCCAGCATATCGACCAATGACCCAGGGACTTTCAAGAACACGGCTGGTGCAGAGCGCGCACCGCCGGTCAGAATGGCCGTATCGGCGCAACAACGAATTGTACGAGTAATGAAATCGGCGAGTCATCGTGCAGGTGTTTCAAACTTTGTAAACAAATGATTAGTGATATTTGCCCCACTCCTTCGACTATGCTGTGTTTAAAAGCAAGGCACAAGGAAGGGAAACGGTCGATTCGTTTGTTACTGTTCATACGGATAACAACTGTGTAAAATTACTTTACTTAAAATAAAGTTTGAGTTTACTGTATTGGTTTATTTCTATTATGGAACACCAAAATATCAACGAAGATAGATAATGACGTCAGCATAGACTGACGTCATAGTTTTTAAAAACACCGGACCGGCTTACTCCGACATATATTATTAATTCTGGATTATCTATTTTAATTATATTTTAAAATAAAGAGACAGTAAGGAAAAATATTTTAGATATACCTTTAATTATCATTAAATATGGCATGTTATACATTTATTAAAATGTGAGTTTAAATATTAAAATAATTTGTGAATCGAATGAAATTGCGAATGGAAGCTAGTATCTTCTTCTTCGTCGTCTTCTTCTTGTTGTCGGTCTAAAATATTCAATTCATTGTCATCATCCTCATCATCGGTCATATTCATTTCCAAACCTTCTAGAATTTCAGGATCGTATGTGCTTTCTTCATCGGGATTACTTGGATATAGTGGAGCGTTGAGGCAAGCTTGTCCATTGCACTGGCCACAAGCTAAAGAACATAGTAGCCCTGATTTTCTGCATCCACAGCGGGAACCACAACCAAAATATTGTGTTTAGTAGTTCGGCTGGTGCTGGAGGTAATAACGTTGTTATGGGCTCCAGGATTTCATTTTCAAGCTTCCAGCTCCATTCTTGAGGTTCTAAGTTCTTCCCTAGCCACGTTTGAATCTGGTAGTAGACACGATTGATATGTTGACGGGCTGCTACTTGACTTGACTTGTTGGTGGAAGTGTTGACAATTGTACAGATTTATTTAGTTTTGTTAATTTGATGAATTGCGTGTAGCGGAAATAATCAAGGTTATCCTCAGATTTTGGAGCATTATATAATGACAAAAAGATGCGCACTCCATTTTCAAATAAAGTTTGTACGGGGCAGTTTTCTTGTTGAAATACTTCCACCAGTTTATCCAAATTGGTAATTTTCTCCAATGCTCTAGTAACAGTTTTTTTTCCTTCTTTAAATAGCGCAGAAGTCGTGTCACAGCCACTAAATGCGTGTAAAAATAAAATGTGTTTTTTAATACGAGGATATTGGTCAAAACTTTTCTAAGAGTATATTTGTGTCTTAACATTGCCTTTGCCAACTTTTTTAAAATAAATTTCCTGTTGATGTGATTGAGTACGTCCAATTAAAATAACGAGCAAATCAATATCTTCTCCTATGATGACGACAGTGTTTTGTTGTTCTGATAAGGCAATAGCTGTGTTGATGATAAGAACATCGGCATCATCTGTGGCTTGTTTTGATGTGATATTAACAGTTTTTAATTTTTCAGCAAGCATGTCTATAATTTTTTTTTTATTCGACTTATTTGATAAAAATTGTGCTTGGCTGATTGGCACAATCATTGTTTCGTCAAAACGAACTTCATATGATTTTGACAAGTATTTCCAGTTATATAAGTATTTAAAAATTTACACGTTTTAAAGGAAACATATAAAATGTCGTTTTATTTTAAAATATAACTAAAATAGATAATCCAGAATTAATAATATACTATAGTTGAATAATTAAATATTAATAATTAAGAATAAGCACAGAAATAATGGGCATTGCTTAATAATTATAATTTTTTTGTCAATAATTGACTTTATACAACGTACTGATAACCGTAACTCACGCTTGACCCTGCATTATCTCATATATGACTGCACGCTGCGCACTCTTCGCGCTGTACCTCAAAAACGGTTGATCGTATAAAAAAAAAGTTTAGACAAAAGTTGTAGAGAATTTTATACTCTACAACTTTCATAATAGGTGAAAATATCATTTAAGCAATAGGAACCGAGATATTCGCGAAAAATCGTTTTTTGTGACCTTTGACCTTCAATATCTTAAGACGCGGACACGATAGCATTTGTGACTTTTGATACAATAGGAATTAGGGTAACAAAACAAAGGTTTTTACCAATTTCCAGCTTATTATCCTTCATTCCGAGGTTGAGCCCTTTTTTTACCTAATTTCACTGGGTTAATAGTGGCGTGGGTATGACAAAACCGGATTATTGAGTTACTATAAAATAGCATGAATAAAAGAATAAAAAAATAAAATATTGAAGTTATAACTTCAAGAGTGTAGAATCATTATCGTTATTCTTAAATCGTTAAACCTTTTTTTTTTTTTTTTTGTTATGTCTCTGCTGTTAGCCCTATTGGCTGTTACAGCGTCACCGGAAGGACCTGAAGGGCCTCCCGGGGAAAAAAAGGGGGAACAGGGGCCTGAAGGGCCCCAGGGGAACGCACGTTCTAAGGGCGCCTCATGTGAGGCTCGGACCGCGGCTTAGAACGCCGCTAGTGGAGGGAAACTGGGATTATCGGACACTAACGTCCTCCGACGACAGAACGCCGGAGCAACGTGTGGGGGGGACCTCGTCTTCGCCGGCGAAGACGGTGCTTGTGTGTACTGTTATGTGTGATGCCTGCGTTTCCTACCGCGTTAGCTAATGTTATTGGGTCGTCGGGGTCTGCGAGTACCGACTTCGGTTTCCTAAGTTTGACTATAAGAGTCCTACGCGGGTGATAATTAGTGGCCTCAACCACCAGTGGGGTCGGGTGATCCACAGCCCTGTCAAAGTTGCTTTTCGAAAGCCCCTTGAAGTACTGTGCGATCGTCGGAAGGTCGAGGTCTCTATGGAGGTCAATGTTGCGGACGAACAACGGTGCCCCGGTGGCTAACCGTGCGAACTTATTCTGTAGGACCTGAAGGGGCCTCAGATCTGCGTGCGCAAAAGCGACACTCGCATAGGACATGACGGAACGTATGCAGGCTTTGTAAAGGGTGACCTTATTGCGTAAGGACATTTTACTCCGCTTGCATAATAACGGATATAGTCGACCTAAAATAAAGGCCGCTCTGTTACGAACGATCTTTATGTGCGAAGAGAATACTAACTGTCTATCTAGCGTAACTCCTAGGTATTTTACCTCTCTTTTCCAAGGTATCGGTTTATCGAATAATTTAATGTCCTCAGATATCGTTGTGATCTTGGACCGTTCGAAGAGTATCGCGACACTCTTCTCCGGGTTCACTTCAATCCTCCATTTCCGAAACCAGCTCCCGAGGGAGTCGGCTGCGGTCTGGAGGCGTTGAACGATCTGACAGCGATCTCTGGAGGATGAATAAATTGCGGTGTCGTCCGCGAACATTGCCAGATGGGTCTTAGTCTTAGCGCGTGGCCTAGGAATATCGCTAGTGTAGATCGTGAAGAGAGTGGGCGAGAGAACTGAGCCCTGAGGGACGCCCGCCCTGATGGGGCGGGGAGTTGACAGCGCGCCTTCCACTCTGTAGCGGAAGAAGCGATTCGACAGGTAGTCCCGTATGATGAGTACAGTCGTTAAACCAAACAGTGCTATCTATTACAACGCTGTCTAAACTTCCCAGCTAGGTCCCAAGGTCCCAAGGTCCCAAGTTTTTGACATGTTTGCCTGTTGTCTTAAGCAATTGGTGCCAGGGCTATGATCTTATGTGTTCTATCTGTAGTTACAAATATCATAAGAAATATATTATTCCAGGTGTTTCAAAGACTGATTTCCTAAAAAAAGACTCAAATTGGACATGTCCGACTTGTACTAAAGTACATATACAGTAAAGTACATATACAATAAGCCTAAACGAGTAAAAGGTGAAAATTCACCGGTTAATAACCAGTCAAGCGATAAAAATAATGAGGAATTATTTCCACCTTCACCATCTAATACAAGCCACTCGCAGTTTAGTATACTGCTGGAATCGCGGATGGAATCTATTGAATATAAAATTACTGCTGCAATATATGAAACTGTGCTTCAGGAATTAAATAATTTAAAAAAAGAAAATTCGAAAGGAATTTTCTGCCACTATTGATTTCCTGTCAGAAGAGCTTAAAGATACCCAAAATAAATTAAAATTGGCAAAAAAAGTCTAGTAACGTTAGAGGTTGACCATACTACTCTACAAATAAAGGTCAACGAAATGTCAACTAGATTTTCGTAAATGGAGCAAAACGCAAGACAGTAGCAATATTGAAATTGACTGTGTGCCAGAACGATACTCGGAATACGTCGCAGAAATTGTCAAGAAAATTTCTGCTTTTGTTAAATACGAGTTGCCAAAAGAAAATGTCCTTTCTTGTTACAGAGTAGTTAAAATGAATAAGGAATTTAATAGACCGAGAGCTATAGAAGTTAAACTACCCAGTATTAGATGTCGAGCTCAATTAAACTTAATTCAAGTCATCTGGAACTACATGAAAAAAGGATACCTATATTTGTATGTAAACATTTGTCTCCCGTCCAGAAAGCTCTGCATGCAAGGGCGCGTAAAGTATGCAAAGACAAGCATTATAAGTATTGTTGGGTTCATGACGGTAATATTTTTCTAAGACAAAAAGATACCACTGACAGCGTATTAATCAAGAACGCTGATACTTTAACCATTTAGTTTGGAGCTAAGTTTTTTTTTTTTAGTTTTATAGATTACCTATGGATGACAATTTAAAAATATACTATCAAAACATTAGCGGTATGAAAACAAAGATTACTGATATCAAAAGCTCTATGCACAGTAGTGAGTACATCAAGAAAGAGAAATCAAGTTAATATTTCTATAAGTTCATCACTAATATTAATGTTTGTTCCTTGATTCTGTGTTTGCATGTAGTTTTATTAGGTGATTTTAGCGTTAAAACTATATCATTAGGTTATTATTATCTTTCATTATTTTTATTACCATTATTTTTCTTTTATATAATTAAATCTTTTCTTTCTGCGTATTTAGAGAAAGCAAATAACGCTATATTTGGATTGTATTCGTTTGTAGAAGCTGTCCTGATACTGGTGGGTGAAAGGATATACATTTTTAGATTTTAGATTTAAATTTTTATTTTATTTTATCATTATTTTTTTTTTTTTTAACTTTGTTGCTGGTCTTATATATAAACATTTAGTATACTTATATTTATTATTATTAAAGTAAAGTGATCACCGCCGCCCACGAACTCTTGCAACGTCCGAGGACTCACAAGAGCGTTGCCGGCCTTGGAGGTGGGTATAAACGCCTTTTTTGAAGGTACCCATGTCGTATCGATCTGGAAACACCGCCGAAGGAAGTCCTTTCCACATCTTTGTGGTACGTTTAAAAAAATGTTCTTGAAAACCGCACAGTAGAGGATCGCCACGCATCCAGGTGGTAAGGATGGTATTGCAGGCGATGTCGTGCTGTGCGGTGGTGAAATTCGGCGGCGGGCATCAGATCAAAAAGCTCTTCGGAGCACTCCCCGTTGTAAATGCGATAGAAAACGTTTTCCAAAAAAATTACACGTAGTTCATATAAATGCACAGAGTATCCCAGCCCACTATCACGATCTTGTATCCTCTTTTGACATCCCTAACATCCACGCCATTTTAGTATCAGAAACTTTTCTTAAATCCTGTTTACCGTCATCCTCATTTTCCTTACCAGACTTTCATCTCATTCGTAATGATCTCTTGGGGAAGGGCGCTGGCGGCGTCGCAATTTATATACGCAGTCATATTCCCTTTACTATCCTTAGTAAATCTGATGCCCAGTATTCTGAATCTTCTGAACATATTCTCATTGAAGTATTATTTGGCAGACTTAAACTTTTACTAGGAGTTTTCTATAGCCCGTCACTCCACGTTGACTATTTTGATAACTTTGAGAATTTACTTGAGTTGTATACACCTAACGTTGACCATACCGTTATAATGGGCGACTTCAACACTTGTGTCATTAAAAACGATGCCCGCACCAAGCGCTTGTCAAACATTATTAATTCCTCTAATCTCAATCTTATCCCGTCTAAAGCCACTCACTTTTTTCCTAATTGCATGCCATCCCTTCTCGATATTTGCATTGTTTCCTCCCTACAGCATGCTGAAAGCCATGGTCAACTACCAGCCGAAGCCTTCTCTTATCACGACCTGATATTCTTATCCTATAAAGTCCGTCCACCTAAAGTAAGGCCCACTGTAGTTATGCGTCGTAGCTTCAAAAATTTCAACAATGATACGTTCATGCGCGATCTGAATGATATCGATTGGGATGCGATTTTTAATTCCAAGACGGTCGATGAAAAGTTAGATATATTCAATTCCTTCCTAACTGATCTTTTTGATGAGCACGCTCCGTTCCGTCCTATAAAGTCGAAGCATCTACCCGCACCGTGGCTGACTCAGGATATGAAAAATCTAATGGCAAAACGCAATAGGGCCAAGTCGAGATACAAATTAAAACCCACAACTGAAAATCTCAATAAATATAAACAGTTGCGTAACCGTTGCAATAAGGTATGCAGAGACGCTCAACGGCAGTACTTACATAGTACTATCGAGAACAATAATTCTGCTAGAACATGGAGATTATTGAAATCAATTGGTATTAGTCGTCAATCATCTAATTCTTCACCTAATCTAGATCTCGAAGCTCTGAACAACCTTTTCACATCTGCAGTACCCCTAGATGGTAGGTCAAAGCAAAGCACCCTTTGTCTCCTTAACTCTTCATCCACCCCTAGTTTTCCATCTTTTCAATTTACTCCGGTTTCTGCTGATGAAATTAGATCTCACGTGAAATCAATCAAATTTGATGCCACTGGCTGTGATGGAATCAATCGCAGAATGATTCTTTTGATTCTAGATTATATTCTGCCATCGTTAACTCATATTTTAAACTTCTCTCTTTCCTCTTGCGTATTCCCCCGTGCTTGGTGTAACGCTGTTGTCATTCCACTCCCTAAACTAAATAATCCCGTATCTTTATCTCATTTTCGACCTATTTCTATTTTACCCTTCTTGTCCAAAGTATTAGAACGCATCGTCCATTTTCAATTAAATACCTTTATCACCCAACGCAACATCCTTTCCCAATTTCAGTCCGGCTTTCGAAGGGGACACAGTACAGTTACAACATTGGTAAAAGTTTGCGATGACCTACGACACAACATGGACAACAAGCAACTGAGTATATTAGCTTTACTTGATTTCAGCAATGCGTTCAACACTTTTGGCTGTTCTGGACTCTATTAACATTTCTAATGATGCCATTAAGTGGTTCCGTAGTTTTTTATATGATCGACAGCAGTGTATTTGTGCCAATAATAAATTCTCTTCTTATAAACCACTTTCTACCGGTGTACCACAAGGTAGCGTCCTGTCAACTCTTCTATTCTCTATATTTATAAACACTGTTACTCAATTTCTTTCATCTTCTTACCACCTTTACGCCGACGACTTACAGTTATACGTTTCTGCTCCTGTGCATGACATAGACAGTGCTATTCAAGCACTTAATAATGATTTAGTACATATATGCACTTGGTGGAGGGCGTATGGGCTTAGGGTTAATCCAGAAATGTCGCAATTAATAATGGTTGGCAGTCCTAAGTTGCTAACAAAAATTGATTACAAGTCCTTACCAGCCGTCCGATTTGGAAACTCTATCCTAGTAATCCGTAAGTCTGTAAAAAAACTTGGTGTTTTTATCGATGATACTTTATCCTGGTCGGTGCAGATTGCGGAGGTAGGTAGGAAGATATTTGGCACTCTTGCGGCGTTGAGACGTTGAAAACATTTTCTACCAAAAAAGACTAAAATTATTTCAGTTCGATCGCTTTTAATCCCTCTATTGGACTACGCAGATTGTTGTTATCCTGACGTAACAGAGGAACAGCTCAATAAACTCCAGCGGCTTCAAAATGTGTGCATCCGTTATATCTTTAACCTGCGTAAATTCGATCACATTTCAGATTTCCGTACGCAACTTAAATGGCTTACCATTAGACACCGTCGCGACTTACATATCCTGTCCCTTCTACACGTTATTCTTTACAATCCTCTAACTCCAAACTATTTAAAGGAACGATTTTGTTTTTTTGGTAATGAATCAGGGTCCTGTCAACGGGAGCTTCGGTAAAGAAGCGATAACAAATTAATGCTGCCTACTGCAAACACAAAATTTTACAACAAATCTTTCTCGATGAAAGCAGTATTACTGTGGAATATGCTTCCTTCAGATATCCATTGCCTACAATCCTTGCATTCTTTTAAAACTCGCTTATCCAATTTTTTTCTCTCCATGCAGTAAATGTTGTTTATTATTGTCGTCCCGTATTATTTTAATTAATATATATATACTTGATGCGTCCGATATACGGACGCAAGATTAACCAGCCCCGATATTTGGTCCAACGGTCTCTTTTTATGAGTAGAATGTATGGGCGAAAAATTGGCATGGACTTAATTTCATCACTAAAATGCTTTTTAGCGTATTTCGTAGTTCAGCCATCGGCCGCGCGAAATTTGGAGGGAGCTATTTTTCAGCGTATATTGTACAACGTATATTTTTCTTCAAATGTACCGATTTCAGTGCGTCCCATTATATATTTAATTATTAAAGTTTTTACAAGTTCATCGTGACAATTATCTTGCGTCCCTTATGTTATTTTAAAATGAGCACATGAACAACGTCTGAGGGGCCCATTCGGGGTGCACGGGTGGAGGCCAAGCGGGGTAAAGAGTTTTCATGTCTTATGTTTGTAAACAAATATCGCCGGCAGGAGGTGAATTAGTAGCCGAAGTGAATTTATAACGTAATTTTTAAGTCATTTTATAAATGAAACACAACGAAAAGAAGTGAAAGGATTCTTAAATTGGTAAACGGTAAGTGCTTATAACTCAATGAAAGTAATAACTTGATAATTTTTAACTTTATAATTATTATATATTACTTATAATATATAATTTCTACGTACCTACCTAATAATGTTCAACATTCACTGTCTGTTTAATCGAACGCAGTTTATATATTTTATATTTTAGTTGAACACTTTGTTCTACCTATGAACTGCGATGACATTAAACTGCTCAGTCTGTCTTCTTTTTTTTAGTGCAATATTTGTAAAAATGACGCTTACGACCATTATCCGGAAGACGAATGTTATTATAATAGCCATTGACAGGAGGTTGTTACAATAGCCACTGACGTTGCTAAATTAATAATAGTGTAATAAATAAAAAAATACTTTTTTTAGTTCGAACAGCGGTGATCAGGAGACGACATTATTTGAGTATCTCAGTGAGGCTGCTGATATGGCTCTGCATCGGTACCCTTCAGCGCAGCTCGTCTTTCTGGGGGACTTTAATGCCTGTCATCAGGACTGGCTGTTCCCGTACCAGAGGACAGACCACGCTGGAAGAGAGACGCGGAACTTTGCGTTGTCCTTGGACCTCTTTCAGCTGGTGAGGCAAGCGACAAGGGTGCCTGATGTGGAGTCACATACAGCCAACTGCCTGGACCTTCTGCTGACAACTGATCCATATAGGTATCATGTAGAGGTTTCCTTCCCCTTGGGAACCTCCGATCACTGTCTGGTGAAATCTGTATTAACTTATTCCCAGCCGGACTTAAACTTCCATGGTGTTAGGCGAATTTGGAAATACAAGTCCGCAGATTGGTATGAGATGCGACACTTCTTTGCATCTTATCCTTGTTGCTTCTCTTCTGAGGATCCGTGGAGTTGCGCGGATGTTTTAACTGATGTGGTACATCAGGCAGTGAAGTATTTCATTCCTTTCGCTTATGTACCTATCGGTGGCAAAGCATGTTTCAATGCCGAATGTGGACATGAAAAGAAAAAACATTTGGCATATGTTACTTGGGTTGATGCTTGAAACCACAAAGCTCCGGAAGTGAGTTTCAAGAAGAGAGCCTTTAACCAAGCTGCTAAGTCCTATAAAAAGGCACTACGTAAGGTTCGTCTCGGTCGTATCGCTAAGCTTGGCGAAAAGCTTTCAGTCCTGCCAGCAGGCAGTCGAGCTTTCTGGTCCCTTGCCAAAGCGGTCGAATCGAATTTCTGCCGAACTTCACTGCCACCATCGCTGGAGCCAGATGGATCTCTGGCTCATGAAGCGAAAGAGAAAGCAAATTTATTTGCTTCTCTTTTTGCTAATAATTCTCATCTAGACACTGGCAATGCTACCCCAGCATATCTTCCTCACTGCGGAATTTCTATGCCTGAAATCCGCATCACTAACAAAGAGGTATGGAAAGCATTGTGTCGTCTAGATGTGAATAAAGCCAGTGGTCCGGATGGTATACCAGCCATTCTGCTGAAAACATGTGCAGCTGAATTGTCTCCTGTATTGACACGTCTATATCGCCTCTCTTTCAGGACTGGAATAGTGCCGAAATCCTGGAAGCTTGCTAACGTGCAGCCAGTGCCCAAAAAAGGTAGCCGTGCCTATCCTGCCAATTACAGACCGATTTCAATCACCTCCATACTCTGCAAGATTATGGAGCGTGTATTGAACTCGCGCTTTTTAGCATACCTAGAAGGTAACGATCTCCTCAGTGATCGTCAGTATGGGTTTATTATTTGTTATTGGGTCCACTGGGGACCTTCTAGTTTATGCCACACACGTTTTAGGCGAGGCCTTTGAGAAGAATGGAGAAGCGGTCGCCGTCTCTCTAGACGTCTCGAAGGCATTTGACAGGGTCTGGCATGCGGGCCTTTTAAGCAAGCTTTCAGCGTACGGTATACCTCCTGGTCTGATCGGCTGGGTAACGGACTTCCTGAATCTAAGAACTATCCAAGTGGTTGTTGACGGGTGCTCATCGGAGCCCTTAACTATAAATGCCGGAGTTCCTCAGGGGTCCGTTCTTTCTGCAACTCTCTTCTTGCTGCATATTAACGATCTGCTCAAACCCGGTATCTATGGGTATGCAGACAACAGCACAGTTGTGGAAAGATACCTGCCGAGTACTTCGGCCAGTAGAGATCAAGTACAGGCTGAAAGAGAAGCCATGGTGCAGCGTTTGAATGACAAGCTAGAGGCAGTCTCCCTATGGGGCAATGCCAACCTTGTTAAATTCAACGCCACCAAAACGCAGACGTGTTTATTCACCGCTAAAAGGAGCCCTTTCACCTTGGCTCCTACTTTCCGGAATGTATCTTTGGAATACAGTGACCGACTTCAGTTGCTAGGGATAGAGATTTCCTCCAACCTCAACTTTGGTCGGTTCATTGAGTCTAGAGCAAGAGCAGCCGCCAGCAAGCTTGGCGCCCTTGCAAATGTCCGGCAGTACTTCACACCGGGACAACTTCTTACATTATATAAAGCACAGATCCGGTCGTGTGTGGAGTACTGTGGCCATTTAATGGCTGGTGCCGCAAAATGTCATCTTGCTGCTCTGGACACAATTGAGAGGCGTGCAAAAAGGCTAATTGGCGACCCTGAACTGGTGGAAGCCAATCTTCATAGCCTCGAACATAGACGTAGAGTTGCTAGCCTCTCAGTATTCTATAGGATACATTTTGGTGAGTGTGCGAAGGAATTACATGAACTAATTCCCCCATCCCCCTTCCATCACAGGACGTTCCGACGCACGGCGAGCATCCATCCTTTAGTAGTAGACGCGCCGCATGTCCGAACGAAGCGCTACGCTTCATCTTTTTTAAATCGGACAGCGAAGGAGTGGAACAGCTTGCCTGCGTCGGTATTTCCGTCCAAGTACAATGTGGGTGTCTTCAAGGCAAGAGTGAATAGGTTTTTACTAAGTTGATGCGCTTTACCACCTACGATTACAATTCCACTTCCCATCAGGTGGAATGCAGTCAAGCGTCAACTTAGTTTAAGTGTAAAAAAAAAAAAAAGCAATGAAAAGAAAATACCAAACAGGGTAGGAGCTAACACGCAGCCTTGGCGAACACCTCTACGCATTTCGAACGGCTCGGATGTATTGATTGCTTACTAAATAAGATAAAAAAAACAAATCAAGTGGGGAATCTAATTTCCTACGGGTTTGTTTGTGTTTGTGTGGGTGTGTATGTGATTTGTGTTTTGTGTTTGTGTGTGTGTGTGTGTATGTGATTTGTGTTAGTGTGTATGTGTGTGTGTGCGTGAGTGTGTGTATGTGTGTGTGTGTATGTCATTGTGTTAGTGTGTATGTGTGTGTGTGTGTGCGTGTGTGTGTTTTCTTTAATTGACTGCATCGTTAACTTGGAGTATTTTTTTTTTCAACTTCGCTTTGACGTGTTGAACAAATCTACTTCAGAATAAACCACATTATATGTGTTGACTATACGTAAGGACAGAATTAAGTGCATACTTTGTTTTTACTTCAGGCGTATAGAACAGTTCTGTATGACGTGTGCGGCAATTGGGTACTCTGAATCGTAAAGCACTGACCAAATCATTACAATCAATGTGTCCAGCTAATATATCACGTAACATATACATATCGCATTGGCGACGTCGGATTTCTAAAGTGTCCATTTTATAATATTTACAAGTTTCTATGTAATCTTTATATTCTCTAAAATCTACAAAGCACAGGAGTTTTAAAAACAATTTCTGTATCGTTTCATTTTATCCCTATATTTTGTATACATCGGTGACCAAATGCTACAGCAGTACTCCACCAAAACACTTCGAAAGTATGAAAAATATAATATTTTTAATAAATCAATATCATTAAATGTTTTGCTTACACGTTTTATATTTCCCAGTTGTTTGTAATCTGTTAGTTATGTTGTCTATAGGCTCGGTCATTAATAATTTATGATCCAGTTGAATTCCAAGATCCCTCACTGAATTTACTCTTTGAATAGGATTATTATCAATGTTGTAGGTAAATTTAATATTTTTTTAATATTTTTTATTTTCCTAGAAAATGTTATATTTACAGTTTTTTTTATGTTGACGCAAATTTTATTTTCTTTATAATAATTGGAAAGGTTATTTAAGTCAAGCTGCAGTTCCATACAATCCCAAATTGTATTTATTGTTTTATAGACTTTTTTATCATCTTTACCCCACTCCTCTTTCGATGGGAGCGTGAACATCCCCCAGGTGGCAATTTCGTCCCGTACCAACTCCTCAAACTTTCGGGCCAACTCATCATCTCTGATTTTGGGAAGATCGAGCTTCTTCTTACCGGGAAATTTGGATGAGTGTATATTTTTCTGAGCTATGGCAATGTATGAAGCCACCAGGGATTGATCTGTGTCACAATCAGCGCTGTGAAATGTTCGCGTGTGCAGGGTCTCGCGGAGAAATTTCTTTTTGGACAGGATAAGGTCCAGTTGATGCCAGTGCCCAGGACGCGGATGCTTCCAGGACACTTTGCTAGTTGAATTGCCTTTGAAGTAGGTATTGGTAACACACAGGAGGTGTTTAGAGCATAGCTCTAATAAGCGTTGTCCGTTTTCGTTTAGCTTCCCTATACCGTGGTTACCTATACAATCTGGCCAAGCAACGTTGTCCTGTCCGACCCTAGCGTTAAAATCCCCCAGAATGTATAAGCGGTAAGATGGTTTTATACCGCACAGAGTCTGGTCGAGCTGGTCATAAAACTGTGTTTTGGCTTCATAAGTTGAGTATAATGCTGGTGCGTAGGCAGATATTAGTGCTACATAACCATGATTAGTATTTAAACGCAGCAACATAATGCGCTCCGAGATGCCGTAAGGAGCCTCTATAGGTGTTAAGAGGTCGTTGCGGATTGCAAAACCAACACCATGTTCGCGCACAGCTCCGCTGTCCCTTCCTTTCCAGAAGAATGTATAGTGTGTCTCACGCAAGGAACCCTCATCCAGGAGTCTTGTCTCTTGTAGAGCACAAACAGCAATGTTTAGTCTGTCTAGTTCGGAGTCGATAACGGCAGTTTAGCGCAGGTCTTGTGCGTCAACAGAAGAGCCTCCACAGGTGTCAGGGAGGCCTGTCCTCATAGTACGGACATTTCATGTTGCAAATCGCATGGATAAGCGGTGTGGGTTTGTGTTTTTATTATGCCTTTTAGGCGCAGGTGTACAATGTAACGGCGCCGATTGTCCAGTTGAGGCTGGTGCTCTCTACACCCTAAAAGAGCAAACCAGCACCGGGGCGAAACAGTACCTTATTGGTCGGGGGCTGCCCAACTTGAAGCGGGCGGTAACTGATCAGTGGGCCTACGATGGACCCTCCCACTGACGGAAGCGACCCATGGCGCCTGCACTTACGCCTATATGTGCAGACTTGTAACCGGTCACTGCCACTTCCCGTGTTGGTATCCGCGTGATGCGGGTGAAGTTTCCTCTCCACAGACACTGCGTTGCCTGGGACGCAATTAAGGAAAACGCAGGGCTGCCCAGAACCCGGAATCTGCCGCACGATAGACTTCTGTCATACGCGCCTGACGAAGACTCCGTTCCGGGTTTAAATGTGGAGTTGTCCTTCTCCAGGACCCTGATATGATTGGATTGGGTTTATCCTTCAGTTGCCTCATACGACCCCCACGGGAAGAGAAGGGGTGGTGCTATTCTACTCTGCCGGCACCACACGGCTCAGTTCTACCATCCGCGCAACTCGACGGATCTTCAGAAGAGAAGCAGACCTGCCGCCAAGGATAAGATGCAAAGACGTGCCCCATCTCATCCCAATCTGCTGACTTGTATTTCCAAATTCGCCTAACTAAATCTAAATCCGATCTAAATCCGGCTGGGAATAAGTAAATACAGATTTCACCAAATCGGAGGTTCCCAAGAGGGAGAAAACCTCTACAATATACCTGTCCGGATCAGTTGTCAGCAGAAGGTCCAGGCAATCAGCTGTATGGCGTTCTACATCAGGTACCCTTGTCGCTTGCCTTACGAGCTAAAAGAGGTCCAAAGACAATTCAAAGTTCCGCGCATCTTTTCCAGCATATTCGGTCTTTTGGTATGGGAATAGCCAGTCTTGATGACAGGCATTAAAGTCCCCCCAGAAAGACCAGCTGCGCTGAAGGGTACCGATGCAGAGCCATATCAGCACCCTCACTGAGATACTCAAATAATCTGGTTGTCTCCTGATCACCGCTATGCGAACGGTAAACACAGGAATACAGGATTTTTTCGTTTCTACTAAAACCCATAGCAGTGAAAAAATGGGATCTTCAAGCTGGCGGAGACGCATAAAACAGAGGTCATTCAGGACATACACACAAACCCCGGCACGTGGTCAGAAATTATGCTCCAACGTGTAGTTAGGAAAATCGAGGTGTGCAGCGGTCAAAGGACTTTGAATCTGCGTCTCAGTCAAAAAGAGCAATTGCGACTGCTCTGTCTCCAGATGATGGTGTACACATTGAATGTGGAGGAGTGCAACCGCTGTGTAAACGTTTTGCCCTTTTTGACCTTTTTCATAAGAAATTAATTGTGGAGTGAATAGGATGGTGGCAGTTGAAAGAGGCGCTACGTATCGAACCCGGCGTCGAAACTGGTGTTGTCATGCCACTGGGAGGCTAGTCTGGAGACCGCGGGGACGCCCGAACCCCCCCCCCAGGGATCGCCATCGGGCCTCCTTATCTGGTCGCCAGCCAGCATAATGGAACCACCCTGGGATTTTTCGCAGTTGGCGCGGCAGCCTTTCGTGGATGGCTGATCCACTACTTGGGCCCCCAACAACCTGCGGTCGGCACGCGGAAAGCCGTTTCTTCGGATCCCGCTACCCTCCACGACTACACGCCCGACACAACAGACACCAACTCGCCGCCAGACCGGCTCGCCAACGTAACGCAACTGTTCAAAAACAACTACAAAAGAAACAAATTAAATGATACTAAGAATATTACTAAAAGGCTATGGGACACCATAGGGGCAATTTGTTATTTAGATAAATATAAAACTTCCAACATTACTCAAACTATTAACAGTTGGGTCGAATCCCTTGGAGTCTTCTAATTATATAAATAATTACTTTTTAAACATGGGTAAAAACTTGTCAGAACAAATTACCGAACAATCTTGTACACATACCAACCCTCCTCCTATTATGTCCCCCCTAAACTCCTTTGTACTTTTCGATATTGATCCCTCTGAAATAGGTCTGATTATTTGTAACCTCTCTAATGATGTCCCAGGACATGTTCCCAATGCCAATATTTCAATATATATTGACAATATTTCAACCTATTTCATGAAAAAGGCTGACCACCTCCTTACTCGTATATTATGCCATATTAATAATCTTTGTTTTAAAAACGATCAGTTTCCTTCAATCTTTAAAAAATCCATTGTTACTCCTATTCATAAGGGTGGTCCTGGGGAGGATGTTGACAACTACAGACTTATTTTGGTGCTTTTGAAAGAAGACATTTTTGAAAGCACATTCAAAAATGTTTGAAAAGTTAATCAATAATCGTTTAAAAAAAGACCTCTTAAAAAATAACTTATTATCTAATCAACAGATTGGCTTTAGGAATGGCATTTACACTGAAGATGCCTTGCTAGCTTTGACTGGAGAAATCAATAGGAATTTAGATTCAGGTAATAACTGTCTAGTAGTTTTTCTAGACCTAGCCAAGGCATTTGACACAGTTTCCATTCCAATCCTCTTAGAAAAACTATACAACTATGGTGTTCGAGGTCTCCCTCAGAATCCCTTCAAAGATTATCTCATGGATCGTCAACTTCTTCTTCACTTCTTCATCAGACAATGGAGAGCTACCTGGAGTCCAGTACCCCGGGCTGCTTCAGCCGCCCCGCGCCCGCCGCCACCGCGGCCTCCAGCTGCTGAGCGAGCCCCACACACTTCTTCACCAGACAATGGACAGTTACCTGGAGTCCAGTACCCCGGGTTGCTTCAGCCGCCCCGCGCCCGCCGCTACCGCGGCCTCCAGCTGCTGAGCGAGCCCCACACACTTCTTCATCAGACGTTGGATGTTGTTCCTGGTGCTGAGTAACTCTTGAGTTGAATTCAACAAATCTGTGCTGAGCATCTTGTTGTTGTTGAACTTTTCTACCTAGTATGTATCACAAATAAATATACAAATATAGCTGAATTTGAATTTGGTAGTCTAGAGACAAAGATTACACTTTATGAAACCACTTGTACATACCATATCCACCCAACCCTTAAACGGTCGCTGTGCCATGATAGCTTCGGCTTTCTTCATGGAACAGCCACTAAGCAACGACAGTTCATTCATAGTGCTCGTGTTTAAGAACTCGAAGACCTTCCGCTTGTCACCTACTAAGTCATCTGTTACTTCATTGTCAGAGTCCTCACTGAAATTGTTTCATTACAACATATTATAAAATATATGGAATATCGGAAAATCGCCTGAACATTTCTGATATTGTTTATAAATTTATTATTAATATATATGATTATTAATGCACAGACGCATAATCTAGAAAGCTGAAATTTCATCATACTTTTATTTTGTAACCTAAGAGCGGAAGCCTCCGCTAAGAAAGATTTTTTTCTCTAAAGGAGTTTTTACATAGTAATGATAATATTTAACAAATTAATGTTCTCATGAAACTTAACTGTTTTTTAAGTAATAATAAAAAATATATATTTTAGTCTTGAGTTAAAAATAATATATAGTGTCAGAGACAGGTCGGCTGGCACTTATATAAGATGGTTGCGTTGGATGGCTGTCATTGGATGGTTGTCATTGGATGGCTGTCATTGGATGGTTGTCATTGCGTAACTTCCGAACGAATCAAATTATTAACTGTCAAAAAAGAGTGCTATGAGCAAAAGTGAGTGTAATAGTAGTCGTGCTGCGTACCGGCCGCCTGCTACTGACCCTTAATATTCTTCTAATCATAAACACATTTTTAATACAAAACAGATGCTTCACTTTAACACCAAAAAACATGTATAACTTTTTAATAGGAATTACCATTCTCGAGTTATTTTTTTTTTATTTTGTCGTCATTCCATGGGCTCTATGTTGCTCGTTACGTTACCATCGCAGAGCCGGCAATTATAGAATATTAATCCAAAGTTTCATCAAAATTGGTTTAGAAATGCGATCTCTACGCTACAAATTACAAAAGCTATTTCCCCTAGTTTCGAAGCCGAAGATTGCCTTCGCTCACTCAGTCAATAGAACATTCTTAAAATTGTATGCAAGTGTCACCTGTCGTAGACCCTATCGTCCTTTCCCTTTCGGACTCCATAATCATCGTCTTCACTGCCGCTGCTACCTCGTCTTGCCCGTCCACCCTTACCAGCTAAAGGTTTCTTTATCACCACACTGGGTCCGCTGGTTACTCTGACTATTCCCATGCCATTAGATCTAGGTAACTGCCCAGAGAAGCCAGGACGAGAGGCAAAGAATGTGGAGGATGAGGCTTTTTCATTACTCTCTGGGTCGTGCTTTAGAAGTTCATCACGAGATCTCTCTTCGTTCCAACCATGTCTAACTAAAGTGTTCTTAACAAACTGTAAATTTAAATTTTTAATTGCCATGTTTTTAATTGGATGGTTGATTGGTTGTGTGTGTGCGTACGTGTGCGTGCGTGTGCGTGAGCGCGTGTGAGTGTTTGAGAGTGTGTGTTAATACAGACTGATGTGTATAAACACAACAGGCTATATAGGTTCTAGAGAAATAATTTAAAACTTTTTGTATTTTGAGAAATATTGAAAAATATGGATATAAGACATTATATATTGAAATTTATCATGAGGGAACTGTAAATATTTTAGTATTTTATTGATTATAAATAACCATAAGAATTTAGCAAAATGATATCACTGCAAAATTGAATCTGTGTAATGTATATTAATATTAACTTAATAGACTTACTAAAGGAGAAATATCTGGAAACATTTCCAGCATATTCCGGAATCTTCTCTCTTTGACAGCGGTGGTCAATTCCACTCCTTGCTTTTTGGCTGGCGATGGGTTGTCATCTGAATCAGAATCCTGGATTCGGATTCTTTTGTACACAATTGGCCCATTTCTATTTGCTGTACTTGGAGCTGGCATATAGATTTGTTGTTCTAGTGAATATAATTGTAATATAAGTATGGAATACTTAATACAAATTTGAACTTAATTAAATTTAAATTTATATCTTAAATAAGATTGCATCTATATCTTTGCAACAAATTTAATTTAGTTATTATTATTTTACTTAAAAAGTTAGGTTATGATGTAGTTATTTGTAAATAAGAGAAATCACCCTAATTGCCTTTTTATTTAATATTTAGAAAACCAATAGCACAAATAACAATACATAGCAATAATAATAAGACACCATTTGGCTAATAATAGGTCTTCACATATAATATATGTTTTTTAGTCAGTTAACAGATCAGTCAGTTTATCTGATCTTTCCTAAGCAAGCAACACTTAGGAAAAGTAAAAAAACTGTACCTTAAATATTTTAAAGCAATACTTTAATGTGTGTTAACTGTTGTGTTAAGGAACAGATGTTAAACACAATGTATTATACTGACTTCTTTGTTTGCAAGACAATGTTCATTAAAAGTAAACTTACGTAATAATGTATATAATTTTAAGTATGAAAATTAATATTATTCTTAACAGGAAAGAAAAAGGCTATGCTTACATATTGGGAACTTACTTACGCAGAACTTTGTGATACTCAAAAAAATTAAATTTTATTACTTGTATTAAATTTTATTGTTTGAATTAAAATAAATAATTTTCAGTACAACATTTAACAAATCTTGGTAAGGTAAAGTTGAGCCGTGCTTTACGGCAATGAGCAAAAACGAAAAACTTGAAATGTGACGAAACAGGAATCGTTAAAAATGGTCGTAAATATACTGTGTCATTTACACGTGAAACGAATCGAACCTTTGGAAAACTGTATATATTCGAATGATTACTTACGGGAATTAGACGATGCTGCTGAAAGAGTTACAACCCCGCTAGATCCTGGGGTAGGTTTCTTTTGAAATCTATATTGTCTTAGATAACTTAATACACTAGGGCTCGTACTCTCAGACATTGCAGTAAAAATGATTAAGATGATCTAAACAAAGAGAATTTAATATTTTAAAGATACACGTAAAGTTGAAGGTTGTGAAAACCTTATACTTCACCATTCAAACACGAAGACAACACTGCGACCATTTTTATCCGCGAGACCAAAAAAATACTATTGGCCAATGGTATTTCTAAAATTTTGACCACAAAGTACTGTTTTGACATATTATTAAAATAACTTTAGACTAGGTTGTGATAAGCGGCTTTATTTAAACAACGCCTTTAAGCTTAATGCTTCAAATTTTAAGCAGACTTATTAAACAGCTGAATTTCTTAAACGCTTTTACTGTTTAGTATTGTTAAATACCGTCTGATGTAGCAGTTAATGTTTGACTTCGTAGTTTGAATATTCACGTCGTTAATCTCCTTACGTATTTTTCATTGCAACTCAATCAATTGTATCATCGCAACCATTTCAACTTTTATTGTAGGTATGTTATTTTTGAACAAAATAATTTAAACTCTTTATTACATATTATATGAACACGAACTAAATTATTATGTTCCTCTACATTTATTCGTCGTTCGTTCGGATATTGATAGTGCTTACAATAATGTTAATAATATTTCCTTGATACGGATTTTAGATAATCTTCACGTAGGGTCACTAATATGTAAATATTTATGGAATTTTCTTCATGAAAGAGTGCTCAAAATTAAAATTGGTAACAAATTTTTTAGCCGTTATGCCGGGAACGGCTTAGCCCAAGGAGACCCACTTTCTCCGTTGTTATTTAATATTATTACCTCAGAAATATGTATTAAATTGCAAAATAGTGTGCATATCTCCCAGTATGCAGACGATTTTGTTATATATGTACAATGTAAATCTATTCAGGAAGGAGAATACCAAATCCAAGCTGCACTTAACTCAATTGACATTATGTTAACAAATATAGGCTTAGACATATCTCCATCTAAAAGTAAAATTTGTTTGTTTAATAGAGGATTTCGTCAACAAACGATTGATGTACGATTTAAAGGTGTACCGTTAGAAGTAGTAGAAAATGTGAGGTACTTGGGTCTGTGGTTAGATAAAGGTCTTCGCTGGAAGAAACATGTTAGTGAGATTTGTTTTAAAGTAGTTAAGTTTACGAATATTTTCAAAGTTTTAGTCGGACCTGGATGGGGTTTACATCCTTTACAATTAAGGCGACTTTTTATATCCCTGGTACGTAGCCGGGTGGATTATGCTAGTTTCTTATTTGATAACAGCGCCGACTGTCATTTAATTAAACTGGATCGATTACAAAACGCGTGTCTTCGTGTGATTGGTGGTTTTATCAAAAGTACTCCAAGTCATGTAATGGAGTCTGAACTACAACTGTGTCCCTTGGCAGTGCGTCGTCGGTATCTAGCAGGTAAATTTTATTTAAAAGTGAAATGTAATGACTTTCCTATTATGAAAATAATTAAAAAATTAAACGATCTTACTGAAAAAAGTTACTGGACAAACAAAAAAAAAGCCTCTTTTAGCTACAATGCACAACGTTTTAAATAAATTATCAATTACCTGTGATAATAAATATGATATGTTTTCATTAGATACTTGGGTTAGCAATGTGGACTTGTCATTAGCTATAAAGCCTAGTTTGTGGCCTTTGAGTAGACCTAAACGTTGTTATAATATGTATAATTTAAGAACTATCTGCTGTAAACTAATGAATGATCAATATGGTAACTTTTACTCTGTTTTTACGGATGGTTCAAAACATGAAAACTTTTATGGTGCTGCATTTTTTGATTCTCAAACAAGTACTTATTGTAAATTTAAAATTACTACTGAAGTTTCTATTATGCATTTAGAATTATTCACCATTGCAGAGGCTCTTTTATATATTCAATCATTGGATTTAGACCGGTTTGTTATATTTACGGATTCTAAATCTGCTCTTTTACATTTGATTAAATGTACATCCGCTTTTAGAGGTTTTCCATTGGCGTATTCTATAATTAAAAGCATTTTTAAAATTACTGCCGCTCGCAAAGTCGTTGTATTGCAGTGGATCCCTTCTCACATTGGACTACAAGGTAATGAGGTAGTAGATCGTCTAGCTTACGAGGCTGGGTCTGATGGGGTACCTTCAAATTGTCTACCATGGTATACCGAACTTATTCCGTCAGTAAAGAATTTTTGTTTAGAATTTTGGTCCGAATATTTTGATAAAAGATCTTTGACGAAAGGTATATGGTATAAGGTTATTCAGCCATCTCTCCCTCGTACCTTGTGGTTCAGTGAGAGAAGGATGAGTAGAGAAGAGGTTGTGATGGCTTTGAGGCTTAGATCAGGACATCTACCTCTCAATAGTTTTGGGTTTATGATGGGTAAAGTTGAATCACCTAACTGTAGTGCGTGCGGGGTCATAGAAGACGCTCATCATATACTGTCGGAATGTAGCCGTGTGCTGACTCAAAGGAGTAAAATTTTTGGTAATTCTTTTTTTAATTTAGGATTTTATAATAGCATTCTAGCTTATCCTTCTTCGGATAAAGCTAGAATGCTTTATAAATTAATTCTTTTATGTTTAAGGTTACGGGTAGATAATAGGTAGGCTTAAGTCTTTATATTTTTGTATCAATCATAGGGGTGACATGTTCAGTATTGAAAAAACCCCTTCCAAAATAAAGAGAAAAAAAAAAAAAAAAAAAAAAGGCCAACTTAGACGCTTAAAAACGGCTACAAAACATCACGTGATTAATGGACGGCTGATGGACTCGAAAGGTTCGAGTCAATGTTCGTGAATTTATATATTTATATGTATATTGGGGTAAAGCTACCGAAAAGTCTTGCAATATCTGTGGGGAGGCAGTAGGAACAGCTAAACACTTGTTGGTAGGGTGTAGGGTGCTATCGGAAAGAGGTCAGTACTCGCGGCGCCATAATAAAGTATTAGAAATCATACGTGAAGCGGTTAGTCTTTCAGTAGCTAGAGCGAAGAAAGGTATAAAAACCACCAAAAGATTCATAAATTTCATCAAGGAAGGCTCGTCTAAAAAAAAACTAAAAAAACACGCTTTTATTGCTTGTACAACTAAAAACTAGAAAATAATTCTAAATTATGTAGGGTTCATGTTACAGGGGAAGTAAACCAAACAATCAGTCATATTGAATCACCAATTACGTAAGCTGCAGACGTAGAGTCGAAAAAAAACCAAAACTGATTTTAAACTAACTTTAATTAAAATTAAGAACTTATTAATTAATACAATGTATGACCTACTCGATGTAAGTACAAACAATAATGCTCAATTATTACATTAATTCAAACTTATATAATAATTAACATGCAACTATGCAATCCGTCGCGATGGCACAAAACACATTCCTTTCACACGGTAGTGAATTCGAGTCAGCGATCCTCCTGAAGAATATGTATTTAACTTATTTATATAATAATTAAAATGCAACTATGCATGCCGTCGCGATGACACAAAATACATTCTTTTCACACGGGAGTGAATTCGAGTCAGCGATCCTCCTGGAATGTGTATGTAACTTCTCCATCCTCAGATCAGCAACTATTTTAGAACATTGAGATAAAATGCTGCTGGTATCTTCTTACGGGGTGTTGACGTCCCTTCTTCTTCCAATTGTGCATCGATATTATCATTTGAGAGAGGTGAACCAATCGATGAAGCAGTAATTTCGATAGGTTTCTTGGTTTTTCGTAGCTTGTAGCGATGACATCCAAACACAATCATAAGTGCACTTGCACTCAATATGAGAACGTAAAATGGTATTGTAGTATGGTAGATTGTATGAAGATTAAACTTTTCTAGTTGTAAGGGGTCTTCTTTAATTATTTTATCTTGAATACTATGAAGTTCTTGTAAGTTTATTGAATTTAGATTGAGATGAGTAGGAATCTCAATATGATTTGCAGGATTAAATGGTATTTTCATCAGTTTTAATGGTTGACCCTTTGTTTCATCACTATCATTCAGTATAGTGTATTCGGCGGTTTTTATGTAGCATTTTACAGGGATGATGATTAAGAAGCTACCCTGGAGTGATGTAAATTCCTCCTTTTCACAAACTAGTTGTACTTTGGTGACATGAGGGAAAGAAAATACATAATGTTGATTATCTAGTTTTTCCATTGCTTCTTTTGCTAGGGTAATTGTTGTATGCTTGCAGTATTCCTTCAGGACTTGATGAGAGATAAGCTGTTGCACGCAGTCAGGTTCTGTACGAATACGATGATTCACTTCCATTTCACAAAGATACCAGTTTTTAAGCTTCGGACATTCTGTCTCCATGTACAAGAACGACTTCTCGTTGATTGCAATGAAAGGATACGGGGGTATAAGGACATTTTGGAGTTTATTAGGAACAATAGAGAGTTTATAGAGATTATAAATGTCTGCAGAGATTATTGGAAATTTAAAAACTATTACTATTTGCTTTTCTATATAATAACATGCCGGCTTTATAATACTATAGTATTCCCTTAATTCTAAATCTATAATTTGATCCTTAATATAAATTTTCCTTAATTTATTTATCATTAACTTTAAAGTACTTATGTCAATCATAGAATGATGCATACTCGAAGTATGAGTAAATGCTAAAATATTTTCTATTTTTATTAACTCGGACATAAGGTCTTCTATATTTTCTGCAATTATTACTAAAAGTTGGGCAAACTTTGCATATTTCAGTAAAATATTACCCTTATATGCATTTGTGTCAAGAATAATTTGTAATGTATTGTTAATTTCAACTTGATTTTCAACTAACTGGTTTATTACTTCACTTTGCTTTGTCATCCATTCTTTACTTAAGCTTATATGATTATTAAACTCTGATGCTATCTTATTTTCATTATTTTCTAATACTTTTATTGCATTATTATATTTTAATGCATCTTTATAATCTAAATTTCCTGTTATATATTTTATAACAGAACCAAAACCATCTACAAGACCTCTTTTAACACGATTTGGTTCGAAAGATTCTAATTTATTTGAAACTTTAATAAGCTTTTCAGTAAGATAATTTATTTGAAGTTCAAAAAGTAAATATGTTTCATTACTAAAAAGGCTCTGGAGGCTATTTAATTGAGTCATTAAAAGTCCTATTTTATCTTCTATGGAGTCAAGTTTAACGTATTGTAAAAAAGTATGGTAGTGAGTCGTAAGTCTGATCAGTCCAAGTTTGTATGGTAATAGTCCAGGTCCATCGTCCAAGCTTTCAAGTCTTATCTCTAGGGGATTCGTCACGTGGATGGTCAGCAGAGCTAGTATTATCCTGTAACAAGTTAGCTCCTTTAGGGACTCGTTTCAATCGGGATTTAGCTACAGGGCCACGTTTTTTGGAAGTATATATATGGATTGGTAAATCAGCTATAACTTTGTCTTGAGTGTATCTAGGTGCAGTTTTTTGACGGCTTGCCAGGGGATTCCTAATGAATATTTGTTGTTCGGGTGCATATATAATTTCTGGTTCGCGATTTTTATTTCTATTATTTATCAAAGCACTACGCTTTTCTAAGGAAGTGTTATTAATTATTTCGTATACTTTTCGCATGTTTTCTTTATGATTTATCATGTATTGCTGTAATAAATGTTGTGTAAAATCCAAGTCATGACAGTCTCGTGGGTCAAAATGTCCATTTAATAAATCAAAAGGCCTACATCTAGTAAAAAGGTGTATCGTACTATTATAAGCTATTAGGGCATAAGGCATAAGATTGATTAAAGGTTCATCTGTGTGTTGTAATTTTAAAAGTCTATAATGTTCTAATATGGTTGAGTGAAAACGTTCAATATTTCCATTGTCGTTAGGTGAGTGAGCTAAAATTTTATGGTGGTTAATTTTATGTAATCTTGTAAATTCTGAAAATAATTGATTTGTGAATTCCGTTCCGTTGTCAGTTATTATAGTTAGGGGTACACCATGATGAGTAAAATATCTTAATAGGGCCGGTATGATGCTAACGGCTGTTCCATCTCTCAAATGGTACGCTTGACCATATTTCGTGAAGACGTCTATAAAAGTTATATATTTTTCACTATGTATAGTCAGCAAATCTATGTGAATAATTTCAAAGGGTTTGTTAGCCGGTGGTACAATGTTGAATTGGGGTCTAATAGGATTTCTGTCATATTTGGCCATGCCACATAACGTACATTCATTTATAAATTTTGAAATTTGTTCCTTCATTCTTGGCCAATAGTATTTTCGGGATAAAGCTAAATAGCATTCATTTATTCCGCGGTGGTTCGTTTTTCCATTATGATAATGATGAATAATCTCTTGTTGTTGTAAATATTCTTTTATATTTTCATTTTCTAATTTTGCTAAAACTAAGTTCATTGCAGAACTTTTAAATTTGTCTTGTATAATAGGAATTATGGAATACATTGCCAGGGGTGGATTTATAAGAATACCGGTTTTAATTTTCGGGTTAACATATTCTTTTATAGCATTAACTACATCTTCCTCTAAATTGGATTCTAACACTTGTATAGATATTCGTGTATGGGTATCGAATGGCTTGGTAACTATCGCTTTTCGTTTAGTATCATTTACGAGTGTGAAACATAATTGTCTAGTAAATTTATTAAGAGGGTCGTCAGTAATTGGTATGTTTAATATAGGGTTCTCTTTGTCTGTATGTACGGTGTCAGTTGAAGAATTTGGTTTAGGTGGTGCATGTTCAGAGGGATTTCCTAGTAAAGAGTTTAATTCATCAATTTCCTCAATAAGGGTCCTCGTTTCGTCATTATGAATTTCAACTCTCGAGAGGGCGTCTGCGTTAGTGTTCATTTTACCTTTTTTGTATATTACTGAAAAGTCGTATTCGCTTAGTCTAAGTCGCCATCTAGTCAGTCGAGAACTTGGTTCTTTCATATTCATCAACCACTGTAAAGGTTTATGGTCTGTTAGTATCTTAAATTTACGTCCAAATAGGTATGGTCTAAAATATTTTGTAGCCCATACTATTGCTAACAGTTCTTTTTCGATGGTACTATAGTTAATTTCGTTGTCATTTAAGGTACGGGATGCATAACATACGGGTCTGTCAGATCCTATTGGACCCTGGGATAGAATAGCTCCAATCGCTAATTTCGAAGCATCAGTTGTTAAATTAAATTCTTTAGTAAAGTCTGGATATTGTAAAATGGGGTCGTTAGTTAAAAGGGTCTTACATTTTTCAAAACAGGTAGTATATTCATGATCGAATGTAATCTTTTTACCTTTTTTTAAACATTGAGTAAAGGGTATAACTAACGAGCAAAGTCTGGAATGAATTTACGGTAATAACCGAGAAGGCATAAAAATTGTTTTATTTGTTTAGCTGTCTTTGGGATAGGATATCTTTTAATAGCTGAAATTTTGTCAGGGTTTGGCTTTATACCGTCTTTACTAATGATATGTCCAAGATAGGCTGTTTCAAGTTTTAAAAATTCGGATTTATCTGATTGAATTTTAAAATTGGATTCACGGAGTCTTTGAAATACTTTTTCTAAATTGTTCATATGTTCTTGTAAAGATGTGCTAAAAACTATTATATCATCCAAATACACAAGGCATATTTCGTTTTGCAAGCCTCGAAGGACATTATCCATGACCCTTTGAAAAGTTGACGGTAAATTTTTTAGTCCCATGAGCATACGAAGAAATTCAAAATGACCATGTTCTACATTGAATCCTGTTTTACAAATATCCTGTGGGTCCATTTCCACTTGGTAGAATCCACTTGCCAATTCCAGTGTTGTAAAGTAATGACACTTCCCTAGTTTGTCCAATACGTCAGTAATGTTAGGAATTGGGTATTTTTCGTCTATAGTCTTTTCGTTTAGTTTACAATAGTCGACCACTAAACGCCATTTTTGTTTTCCTGAAGCATCGATCTTTTTCGGCACAACCCAGATCGGTGAACTCCAAGCGGAATCAGATGGTCTTATAATTCCCTGTTCCAACATTTTTGTTATTTGGTTCCTAACCTCGTGTCGATGTACAAAGGGGTAACGATAGTTTTTACTATGTACAGGGACCTCGTCGGTGGTCTTAATACGGTGTTTAACTTTGTTGGTAAATGTTAAATATTCACCTTCAATATAAAAAACGTCAGAGTATTTGGAACAAAGCTGTATAAGGTTAGCTTTCTCGTTCTCCTCGTTATTTAAAAAATCAGTTCGTAATCGTGATGTGATGTCCTGTCCTCGTGTCTTATATTGAGTGCACTCGTACTCAATAATAAATAAGTCAGCATTAGTCAGTTGGTCTAGTGATAATATTATGTCATTTGGTGTCGGGTGCTCGACTTCTACATATCCACAATTACAAGTCACGTTAGTAATACATTCGTGTAAAATACAATTGCAAACTAATTGTTCTTTAATAAAAACTTCTCCATCTTGAGAATTTATGGGGATACGAATTAATTTTGAGGTTTGAGCTGGTATTACCTCGTAAAAGTTTACGTTACAAGAATTATACATTCTAATAGGGTTTGAGCCTGTACGCGTAATTAAATTTCTGTCCTTTAAGTAAATTTTTGCTTCCCATTTCGTTAATAAGTCTAGTCCTATCAATCCATCAAAATAATCATGAAATTTATAGATAAACAATTTAATATTCTCTGGGTCTGTAAATTCCTCAAAGCAAGGTAAAGTTATAGAATATTTATTTCTACTTGTGGTATGTACATTTGTAACCTCAAAAGGGTCGTAATTTAATGGAAAATTATAAAAATAATTTTCAACAGCATTAGGACTAATGAAGGATTGATTTGCACCAGTGTCTATTAAAAATTTAAGTGGGGGATTTTTAATTTGAATATATGGAAGTTGTCTTTGTGTTTGTAAATTTAACTCTATTTTGGTTTGGGTGAACTAGGATCTGATAGGGGTTCACTTTCTTTAATTATTTCGTCATTATTCATTTCGTAATAAGTGTTAGTATTGTTATTATAAAAGTCTGGATTATAATAACTGTCATACTACTCTTGTTCAGTATAATTAGTATAGTCCGGTTCGTAATAATATTCAGGGTAATTGTAGTCCATACTATCATATGATAAACATTCATTCATGTTCATCTCACGAGCTTTTAAGTAGTTTGTCGGCGGCGGATTACCAGATTTTCGCCAGTCATGTCCAGTCATCAAGGTATGAGGTAAGGGCTTGGGATTAAAATGTTGAACACCACTCATAGGCCTGGGCATAGGACTTTGATTAAAATTATTCCTTGGTGGTAAGCGGAAAACGTTACTGCGCAGATTATAATTGGGTGGGGGTGCGCTGAACATTGGTTGTGTTCTAGAAGGCATGGGCCTATGATATCGGGGTTGATCCTGATTAAAATTAAATTTAAAAGGTTGTGGTTGTTGTATGGGTCGGTGTGACATAGGGCTTGGCCAGTTAGGGGTTGAGGGATGATATCGTTGAAGTCGAGGATGTGTTAAAATCCTGTCATGTATAATGTGTTTATTAGTAGACGTTTGCTGTTTCAGTCCAACTGTACGTTGCTGTAGGTAAGTAACATTTAATTCCTCTTGAACGTATTCAAGAGCTTTTTCAATAGTTTCCGGGCGCATACATCGAATTCGCGACCCCAAGGGTTCTTTTAAGCCACGTACAAATGCCTGTTTAGTCACTTTTTTATATAAGTCGCGTTTAGCCTCAATTGTGGTTAGTAAAGTTTCATGTACTGTAACATAAGTTATTATCGTACTGAATATGGTTTGACAATGGCTATAGAATTCCTGAGGTGTCTTATTTCCTTGTACGGCTAATGAGAGGTCGTTGTATATGGCCGTTTCGTCTCGTTGATCCGAGAAATTATTTATTAAGGATGTTCTAATTCCTAACCAACTATCGGGAATACCATTAGAATTAATGGTAGCAGCGGCAGTATCGGTTATTTTATTAAGAATACCGTTTAATAAGCGCAAATTAGATAAGACCCTGGGATTTATTTATTGTAAGGGCAAACGATACGTTGACGGTAAACTGTAATCTTTTAAATTAAATAGGCAAATCTGTCGGTATCATCGGGATCCGCGGAATGTGAGCGAGCTGTCCAGCCGCCGGGCCGGTGATGATGGTCGCTACAATCACATTGGCTCGCAATTCCTTTATTAAAAGTCTTGTCCCATTGCACATATCAGGAAGGCTTAAATTTCTTAATAGCATAATGGGAGTACCTACTTTTAATTTCAGTTCGTGGGGTGGCAAGCCGGCAGGATTGAGTGAGTTTAAAAAAAATTGTGGCTAGTGTACTTTATCTTCGGTGTTTTAATACCAATTACAATTTTAAATTCGTAATATCTTTTGAATGGATTGTCCGATCGGAATAAAATAAAAAGTGATTTATAGCTATTGAAACAATCTTGCTCAAGAAAAAGATTTATATGGATAAGGATTAGTATTTGACGATAACATAGGCTAAGGCATAAGGCTAATCAAATCATAGAATCCCTCTAAGTAATGGTAAAAGAAATTTAAGAAATCGTTCCAGTAGTTTTTGAGCCTATTCAATACAAACATACAAAAATACAAAGGTTTCCTCTTTGTAATATTAGTATAGATTTGTTATCACACTACTTAGACTTACAATATTTGACTTGTAGAAAATGTATATATAAAAATATATATAGACGCATCAGGGTCATTATTAGTATTCCTCTTTGGGAAAGGAATCAAAACAATAATCAAATTTCTTCCAAAAGATTGTAATTATCACTAAATAAGTAACTGACAATTAAATAATAGCTTTAAGGCTTAGATAACCACTTTTAAAGTTTGTAATCAATACTTAATATGAGAAAAAAATGCAGTGATTCATAAAATATACAGCGACTCGACGCAAACGCGGTGCGCTGACGGCCATCCGTCATCAAGTGTCCTAAAGATGGCCCGCCCCGCTACCATCGACACGATGCTCCGGTAGAGTGACATTTGTTAACTTAAATCACTCTTACTGACACTGACAGCTATGCAAGGCGCCGTCACGGACGGACTGACATGCGACCGTCCTCGGGCGTCTGTAGGTTTCTGGAATCAAAGAATTTCCTAATAACTTAGACATCCGCTCGTCCATCCTACAAGAAACTTAATCATCAATATCATGAATGAAATATTGTGATCTGGATCGGAGTGTTTTTCTTTCTCTTTCTTTCTTTGTCCTTTTTTTTTTGATGGGGTAGCCCCAACTACTAAACGTCTTAAATCTTCTCCCAATCTAAAAAAAATAAATTATTTATAATATTCATAGATGTAACAGAATATATAGAAAATAGTATACGTAAGCTATATAAGAAATTTATTATTGTTGTAACTTCAGTGTTAAAAGAGTGTTGTGTTTTGTAATTCATTTTCGCCAACTGTCAAATCTGGTAAAGAATTCATATTTGCATTATATTATCTGTTATTCCTTTGTTACAAAAATTTTAATTAACTCTGTCACCTTATAGTGACATAATATGTGTCTAATAATTAACCATGGAATATAAAGATGATGACCCGTGGTACTAAGGCCAGGCGCGCACTTCGAGTTTTTTGCCGCGCGGCAGAAAAGAGCAGCGGCATAATGTCGCACTATAATACTGTACCAAACAGTTTTAAATTGTACTGCGCGCACTTGACGGCAGAGCTACCGCAGCGGCGAAAGGTCTGTGAAAAGTTACAACTTGTTTGCGGCGCGGTGGTTCATCATCTTTTTGTAACATATTTGAATAGTTTTGAATGCACGCACTACACGACGTTTCGCCGCTGTTTTGTGTATTTTGTATTGCATTTCGAAAGCAACGATGGCAATGTCAATTAATTCTAATGATCTTGATGAAGAGTTCAATATTGAAATGCTCATTTGTCAAGTTGAGAAAAGACCACCGTTGTATGACATAACTTTAAAAGAATACAGTGATAGAAGTATTAAACACCGATTATGGGTAGAAGTATTGTCACACTCCCACTACCTTCCCCACCTAGCAGGGGTTGGAATGAAAGGCGATGATGAGTATTTAAAAATGTATATAATGTATTTAAGGGTCGCGGGCTTCGTTCACTGACTTATGTTGTACAGAATCACCATTTAGACAACCACTGGCCTTGAGTACGTTGTAGAATTCCCGAGGTTGAGTGAGAATGTAGTGCAGCTATAAATATGGTGTGGTTCAGCAGCTTGTTCCGCAGGGCAGAGAAAAAGCAGCGCCAGCAATCCTTAGCTCGCCGTTAGGCCTAAGCCTTGGAACCCTGGAATCCCGTTTAGCGGGTATTAAATCAGGTGCACATAAGCTTTGTTAGATTGCCATCAACCAAAGCACAAAGGAAAGGAAGCAGTGTTGCTATGCAAGGATTGGTTTTCAAGGATGTGGCAGTCAAACTTTGTACCATGACTTGTTTTAAAACGTTACCCTCCTTTTTCCAATAGTAGTCGGATAACGCCTTCAAAAGCAAAAGCAATATAAAAATACTAAAAAAAATAATTAAATTCAATACTACGCTTTTGAGGTTAAGCCACATAAAGCTGCGCCATGCTAAGATAAACTTAAATATTTATAATTACTACGCCTAGAAAAAATATCACTGCTACATTGAAAGTATATCCAATGAAGGTTATAATAAATAATTTATATTAAAATTTATTTAACTTAAAATGGTATTAGGTCTAAAGGTTAACGAAAAACAATGAAATAATAAATTGAATGTACTTACATTACATATTCACACATTTAAAACTATCAAAACTACAAAGGCATAAAACACTCACCCAAAATGGGGTTAAACAGTATCACAAAAAAAAGAATTATAAAACAAAAGAATCGTCGTAACTTTTAAATTAACGACACTAGATAGTTGGGACATACGGCTAGTCGCAATTGAGTTAGGAAGCCATCCTTCGCCGTGGCCGGAAGAATCCGGTTCAAGGTGCGCGGCGGTGGTGCGCCCCGCGAAGCCCCCCTCCCCCCGTTGGATAGACCGGTTACAAGTGCGCGCGCGCAACACGGAGCACTTACCATGTAAACTATCTTCCAACATTATCAACAATATAGCTGTAACGGCTTTAAAACCGTTACATACCCCCCTTTTAAGGTTAGGATTTTTCCTGTGAAAAATCCACACCTAAACGACTACGGGTTACGTAAGTTTGAAGTCTTTAACGTGCCACAAGCCTATGTTGTTACCGAACATATCCTCAAGCTGATAAACTAATTTAGACTTCTTTTCCACTACACGACATTTTACAAATTTAGGAGCTAACTTCTTAGAAAATCTCTTGTCCTTATCACTGAGGTAAAAAGTTCGTTTCCAGATTATATCTCCAATGTTGAACTCTATATTTTTCCGTCGTAAATTATAATTTGCGCTGCTTCGAGAATGTGCTTTAATAAGAGCCAATTGTACCTTGTCAAATATCTTATGTAGTGAACCGAAATTTTCAGCATAACAATCCCTTGGGCTAAAAATTAACTCATTGATTAAGTCCGTATCGGTATAATGGGATCCGTCGGCAACTAATTCTCGACCGAAAACTAGAAACGAAGGAGTAAAATTAGTGACCTCATTTACGGCACTATTCAATGCAAACTGTATCTTGGGAATGTTAGAATCCCAGGATCTGTGGTCGTTATCAACAAAAGCGGAAACAGCTGTTATGATTGTCTTATTGTACCGTTCTACTGTATTTACTTGTGGTGTGTACAGGGAAGTATAATAAACGTTAGGTACGTTGTATTTTGCAAGTAATTCCTTAATAATGTTACCAGTAAACTGTTTCCCGTTATCCATCAGGAGCGTACTTGGTATTCCGTGGACTAGGAAAACTTTATCTTCCAAAATATTGGCTATAATAGCTGACGTAGCACGACGTATAGGAAAGATTAGACAGTACTTAGAAAAGCAACAAGTAACAACAAATAAAAAAGTATTCAGCTTCCTGGTGACTGGTAAAGGACCAACCAAATCAATGCTTAGCATCTGAAAGGGGCGGCAACAATCTTTTGGTCTACCTATAGTACCTAGGGTAGTGTGATTCGGGTGCTTATAAGCAAGGCAGATTTCACAATTAGTTACAAAGTCACTCACATCTCTTAGGAGCCCGGGCCAAAAATAGTTTAAGCTTAGACGTTTGTGAGTTTTGAATATACCAAAATGACCAGATGTAGGTTGCGAATGATTTTTAAATATTATATCACGTCGGTATTCAGAAGGAATAACTTCTTTCCATTCATATTCCCTTGTTAAAGGGTTAATTGATTTCATGTATCGGAATAGCCTACCATTTGTAACGCAATAATTTGGAAATGAAGTTGGGTATTTTTGACAACCTTCATATATATTTAAGTACCATGAGTCACCCGTTTCTAATGAATCCATGTTATCCTTTGAGCGATCTATAGCGGCTATGGGTACAGATCGACTTAGACTATCGGGAACTATGTTTTGTGATCCTTTCCGGTGCTTGATTTCAAAGTTATAAGCTGAAAGACGGACTCCCCAACGAGCTAGTCTACCAGTTGGATTATTTAAATTAAGGAACCACTTAAGCGAGGAGTGATCAGTGTATACAGTAAATCTGAGACCATTCTCTAAATAACACCGCCAATGCTCAATAGCGGTAAGTACAGCTAGAGCTTCACGTTCTGTAGCACTATAGTTACGCTCCTGTTGCAATAACGATTTGCTCATGTAAGCTATGACCTTCTCCTTTCCATCGATTATTTGAGTGAGTACTGCTCCCAGACCATAATCACTCGCATCGGTATGCACTTGGAAGGACTTGGAATAGTCTGGACATGATAGTATAGGCGCAGAAACAAGATGAGATTTCAGAGTCTGGAAAGCTTCATCAGCCTCGGCTGACCAAGTAAATGAAGGTGCATGTTTACCCTGAGATGTTAATTTGTTTAGGGGCATAGCTATACTACTGAAGTTAGGAATGAACCGGCGATACCAAGACGCAGTGCCCACAAAACGTCTAACTTCTTTCCGATTTGTTGGAGTGGGATAATTAACTATCGACTCCACCTTCTCAGGATCCGCCTGTAGACCGTTCGAGTTAACAATGTATCCTAAATATTTTAATTGAGAACGGAAAAACTGACTTTTTTCGAAATTAATACTGAGATTTGCCGTTTGGAGTTTTTTAAACACGCGCATTAGTAGCGATATGTGCTGGTTAAAATCATTAGACGTTATAATAACATCATCTACAAAAACAAATACTCTATGCTCGAATGCAGGACCATAGTACAACGTGTCCATCAATCGCTGCTGTGTAGCAGGAGCATTGGTGAGACCGAATGGCATTGATTTGAATTGGTAAGTACCACGTCCAGGAATATAAAACGCCGTCTTCTGTCTGTCTTCTTCCCGGATTAGTATTTGCCAAAAGCTTTTAGACAGATCGATACTGGATAGGTATCTAGCGTCACGTAAGTTTCGGAAACGTACGGTAAACTATACGCGTCTTTATTTGTTACCGCATTAAGTTTCCTACTATCTAAACAAAACCGTAATTCCCCGTTCTTCTTCGGAGTTAGGAGAACAGGAGATGACCACGGACTCTCACATAGCTCAACAACATCTTCCTTTAACATTTCGTCAAGTTTTTCAACCAGGATCCGTTGCTTTTCCGGTGACATCCTGTAGTATCTCTGTCGAATGGGGGCAGCATCCCCAGTATCGATAGAATGGGTAGTCAACGAAGTACGACCTAAGCCACGTTCCTCATACGAAATACCGCGGAATTGAGATATTATGCTATCAGCAACATGCTTTTGAGCAACAGTGAGGTGATCGTAGGAGTACAGAAGTTTAGGACTTCCGTTATGTAAATCTGTTGTAAAAACATTGTGTGACTCTAATGTAGTTATGCTATCTAAATGTTTAGGCAATAATCCGAATGACCGCCAAAAGTCTATGCCCAATATTAGACTGTGTTTTATGCCTGGCACCACATACGCCGTGATGACATGCGTTTGATTTTGGAAGTTAAGAGGAACGTATATAACTCCCAACGAATTGAGCTTTGCACCGCCAGCCGTGACGAAGTGAGCTGCATCGCTGTTCGCTAACTTAAACCCCGATTCTAAAAGAATTTGATGGCATCCATTACCTAAAATAGTCGCAGAAGAACCAGTATCTAGCAGACCTTGTAAGGGTATATTATTAACAAGAACAGAAACATACAGCCGAGATTTATTAGTGTTATCTTGGATTGAAGAAACCGCGTTAAAAACGAAAAACTTTGAGATAAAGTTTAGCCACTGACGCCATTCAGCCATGTCAGAAGAACAATTATGTTTTTTATTAACGCTCGTTTTCCAATCCTGATAGCCTAGTTTTTTGAATCAGTCTTGCTAGGATTACATACTGCGCAATTTGGAAAAATAACATCTTTCTTTCCGCATTTAAAACATATAGGAAAATGCTCTTCTTTACAATTCCCCAATGTATGACCGTTTATTCTACATCTAACACAAAATAATGGCCTAGATGGACCAACAGTTACGGAATTTACCGCTATTTCCTTGTTTCCGTATTGAATTAAATTCCGAGGCGTATTATTATAGTTTGCAGAATAATTAGAATAAGTTCTATTAGAATATTCCTTAACTATTTTATTCTTGCTACCCGTACCGGTATCAATAGTAGGTTTGTATGCAAATTCAGGAGCTAGAGTATTAGAAGTAACCCTGGGTGGCTCATGGAATTGAGAAAATCGATCCTGAATGGTCTCATAATGCCGACACGCAGATTTCAAAGCATCAATGGTTTTAATTCCTGGAGATGCAGCCAACGTACTGGCGTAGCAAGGACGAATATTATGTAATAATATTTCCAGTTTATTTTCCTCTGACAACGGTCGGTCTAGACGAGAAAACATACCCTGCATAATAGATGTGTAAATGATAATGTTCTCGTTTTCACCTTGAGTGCGCGACTGAATTTCTATCACAAGCTTATAGTCGTAGTCACTACTACTAATATCCTCTTTTAGTAAAGTGCAAAGGTCATTCCAAGTGTTAATTCTATCCTTGTTACAACGATACCAATGCAAGGCGTCATCAACAAATAGCTCAAATGCCAAGGACAAGATTTTTTCATAAGATAGTCCTCTCGATAGTACAAATTCTTCAACCTTTTGTATAAAAGAACGAACGCAAGATTTACCATTAAATTTGAGCTTATAGATATCAGATGAAAAATGTCGGTCGCAAGTTACTGCAATATTGGAAGAGACAAGTTCAGGTGCTGGACCAGCAGTAGCAGCAGCAGTAGTAAAAGAAGAGGCTGGATTAGGCATTTGTGGACGGTAACTAGATAGCTCACGATACTGACTATTAAAATTGGATAATTGATTTGTATGCTGTTCTGTTATATTTGGAGTGGACTGAATACGGTTTAATCTATGATAAATGTGATTAAGAATAGCCTCTGTGCGTAAAAACAAATTTTTATCAAATTTTTGTCTAATACTCTTTATGTTTGTCAAAGATTTAACTAGGGATTCTTGAACCCCTTCCAAATCATCGCTAGGGTCAAGATGTGACTCGAGGATATCCTCCGATGGTTGTAGCACCACTAATTTAACGATCTGTTTTCTAAGTTCAAGTACAGAGTCACCTGAGCCTCCACGAAGTTCGACTTCGTAAAGAAGTTCCGCTTTTTGTAAAGATAAAAATTTTATGCTGTACGCCATTTTAGATGAGTGTTGGTATCAATACTAATGAAATATAAAATATTGAAAAAAAAAAAAAAAAAAACTAAAACAGAAACAGAAACAAAAAAAAAATAAACACAACTGATATAAATACAAAGAAAAAAAACAAAAACATAAAATAAAAAGATACTAAAATTAACTACAAGAACAAAAATTACGAAAAACTTAAACATTACAGAAAACAATATCTAAACACTAAGCTAATTTAGTTAATGGTACTTACACAATTACAACAATATAGCCTACACCTATGAAAATCCATTCCAAGCAAAAGGTGAACTGCACAATTCAGTCATGAACGAATCTTATAGTTGGGCGCCAATGTCACACTCCCACTACCTTCCCCACTTAGCAGGGGTTGGAATGAAAGGCGATGATGAGTATTTAAAAATGTATATAATGTATTTAAGGGTCGCGGGCTTCGTTCACTGACTTATGTTGTACAGAATCACCATTTAGACAACCACTGGCCTTGAGTACGTTGTAGAATTCCCGAGGTTGAGTGAGAATGTAGTGCAGCTATAAATATGGTGTGGTTCAGCAGCTTGTTCCGCAGGGCAGAGAAAAAGCAGCGCCAGCAATCCTTAGCTCGCCGTTAGGCCTAAGCCTTGGAACCCTGGAATCCCGTTTAGCGGGTATTAAATCAGGTGCACATAAGCTTTGTTAGATTGCCATCAACCAAAGCACAAAGGAAAGGAAGCAGTGTTGCTATGCAAGGATTGGTTTTCAAGGATGTGGCAGTCAAACTTTGTACCATGACTTGTTTTAAAACGTTACCCTCCTTTTTCCAATAGTAGTCGGATAACGCCTTCAAAAGCAAAAGCAATATAAAAATACTAAAAAAAATAATTAAATTCAATACTACGCTTTTGAGGTTAAGCCACATAAAGCTGCGCCATGCTAAGATAAACTTAAATATTTATAATTACTACGCCTAGAAAAAATATCACTGCTACATTGAAAGTATATCCAATGAAGGTTATAATAAATAATTTATATTAAAATTTATTTAACTTAAAATGGTATTAGGTCTAAAGGTTAACGAAAAACAATGAAATAATAAATTGAATGTACTTACATTACATATTCACACATTTAAAACTATCAAAACTACAAAGGCATAAAACACTCACCCAAAATGGGGTTAAACAGTATCACAAAAAAAAGAATTATAAAACAAAAGAATCGTCGTAACTTTTAAATTAACGACACTAGATAGTTGGGACATACGGCTAGTCGCAATTGAGTTAGGAAGCCATCCTTCGCCGTGGCCGGAAGAATCCGGTTCAAGGTGCGCGGCGGTGGTGCGCCCCGCGAAGCCCCCCTCCCCCCGTTGGATAGACCGGTTACAAGTGCGCGCGCGCAACACGGAGCACTTACCATGTAAACTATCTTCCAACATTATCAACAATATAGCTGTAACGGCTTTAAAACCGTTACAGTATGTCAGAATATGTTTACAAGATGGAATGAATTTAATGAAATCCAACAACGAGAAAAAGGTAAGAACTTTTAATTCACTACTTTTATTTATTGTGACATATAAGTACATTCATTTACTTTTAAAATTTTTACTTCTTTAAAATGGATAAATATTCACTATGAGTTATTATTATTTAGTAAAAATCACTTTAATCAGTGTTATTAATGGGAAATAATAATTATCAATAAAAATTAGGAGAACAGCAATAAATTATTTTCATCTTAGTTTATAGGGTGTAGGAAAAACACAGGTATATTATTCACGACGTGTATAACATTTATCAAATATATTATATGAATAATTGTCTGCAGTGGTAGTTATTCTAGTTAGCTTCAGAAGCCGATTAGCAATATTTATTTGTTTCAATGACCGAAAATACATTCTAACACGTATTATTTAGCATAATTATTTATCCTTTAACATTTAATAAATTATAATTTCAAAATAACATAGATAATTTGATGAATATTATATTGAATTATATTATATACGATCATACTGCCACGGAACAGAGCCTACAGGAGATGTGAAGTAGCTTGCAAAATAGTCTCTTGTGTTTAAACCATTAGTATTGCTTCGTACTCTGGTTGAACTGCAACTTTGTAAAGAACAGTAATATTCTTCACTTTCATCATTATTATTTGCATTATTTTTTCTGACAAAATTATGCAACAGACAACATGCCATTATTACATCGTTACAAAATGTGGAGTTGATGTCAATTGCACGATGTAATATTCGCCATTTATTGCATAAAATGCCAAATGCACATTCTATTAATCGACGTGCGCGAGTTAACCTGTAATTGTATTTTTTTTTTTTATATTCAAATTTCTCCGTGGATATGGTCTGAGAATCTGCGTTGAGAGAGCAAATGCTTCGTCTCCAACAAAGACAAACGGCATACTTTGGCCATTTCCATCATGCGGCAATTTATCTGGCCCAGGGATATTTAATTGATTGTTTATTAATTTCTGGCCAAATCTTGAATTTCTCAAAACACCGGAGTCACTATTTGCACCATGAGCTCCGAAATCCACCGCAATAAACTTGTAGTCAGCATCACACACTGCTAGCAAAATCTTTGCGTAAAAGTTTTTATAGCTGTAAAATTCTGAGCCAGCGCCATCGGGATTTTTAATTCTCACCAATTTGCCATCAACAGCCCCAATACAATTTGGAAAATTTGTTTTAGTAAAAAAATTTCCAGCAATCTCTCTCCATTTTTCTTCATTTATCTCAGCGGGCATATAAATTGCCTGTAAACAATGAAATAACTTCTTGCAGGTATCTGCAACTATTTCTCTGATTGTTGTATGACCCAGTAAATATTCAAAATGTAGAGAGTAGAAACTATTCCCAGTAGCAAGATACCTGTAAAAGTCAAATGTTAATTTATATAGAAATATTGTAATATTATTTGTTGTAGGTAAGGAAGTGCAGAATAAGTGGAGGAATTTAAAGGATCGATTTAGAAAAGAGTTGGCATTGCACAGAAATGTACAATCAGGCCAAGCAGCTAAGAAGAAGAGGAAATATTATTATTTCGACAATTTACTCTTTTTATTGGCTTCCATGGGTCAACAACAAACAATTAGCAATATTGAATCACAAAATGCTCAACCAATCTCTGAGTCTCGTGAGAACATTGTAAATAGATTGCCTGCTTCTTCAGAACCAGCAGCTCCACGGACAAGCAGTTCTGCTCCATCACCAAATTCAATAGAAGATCATCCAGTTATTAAAAAAAAAAAAGGTTTACGAACTTTTGAAGAGCAGTTGATTGACATTTTACAACACAAATCAACATCTCAAGAAGATATAGATGAAGATAAAAGAAAAAAATAATATATGTTAATACCAATGATGAAAAAATTAAATGAGGAACAAACATTTTTTGCAAAGACTGAAATTTTGCGAGTTATGAGACAAGCAAAAAATTTACAGTACGTGCCGCCTGTGCCTGTTTGTACCTACATGCCGTATACTATGCAAACTTATTTACCACCACAAAATGCAAATCGAGGAACTAGTACATATTATATGTCAACAATGGCCCCATCACCATCACCAACATTTTCATCATCTACAGTACAGTCATTGCCTAGTACAACTCCAACTCCACCGCTAGCACCACCAACGCCAATGCCACAAGATGTACAAATCTCAACAGAGAGAAATTATGCTCATAATTATTATGAAGAATTTGGCCGATCAATTGATGAAGATTCAGAGATATTTGATGTCACTAATATGTAGTAACTTTTATTATTTGAATATTATTTAATCAATATTACTCAAACTGTTACGTATTAACCTATTTTATTATGATTCCCCTTTATTTTGTATGTACAATGATGGTTTATACATATATAGCATATACAATAATATAAAAGTGACAATCGTTACTATTATATTTTTGTTAAATAAACTCTAAAAATTATTTGTTAGTTTTACTAATAACTCAAGAATTCTCTCAACGAAATTCAAATAGTTGAAGATCTAACAGAAAATATTAGTAAAGAATACCATTTTTTAAAAATAGTAAATTCAACTTTTTTTTTTCAATGCAATCATGAGGAATCGTTAATGAAAGAAACCATTTAAATTTAATATACACTTACCTTAAAGTTACTGAAAGTCTCTCCTCCGGTGATATTGCATCTCTAAATCGAGTATTTTCATATGAAATATAAGGTCCAACTAAATTTAAAAGTTCGTAAAAACTCTCTTTATGCATTCTATAATATTTGAAGAACTTGTCGGGGTAATCATTAAGTTCGGCGAATATTTTAGAAAACTGTCCGTTGTTTAAACGATTACGGATAAGAGGATGAATCCAAAATCGTTTTTTCTTTTTTCGAGCTCTAATTATCAGAGCGTAAATACAAGTTGTTTCTACTAAATCCATTTTGAAACTAATAATTTTGACGCGGCAGTAAACCGTAGTGCGCGCGTTTACAGATTTTTATTTATTTCGCCGCACGGTACAATTTTGCAAAGTTTTCTGCCGCGCGGCAAAAAACTCGAAGTGCGCGCCTGGCCTAAGTCGCGCCAGGCTGAGAACCAACTTCAACTGGCATTTCTTGAACTTAAGTCATCCAAGCAACAATGTGATCAATTGTTAAAAGAAAGGGATGACAATGAAAAGGAATTTATAGATTTAATTAATAAAAATAGCCAATTAAAAAATGAAATGGGCAAAATGTATTCAGATTACAATGTTATTGGTGATAAGAATAATGAGCTTATGAATATGAATGATTTGACTGGCGATGAATTTGTGAACTCTCAACCAATTCTATCCAAGAAAAAGCTCAAAAATATGTAAAAATCAATAAATTCATAAAAAAACAAAAAAAAAACACTTAAAAAAGATTAACAACATGTCCTTACTAAACTCTACATTATCTAAAGACAAACATGAGCTGACTAATCAGTATGATACTATGTGTTATGGACCTCAAGTATGTAGCTGACATTCTTCAATCTGAGATTTTGAGTTTAGGTAAATCACTGGATTGCATAAGTAATAAGTATCAATTAGCCCAAAAAGAAATATCTGAACATATTCAGGTCATGAAATTTGTCATGATAACTCAAAGCGCTTTGACTCTAACAAAATATTATAATACATGTTCTTGTCAACATATTGTGCCAAGTAATTCTGTGCCTATTGACTGTTTTAAAGTACATAAGAATATCCATGACAGTATATCAGGAAATATTGTTACATTACCTACATCTTGACTGAAAATATAAGTTTTCAGTGATGAAATAGGCAGAGATATGATATATATATATATATATATATATATATATATATATATATATATATATATAGAGATAGCATACATATATATATATGCTTTACAGGGAGTTCTCCGGATAATCAGTGACTAACTGCTGTATGCCGGGAGCCTCATTCTCTCAAATTGTAAGTAAAGCTCTTAACATTACTTATTGTCCTAATACTACCTTAGTCTTTATTATTGGGATAAGGGAAATGTTAATAGAAATAACATAGTTACATTATTCAATAAAATATTAGAACTAAATATTAAAGAAGTAATTTTCTTTACATTTCCTTATATAAAGGGTTTGCCTCAAGAAAATAAAATAAGATTCTCACTCAATCAATTATTATATACAATGACACATGGAAATTACTTTAATAATAACTTATACCAAAAAGTACATATAATAGATATTAATTGTATAGCAAAAAATATGTATAGCAATTTTTGTATTATGATATCTGATAAGTTTCACTTATCAGAATATATTTTTTCAACATTAAATGTAAAACAGGTTCAGACTAATGTACTTTTAAATGAGGAAGCAATGGAAGTGGTTGAATCCACAGTATTTCTAGGAATCACTGTTGATGCTTAACAACAATGGGGCCATTTTAATTTTTATCGCGTAGTAGACCCAATATTAGTTTAAAATGTGTACAAGTCGCGATAGTTTAAAAACATTAATTACAATGGGACCCTCATATAGCTGTATTGGCTAGTAAACTTAGCTCGGCCGCGTTTGCTGTTAAAACAGAGCCATCCATGCAATTTACGATTAAAAAAAAAAACATGACAAGCCTGCTGAGTTTTTTTTCGCCAGGTCTTCTCAAGCCAGTGGCAATTAATTATCCGAGTTTTGTAAAACTTACTTTCAATAAAGATTTTTGTTTTTTTATGCCTTCAATCAAACCATCGATGGTATGACCCGGCTGGTACTGTCCTTTCGACCTTTTCTTCACACGACGCAAGTCTCTTGGTTTAAATCAGAAATAAAAAAATATTCCAATTCTTAAATACTCAGAATAACTTGGCCCGGACGACTCTGTTCCCTGGACGACACTACTTGGCTAGGCTAGACTAAAAAAACATTACTTCTATTTGAACATTTGATATATGTAATAACGTACCTAGGACGACACAACTTCGGAGCGGATCAGGGAGTCAGCCTCCACCGCTGATCCGCTCCGAAGGGGTAGGCTGGGGAGAAGGAGGCGGGAGTACGCTCGACGCTTCCTTCCCCAGCTATAGTGCCTTGGTGAGAGGGGAGGGTGACCCCTTTCACCATACATAGGCCTATGTCGTGAGGGTGCTCTCGTTACTCGGGGCACCCTTATTCGAGGTGGGTTCCGCCGGGGCGTCACGGTGAGTGCGACAAGCGATCCCGTGGCGTCCCATTATGGCGATGAGGGTAACCGTTGGTTTTTTTAGTGGGTAGCCTTAAAAATGGCAGCGTCTTCTATGCTGCCGGGTAGTCTCACATAACCACCCGGTCATCACCTTCTTGGCCGGGAGTATCCGTAAAGGATTTTTCCATCGGAAAAAAAAAAAAAAAAAAAAAAAGGACGACACAACTTGATGAGTATCTATTTCATTTTGGTCATCCTATGTCTCCGGATCTGAATCTACACTAAGAGTATCTGACCCGGCTGTTATAGTGCGCGAATCAGCAGATATGGTATCCGAGCACACGGTCAAGATTTCACAGTCATTCAAAGCTAACGTCAGCCAGATCAGGTACCGCTACATCATCTGGCGCCGTCTCGGCCTCATCGTAGTTTAAGAGATTGGTAGTAACTTTAAGTAAGCCATCGTGCCCCTGAGGCACTGGGCGTTAATTCTCGTGAGTGTACTTATGTAACGGTTTTAAAGCCGTTACAGCTATATTGTTGATAAAGTTAGAAGATAGCTTACATGGTAAGTGCTCCGTGTTGCGTGCGCGCACTTGTAACCGGTCTAACCAACGGGGAGGGGCTTCGCGGGGCGCACCGCCGCCGCGCACCTTGAACCGGATTCTTCCGGCCACGGCGAAGGATGGCTTGCTAACTCGATTGCGACTAGCCGTATGTTTCAACTATCTAGTGTCGTTAATTTAAAAGTTACGACGATTCTTTTGTTTTATAATCTTTTTTTTTGTGTTACTGTTTAACCCCATTTTGGGTGAGTGTTTTATGCATTTGTAGTTTTGATAGTTTTTAAATGTGTGAATATGTAATGTAAGTACATTCAATTTATCATTTCATTGTTTTTCGTTAACCTTTAGACCTAATACCATTTTAAGTTAAATAAATTTTAATATAAATTATTTATTACAACCTTCATTGGATATACTTTCAATGTAGCAGTGATATTTTTTCTAGGCGTAGTAATTATAAATATTGAAGTTTATCTTAGCATGGCGCAGCTTTATGTGGCTTAACCTCACAAGCGTAGTATTGAATTTAATATTTTTTTAAGTATTTTTATATTGCTTTTGCTTTTTAAGGCGTTATCCGACTACTATTGGAAAAAGGAGGGTAACGTTTTAAAACAAGTCATTGTACAAAGTTTGATTGCCACATATTTGAAAACCAATCCTTGCATAGCAACACTGCTTCCTTTCCTTTGTGCTTTGGTTGATGGCAATCTAACAAAGCTTATGTGCACCTGATTTAATACCCGTTATACGGGATTCCAAGGTTCCAAGGTTTAGGCCTACCGGCGAGCTAAAGATTGTTGGCGCTGCTTTCTCTCTGCCCTGCGGAACATGCTGCTGAACCACCCCATATCTATAGCTGCACTACATTTTCACTCAGCCACGGGAATTGTACAACGTACTCAAGGCCAGTGGTTGTCTATATGGTATTCTGCACAACATAAGTCAGTGAAGGAAGCCCACAACCCGTAAAAAAATATATAAATTGTTAAATACTCATCATCGCCTTTCATTCCAACCCCTGTTAGGTGGGGAAGGTAGTGGGAGTGTGACACTTATACAGGATGTTTTTGTAACCTTACCGTTACATTGAATGGCATATAAAATGTTACAATTAAGTACATTTAAAACTATAAATACAATTCCTACACTTAAATGAAGAAAAAATATTTTCCAACAAATAAAATAATTAAATAAATTAAACATAACATTATTGGTGTGCTATAGGTATTTTACTCACATGGGTCACTAACCTGTCAAGAACGGTAACAGCGCACCTTGAATTATGACACTAACACTAACAAAACTGGAGGGCATAGGTAATAATAATAATAATAATAATAAATATTCTTTATTGTACACCCTGAGTATAAAATAACAAAACAAAACAAAAAAAAATAACAGTGAAAAAAAAAATGGTACAATTTTGGCGGCCTTATCGCTAAAAAGCAATCTCTTCCAGGCAACCAATTGCATGAAGGAAAAGAAATATACTCGAGTCGTAGCGTGGGCGTGTTTACAGTGTAAAACAAAAAATGGAGTTATATATACGATATATACATGCATACACCTAATTACATACATATAAATACAATAAATATATATACAAACATAAATATAAATAAATATATATCGGCGCAACAACGAATTGTACGACTAATGAAATCGGCGAGTCATCGTGCAGGTGTTTCAAACTTTGTGAACAAGTGATTAGTGATATTTGCTCTACTCCTTCGACTATGCTGTGTTTAAAAGCGAGGCACAAGGAAGGGAAACGGTCGATTCGTTTGTTACTGTTCATACGGATAACAACTGTGTAAAATTACTTTACTTAAAATAAAGTTTGAGTTTACTGTATTGGTTTATTTCTATTTCGGAATACCAAAATATCAAGGAAGATAGATAATGACGTCAGCTGTGCTGACGTCATAGTTTTTAAAAATACCGGACCGGCTTACGGAAAGTCATTAGTACGGAAGCTAAATGACAAACGAGGCGCAAGCGATACGTCATCGCTTCGGCAGAGTCCGGTCTCATGTTCGTGCGGACCGAGTTGAAGACATAATTCGAGTCACCAGCGGGACTCACTTTACCTTCAGCTACCGTGCGGATAACAAGTCTGGGAACTGTCTTACGACTCGTTGTGACACATTCATTCTTGTTGATTGTAAAGCCGTGTATATAATCATAGTTAATAAAACATTGTAACAAGATACTTTGTTTTATGCTCGCTACCCTCATCAAGCCCATAAATATGTTCTCTGACAGAGATCATGATTGTGATCGGTATCCTGTATCCGACATCAGAAGTGGGATCTGAAGCTCATTGGCTCACTATGTTTGAAATACAGCTGAAGCATTTAAAGTTGTTTGAGCTTGAATAAGCTCTTGAGGCACTAAAAGGCGGCGACTCATCACGACTGTTACAAATCTTACATGTGGGTATGACGGAAATAATTTAATGAATTGTTCTTTTTTTTTTAGTGCTTTGACGTTATTAATGGCAAACCAAAGAATGATGAATATTTGGAAGCTTAAACTACTCGTTTTATGAAGCCATTGATGACAAAGTAGAAGAAATTGCTGGATCAAGTGATGGCGAGTAAATTGGTTTAAGCCACCGAGCGCAGCTTATCTTGAGAAAACTATTATGCTATATTTGACGTTGACGTTCGCGAGACAATCAAACAAGAGGTTTGTTTCCGTTTGTTTGTTGCGACGAAAGCGGGCATGTTCCCTGGAGTGGTCGTCGTACTAACGGAGGCGTAGGCGGTGCGACTTCGGGCCATGTGGTCCCTAGCAGCGGAGGCAATGGCTTACTTGGTACATGTCGACAACTATTACATCGCGGGTATTCGCAGGTGATTGCTATTATCTGGTGAGTTGTAATATTTTTATTTGTTGTTGCCGTATGCTCTCTTGTTACGACATCCGTTAAACGTTATTTTGTTAGTGCGCCTACAAACGCGATTATTTATATACAGGCTATATGCAAACGTAATGTGTTAGAACAAATTATTTGCGACGTCAAGTTACCAGTTATCAATTACAAATTTTATTTAAAATACTTTCCAATCATTATTTAAAATACAAGGTAATTAATGAACGAGAAATTTTAAAACAAGGATTTAACGAATAAACAATTACCAAACAAGTAACAAACAATTATCAAACGAATAACAAACAATTAATGTTATCCATCCGCCATTATCTTCAAACAAAAATTCATAGCACTTACGAGCCCATTTCAATTTATATCTTAATTGTATTGACGCAAATATTCAAAACAAATAATTTTGCTAACTTTGCTTAAGGAATTTTCACGCGCTTTTGTTAGTTATTAATGTTAGGCTTTATAAATTTGGTCTAGACAAAAAGTTCGGAGAGATACGGCGCGATTCTTTTTCAAATTGTAGACGGAAAACGAAAAGTAGTAGCTTATTTTAGTAAAAGAACTATAGGAGCAGAATCACGCTATACTAGTTACGATTTGGAGACATTGGCTGTGGTAAACGCTATCAAACAATTTCGTCAATTTCTACACGTACGTAAATTCAGAGTAGTCACGAACTGTAATTCTTTGAAATCCTCTCGAATTGAGTTTACTCCACGCGGTCATAGATGGTGGGCCTATTTACAATGTTTTGATTTCGAGATCTCTTATAATAAGGGTAAAGAAATGGCACAAGCTGACTTTTTATTCCGTAATCATTTGCCAATTGAAAGTGTTAAACGCGTATAAATAGCAACTGCACCGCCTCCTCGCCCAATGCGGTCATTTCGTATTAAATAAAATCCTGGCAGGGAGTAAGCTATTGAAGGTAGACAGGGTTTAAGACAGGGTACTTTCGTCTTAAAACATGTTCACTGACCACTTCATACTAACTGAACAATATCATAACTTTTTTCTTCATCAACCACAAAATCACTCGCTAATTTTTAAAATTAGTGCAGTATCACTTATAATATTATTTTTTAACACTTTTTATATTTTTTTAATAATGCTTGCTATTTGGCCATTTTAAATGGTTTTGTCTATTTCTTTTTAATGTAACTTATTGTGTTATGGCTAACACCAAATTGCCGAGCTGCCGCACGAAGGCTGGACGTAGAGGTGCGTTGAAAAAAATGTAATATTCGTTCTTCTAGTTTCACGTTTACGTCACGAGGAGGCGCTAAATCGACACGAGGAAATACAGATTGTCCTTTTCGTGTCCTCTGGACTGTCTGGATAATAGTACGGCTGTCAGTAGGACAAACACGGTTATTACCGAATCTTTGTCGGTACACCCAAACTGCTAAAGCATTCTCCGTATATCAGAATCATGTCTGTGTATACTTATAACTTATACTGTCTATACTTACAATTAGGCATTGCAAAATAACAAACCAAATAACAAAGAAAATAGCTAACAACGAAACTAAGAAATAAATTTAAAGATAATTACTCTTATTAGGAATTTAAATAATCGAACTAAAAACTAGAAAATAATTTTTAATGACAAAGAATCTAATATTACAGTAGTAGAAGATCGAACAATTAATCATAGTGAATCGCCTCAATATAAAATTATAATAAATTTAAGTTATTAACAGAATAACTCAATTCAGAGTAAAAAGCGTGGGGTGCTTAATATTTCAAATATTACAATTATTTTATTGAACTATCTATGAGAGGATAGTTATGAATCACAGTAAAATGCACCCCACGCTTTTTACTCTGAATTGAGGGGGTTGGGCTTCCGGAATCTCTCACTCACCGACGGAACATAACCAAAGGAATTTGGTTACTGCACGTCGGTCTTCTGTGAGAGGCTGGTCCTTCCCCGGTCGAGCCAGCCCAATACGAACTGCAGTGAGAGGACTGCAGCTAGGCTCTACCACCTACATAACCGTTAAAACCGTTTCGGATATTAGGATGCCTATTATAGTATTGCGTATTTGTTTATGCTTCAGGGTCCATGTGATAATTCCCTTTAATCTAGTAAGGGGGTACAACCGTTCAACAATGCGTGTAAAATCAGGAATAAATTTTCGAAAATAAGACGCAAGGCCTAGGAACTGTCGGACTTGAGTAGCCGTTTTCGGCTGGGGAGAATCTGACAACTGAGTTTGGTCTTATTTCGCCTGATTGGAGGGAGAACCCAAGGTAGTCTATTTTCCGTTTCAAAAATTTACATTTTTATAGATTTAATGTGAACTTATATTGCCCATCAGGTGTTACAAATGCTGTTTTCTCTACAGAATTAGGGTGCATCACTATTCCGTGGAACCCGGACACCATGTTTAACAAGGAGAACCTACCAGCTCCGGCAAGCTGATCTATGTGTTCCTCAATGCGTGGCAAAGGATAATGCTCAGGCTGTGTGTTTGAGTTCAACTCTCGGTAGTCAACGCATAACCTGCATGAGTTATCCTTTTTCTGAACTAGTAGTATTGGGCTAGCGAAGGGGGAGGAGCTTTCCCGAATTACCCCAGCATCAAATAATTGTTTAAATTTTTCTCCAACTATTAGTATTTCACCAGGCAACAACCTATACGTACATCAACGCCTGGGTCAAAAATATCCCTACTAACAAGAATAGGATCGGAAATATGCGTATCGGGAACTACGTGAAAAAGCAGGTTAATTGTTAATGTTGATTGTAATGTCGTCAATTATCACTTGGCTTTGAACCTGAGTGCTACATTTTACATCATTACCGCCTATGCCACTGAAAGAAACAAGACTATCGCGCGCAGTGCCTCCAAGCTTTTCACAAAAGCTTTCTTTTAGAAACAGGATGATCCACTATCAAACAAAAAGGAAACGCTCTCACCCGACGCTGTCTTCGAGGTAAGGTAGGATGTATGATGCTCGTATCGGTGAATTTCCTTGATCGCTGCTCCACTATTACTATTTTTGTCCGGACAGACAGTCGCCACTTGACCAGACTGACCACACACGTAGCAGGCCACAGCTGGCCTCTTCTCCGAAAAACGTGATGAGCTTGAAGCCTCTTGAGTTTTCGGTTCAGCATCATTACGTCTTTTTCGGCACTCCGCTTTACGATGTCCGGTCAACCCGCAGTAATGACATTTTCCAGGATTTTTTTCAATCAAACGAGCTCGTTTAGCTTTACGTTCTAGGGCTTCAGCATCTAAACGTCTCTTCAGTACTAATCCACCAATGATTCCAAACATTCGGCACGACCCGTGACTATCTGTGCGTTGAGTTAACGACGTATCAAGTAGTCCTTCTGGCTCAATATCGATATCACAAATCCCGTAATCACTTCTTCACACATCGTCGATTTAGGTATCTACTCGATAAGATTCCATAAACAAGGAGCAGACTCAGATGCCGTCTCCTTAACTCCTATTTGGAATCGCAAGACCTCGTCAAAATGATCTTGAATAAGATTGGGTATCAAAAATCTTGCAGTTAGAATTTCTTTAACACAGTCCCAAGTAATTTCGTCCAAATTCAGCTTTGTGATACATGCCGCCGCACGGCCCTTTAGCGCAGCCGTTAAAGCTACAAGTAGATCAACTCCTTCCAGACGTTTAACTTGCACGATTACTTCCGTTACACACCAATCATCGATATCTGATTCGGTGTCATCTGGATCAAATTTCAAAAGTGGTGACCGGTTATTGCTCACCACTGGCGCTTGTGCGGCTAAGACTCGACCGAGCAACGTTTCCATGCTACTCAAAAATCTTTCGGCGTACGTGATATCGGGTATTTTTTGTTCTTTTCCAGATTCCTTCGATCCCACTTCTGATATAGATGTATCAGGGTCATTATTAGTATTCCTCTTTGACAAGTGGGCGAGGAATCAAAACAATAGTCAAATTTCTTCCAAAAGATTGTAATTATCACTAATTTACTCTAAAATAATGCCTTTAATACATAATTTTACTCCAACTAGAATGCCCACTAATGAAAAATTTCCTCCATGGTATAGTTTATCTCTTATTAAAGCCCTCAAAGAAAAATCCAAGTACCATAGACGCCACAAAAGATATGGAAATGGATTAGATAAATACACTTATACAATTTTGAGAGAAAGGTGTGAACTTTTACTTAGGGAATGTTACAATAATTTTAAAACAGAAGCACCACATAATTTAAGACGTAACCCGAGATATTTTTTCAAGTTTTTCAATTTCAAAAAGAGTAAAGATAGAAATTCAATTCCTAATGATATGACACTGGAAAGTGAAAGAGCTTTTGGAGGTCAAGAAATAGCCAATCTATTTTCTAAATATTTTAAAGGCATTTTTAATTTAAACCAGGGAAACTCTTCAATTTCAAATCGACCTGGCAGTAATCCATGCAATAATAATTTATTACTCGGAAAACTATGCGTGGATGAAGAAGAAGTCTTAAAAATTCTACGTTCTTTAAATACAAATAAATCTTGCGGCCCCGATGACTTGCCTCCGTTAGTCTTAAAAAAATGTGCTAAGTTTCTGTACAAGCCCTTAACTCAAATTTATAAAAAATCGATTGAGTCAGGGATATATCCTTCCAAATGGAAGGAAGCTCATTTGACACCTGTTCACAAGGGTGGGGATATAAATGACGTGTCAACTTACCGGCCTATTTCTTTATTATCCAACTGTGCTAAAATACTTGAGCTAATAGTACGTAGACATTTATTACGTCACGTCCATAAATATATAAATCAAGACCAACATGGCTTTTTACCCGGTAGATCAACTGCCTCTAATCTTGCATCGTATGTATCCGATATTGCACAAGCCATGGACGATAAAAAAGAGGTTCATACTATTTACACAGACTTTAGGAAGGCCTTTGACGTAGTTAAACATGACTTGCTAATAACAAAGTTGGAGTACTTGGGAATACATGGTTCTTTACTTAGATGGGTTGAATCTTATTTACTACGCATAGTATACGTAGTAGTAATAGTACGCATTTGTGCAGTGAAATCATTTGGAAAATTCGTAAAAGTGGTAGTTTTTATACGTATAGTGAAGTGTGATATATCAAAAGTTGCGCAAAATTGCCCTCTACAGAACAGTGAAAGTTTCATGAAAATCGGACAACTTTTCGAACTCATTTCACCCGAAAAAGTGGCAAAATTACAAATTTCAAAACTTTGGAAAAATACGCTGCCCAAACAAGATCAGTAAGGTATACTTTTTTTAAAAATCCCCGGAAAGCCCCTGCAAAGCCCTTTCATTTGATATATAATTTGAAATTTTTGGACGTCTTTTTGAACTCGAAAAGCCAAAAAAACAAGTAGCACGTGGTCACGTGGTGCCACTTCCAAGGCCGTGCGACCGCAAATTCCTACCAAAATCGACAGTGGATAAGACGAGAAGAAGCCCCCAACTTTCAGAACACCAAAATCATAAGTAGTTTTTGAATTGGTAATTATTGAAATTTTACTCTATTTTCAAAAATTATTCGAAATTCGAAACGATCGACGACCCCCCTTTCTTATTTTTTTTTATATACCTATTTATTAGTTCTACAACATATTTAAATTTGAAATTATTCCGTCCAGTAGTTTTTGAGCTGCGAATTTTTTAAATTTTGGGGTTAACACGTGGGGGTGGTCCCCTTGGAGTGGGTTAGCTAAAAATAATTTTAACAAATAAAACAAAATTTATAAAAGCCTTACAAATTTTTTCAAAATTTTTTGGTCTATATTTATATTTTAAATTAGCAATTTAAGACAAAAACTTTAGATTTTCTAAATTATCAAATCGGGGGCTGGAAATAAAAAATATTTTTCGAAAGATTCACATCCGCCTTGTAAAGACCTTTCAAACGAGCCCAAACTCGGGCAGCCTGCTCCCACGGGTCAGGAATACAGACCTTGTACTGATCATGACAGATATAGCGGCGGCCATCTTGTAAAGTTTTCAACTCGTATATCTCCACTCCTGGTCGAGCTACAACAGCCGGACTTTCTCCAAGAACTTTGTCTTACCTAACTCTACATAACGCACTGGAATCTGGGTCTACCTAGAGTAAATTCTCAAAATTGAAAATTCATCTTCCTTTTAGAAGACACAGACAAGGAGAAAAGTTTGACACTAATCTCGCTTAAATCTGACCAGGGAAGGCGGAGTTATACCCATCCAAAGATACGGCCTCCATCTTGCACCGCCATATTGGATAAACTCAAACCACCATAACTCGGCAACCAAAGGTCGTAGAGACTAGCGGTGTTCGGTGAAGTGTAGAGCAACCAGAGACCCATCAGCCCTGCGACAGAAATTGACTCTACATAGAGCCATAGAGTTCAGAAACCTTATTTCCTGGACTTTTCTGATTTTCACTACCAAACTTTACTTAAACTAACCTTACCCAACCAAACCCAATTAAACCGTAACATGTCGCAATCGAGTGGCACGTCAAAAGGGACCTCGTTAAGGCTGAAAAGCTCTGAGCCTCCAGCCAAGAAGACAGAGCCCACAGGGAAAAAGGTACTCACCTGGCAAATCCAAGACCCATCACTGCTCGCAGACAGCGATAGCGACTCGTCAAACATTCTCCCCAGCCGATCCAGCCGGGAGTCACTGAACGAGGCAACCCAGACACTAGCTACCCTACCAGCTACGGCCAACCGGCTGTTCCAAGAAGCAAAAGAGCAGCTGGAACAGTCAGGCAACATTAAGACGACCATAAAAGAAAAGGTGCTGGAAAACCTGGGTGGGATATATGAGATTGTCCTTCGCCTCAATGAATCCAGACAATCCCTCCACCTGCAACTGGAAAAGATGAAGGCCCACATGGCAAGCATGCTCATGAACAGGGAGAAGGAGCACTCGCTACAAATTAAGAACCTAGCGGATGAAGCCAGGAAGGCCGATGCCAAGCCGGAGATCAAAGAGATCCTTGCCGAGGTCAAGTCCGTGCGTCAAATAATTACATTTGACGTACTGGACATGTTGACCAAGGCAAGTCAACAACAGCATCACCAGCAGGCTGCGGCCCTCAATAAACAGCTCCAGGACACTGGAAAAAAACTGGCGGATTTAATCGAGGACTCAAAAAGGCAGATGAGTTATGCCGAGGCAACCGCCAGCGTTAAAGAGGCTCCCAAAACCACGGCATCTACGAACTACTCAATCATAGTGTCATCATCAGACGACAAAGATACGAGTGAGGACGTAATTGCCAAGGTCCGGGGAGCCGCTGACGCCCGTAAGACCGGAGTCAACGTCGACCGCGTGAGAAAGGCCAGGAACCAGAAGGTCGTCATCAGCTGCTCCTCAAAAGACGCAATAGAAAAGCTCAAGACCAGGTTGGGGGGTGTCCCAAAAATAAAAGTAGATGACGCACAAAACGGGGACCCGCTCATCATTATAAAAAACGTACTTAATTATGATAAAGACGAAGACATAGTTGAGTCCCTAAAACAGCAGAACCGCCACCTGGTTAGTGACATCTCACCAGAGAACTTCAGGGCTGTGGTAAAATACCGTAGACGGACAAGGAACCCGCACGAAGGTCACGTCATCCTACAGGTCTCCCCACAGCTCTGGACGGCACTTACCCACGCTGGAAAACTCCATATTGACCTTCAGAGGTGTGTAGTCATGGACCAGTCTCCGTTGATCCAATGCACAAAGTGTCTGGGATACGGTCATGGCCGTAAATACTGTAAGGTGCAGGCAGACAGCTGTAGCCACTGTGCGGGAAACCATCTCAGAGCAGACTGCCCCCTGTGGACGGTAGGAGATCACCCGACCTGTGTTAATTGCCAGCAGGCTAAGATGGAAAGACTGGATCACTCTGCCTTCGCCGAGGAATGTCCCATCCGCAAACGCTGGGACGCCATAGCTAGATCCGCCATAGCTTACTGCTAAGGGCGTCCCAAAGACCATTACCGTCTTTCAAACCAACCTGCAAAGGAAAAAACTGGCAACACAAGAATTAGTTAAAGACGCCCAAGAACAAAAAGTAGACATCTCCCTGGTTCAGGAACCATATGTCGGCGGAGCAGGAGAAATGGGGGCATATGCAGGAGTCCGGATTATACAAACAACCCGCCTAAGAACGAAACCAGTGAAGGCGACGATCTTAGTATTCAACCCCAATATCCAAATTCATCAGGACCCAACAGCCCAGACAGAAAATATTGTGGGAATATCAATACTCACGGAAAATGGACCCTTAAACATCATCTCTATTTACTTGGAAGTGGACAAACCTGTTGAGGAGGTCCCGCGGTCGTATGGCGGGAATAAATATATAATGGACTGTATTTAATATTGATCTATTTTCACACTGTACAGATGAATATAATATAAGGTGATGTGAAAAATAAAGATGTGCGCGCGCGTGGTTGCGTCTCGTCACTCTCGTTCACTCGTTGAGTCCCGTGCAGAGAGGTACATGTCGCGTGCCCCCCTCCGCGCACCTCAGAGACATAGCCGCAGCGCCAGCCTCTTGTCGGTGGCATGTTAAGTAATCTTAACATACTCCCCCCGTTGAAGAGTCTTCAACATTGTTTTTAGTGTCAACTGGAAGTGGACAAATAGTATTGAAGGTCCGCCGAATGATACCTTTGCGTGTACGAATGTCGGCTACTCTTGTAATGCCATCTCTTCCAGGTAGCACCCGCACTATTCGTCCTAAAAGCCACAGTAAGGGCGGTAGCCCCTTGTCTTTTATGACGACTAAAGTTCCCTCCTTCAGCATCCCCGACGACTTGCGCCATTTAGTCCTCTCCTGTAGCCATAGGATGTAATCATTAGAGAAACGTATCCAGAAATGTTGTTTGAGGTACTCAATTCGGCGAAATCGTTGCAAATGGCTGATGTGGAGATGTTCAATCTGTGGATGTGGCAGCATGATTAAAGATCGTCCAATTAGAAAATGGGCAGGAGTTACGGGTGTTAAGTCGGAGGGGTCATGAGACAGAGGAGTAAGGGGTCTGGAGTTAAGAATGGCTTCAACTTGTATTACACAGGTAACCATCTCTTCGAAGGTTAAATGAGTCAAACCTAAGATGCGCTTGAGATGATGCTTAGTCGATTTAACGGCTGATTCCCACAATCCACCAAAATGTGGAGTGTATGCAGGTATGAATGAAAAGTTGATGCCTGGATCAACATCATGGAAGTTAAAGTCCTGTGAAAGAAGTTTTGATAATTCACTGAAAGCGCCGACAAAAGTAGTGCCATTGTCGGAAAAAACGTTACGTGGTTTGCCCCGGCGAGCAATAAACCTACTCATAGCAGCAAGAAAGGCTTCCTTCGTTAGGTCTGACACAAGTTCCAAGTGGATAGCTCTTGTTGCCAAGCACACAAATATGCAAATAAAACATTTGTTTACTCTACAACCTCTACCCTTTCGGTCAGCAATCAGGATTGGCCCAGCGTAATCAACACCTGTATTCAAAAATGGAAATTCTAAATGCAGTCTTTGCTCTGGTAGGTTGCCCATGAGGGGCTGGACGGTGCTAGCCTTAATCCTACAGCATTTAACGCATTCATGTACCACCTTTTTTGCCAAGTTTCTACCCCCGAGAGGATAATAATGCTGTCGGATAGTGGTAAGTAAAAGCTGTGGTCCAGCGTGCAAAAGACGAAGGTGAAACATTTTAAATATCAGTTTGCAAATATTGTGTTTACTGGATAAGAGAATGGGGTGCTTTACGTTATAGTCATAAAATGAATTGTTTAATCTACCACCTACACGTAGTAGATTATGAGAGCTATCTATAAATGGTGACAATGCTAAAAGTTTATTTTTAGATGGCAACTGTTTGCCTAGCACGAGTAGTTTATACTCTTCAGGAAATGATTCCTGCTGATTTACTCTTAATAAAAGGTTTAAGGAGTTGGTTAATTCCATGTGTGTAAGTGAACTACGCTCTAATGATTGCTTTCTGCAGTTGTTTAGAAATCGCAGGACATATGCCATCACACGTTGCAGTTTATTAAAATTAGAGAACTTGTTGCATACCAAAGAAATAGGATTAATAGTAGATTTTAAAGTATGATATGATATGATATGATATGCTTTATTGTACCACAAACAAATGGAATATATAAAAAACAACAACACATAAAAGATGAATTAGTACAAAAGGCGGCCTTATTGCTAAAGAGCAATCTCTTCCAGGCAACCTTTGGGTAGAGGACACGAAATATGAAGGTGGGTATTTAGGTACAGCACAGTACAGGATAATATAATATAATATAGTAAAATAAAATATTATGAACCATATATACATACATATTCATACATACACACATATATACATACACATACATACATATACACATATATATATACATATATACATACATACACTTACTTATATAAATAAATAATTATATAAATAATGTACACTACATACATTACATACATTACATTTAAGAAAGCTTATGTTATGACTTTGTGAAGGGAAAGTAGGAATTTAGGTAGAAGTCAGGGAGTTAAGATAATGTTCCTTGACCTTTGTTTTAAAAGATGCCTGGGACTTTGCACACTTAATGGAATAGGGCAAGGAGTTCCATAAACGAGCAGCTTGAACTGTGAAGGAATTTGAGTAGAAAGAGGAAGAGTGGGGAGGAATTTTTAGGGTTAAGTTATCCTCAGAACGAAGGGAACGTTCGTGTGACGCACCCAAAAATATAAAACGTTCTTTGAGGTAGGAAGGGGTAGTGGGATTGAACAGTATGGAATAAAGAGTATTTAGGATACGAGCATTCCTGCGAAGGCGAATCGGGAGCCACTTGAGTTTAGCACGAAAATGGGAAACGTGGTCATATTTGCGGAGACCAAAAATGAATCGGATACAGAAGTTCTGTAGGCTCTCAAGTTTGTTTAATAGCTCCTCACTTATGTCGACATAGCATATGTCGGCATAATCAAGAATTGGTAAGAGGAGACTTTGTGCAAGAACAGTTTTGGTGGAAATGGGGAGAAAGTTTCGCAACCTGCTCAAAGATGCAGCAGAGGCAAAAACTCTCCTGCTAACTTCGGTTACATGAGGACCCCATCGAAGATACCGGTCCAATGTAACACCCAAACTGATAACGGAGTTACTATACGGAATAATAATGTTATTAAATACTAAGCCTGGGAGTTGGAGAAAATCAATTTTGGTTAGAAGCTTTGAGCTACCAATAATGATAGCTTGGGTTTTGGACGGCTTGATATGCAGCCCATGGTAATTACACCATCTGTGTATGATCTGCAGATCTGTATTAATCCGACTGATAGCAAGTGGGAGTTCCGATACACTAGAATGTGTGTATATCTGGAGATCGTCTGCATACAAATGGTAGAGAGAGGATAAGCTTAGATTTATTGTATTTATAAACAAAGAAAATAGCAAAGGAGATAACACGCCACCTTGCGGAACACCGGCATTGACTTGTAGCCACTTAGAACATGAGTTCCTTGCGGAAACTCTTTGCCGGCGTCCATACAAGTAACTATGAAACCAGTCAGTCGCCGCAGGAGATATGTTAAGAGAACTAAGGATAGCCAGCAGAATATCAAAGTCCACAGAATTAAATGCGTTACTAAAATCAAGCAACGTTAATACCGTGACCTGTTTATTGTCCATGCTTTCTCGTATATCATCAGTTATCTTGACTAATGTAGTGGTCGTACTATGACCAGGACGGAAACCAGATTGGAAAGGATTTAAGAGATTATATTTCGTGAGAAAACTACTTAATTGTTGGTGGACAAGACGCTCAAGCACTTTGGATAGGAAAGGGAGTATAGATATAGGACGGTAATCGGAAAAGGCGGATGCATTTCGTTTTTTGGGTAATGGTATAATCTGAGCGCCTTTCCACAAGCTTGGAAAACTATTGGTGTTAATGGAATTATTGAAGATAGAGGTTAAGACGGGAATTAAAATAGGAAGTAGGGGAGTGATCATCTTACGACTAATACAGTCAGAACCAACAGCATCGGATTTAATAGCCAAAATGTTCTTCTTAACATCACTTTCAGAGAACTGACTTAGAAAGAATAAAGGAATGTCAGGAGTTTGGCAAGTAGAAATATGATTTATCGTTTTTACTTTAATTGCATTATCAATTGCAACAGAATTTGAAAAATGCTTATTCATGCAGTTTAAATCTAAATTACCTACATTAACATCTTGACGTGTTTTGCCAACTCCTAATGACTGAAGAAAATGCCACACCCTTCCGGAGTCTTTTTCTTCTATGACCGATTTGTAGATATGGCGACGTTGTTTGTCTCTACACAGTTTGTTACATCGATTTCGAATTACAACATATTTCTCCCAATTGCTATCACTCGAGTCGTGGACATACTTTCCCTTAGCTTTGTGCTTCTTCTCCTGTATTTTTTTAATTTCTGGTGTAAGCCAAGGCGCAGGGAGGTGTTTAACACGAACCGGGCGTATCGGTGCATGCGTATCATAGAGTGCTGTAAGTGAGGCATTTAACAAATCTACTTGATCATCCACACAGCTAGTATTCAAAACATTGGACCAGTCAATCTTGGAGGCATCCTCCTGTAAGCGAGCCAGATCCATACCACCAAAATTGCGCTGCAGAAGTATTCTAGATTTGGCCTTAGGGGGCTTAATCTTGTATGAGAGATAGATAAGGTTGTGATATAAAAATTCATATGCAGAGCATTGTCCATGCTTTTCGATGTAATCAATAGAAGAAACAATAGATAAATCAAGGAGCGAAGGAGAACAATTTGGGGAGAAATGAGTAGCAAGTGAAGGAAGGATATGTAAGTTTGCTCCATTAATTAAAGATTTGAGACGAGATGATCGGTGATCGTTTTTAATTAAGCACGTGTTGAAGTCACCCATTATTATTGTGTGACTGTAGGATGGTGTTAACTGTTGAAGTATGAGTTCAAACTCCACAAAATAGTTAACAGTAATGCTTGGGCTGTAGAACACACCAAGAAGTAATTTTGTGTGAGAGAGAACCACCTCGACAAAAATGTACTCCGCTTTACCACCAGTTTGAGAATTAGAAGAACTTATAACAGAGAAAGGAATGTGAGAACGAAGATAGATTGCAACACCACCACCAGTCCGATCGACACGATCATTACGAATCAAATGGAATCCGGGTATAGAGTAAGAGATAGAAGGCAGACATGGCTTAAGCCAAGATTCAGAGACTAGTACTGAATGAATGTTTTTGCTTTGAAAGGCGGACAGTAAATCAGGGTAATGTGCAGGAATGCTCTGAGCATTTATGTGAGTAATGTTGAAATTTTGTGGGACATTTGAAAATTTGGAATCGAGATTATCAGCTAAAGAAGGAATACTGTGGAAACTGTCTTCACTGTTCGCTTCCTCAGACGAGGATAAAAGGGACATAAATGAATCGTCATGGCTTAAAGTCATTGAGTAATAGGTAAATAAATAAATGTATATAGTAATAAACAAAAGTAAGAAAATATGTATAAATGTAGTTGCTTAATATTATAAATATATTTAGAAATAAAATAATCAATACTACACTTTATGTATATAATAAAGCAAAATAATCTAAATAAAAATTATATTACAGCTATATTACAATGTATATTCAATTTAAATTAAACAAAAAATAACAAATATATATATAAATATATATGTTATACTAAAATGCCATTTACCCGCCAGCTGCATAAAAAAGAAAACTGTAGGTAAATATTCACGTTAATTTGAGAAAGCAGAAAAAAAATAATTTAAAAAAAAATAAAAAAGAAACATCATTTAAAGGACACCTGAATTTAAAACGAATCTAAATATATACAATAATGCTATAGACATTGGTAAGTAGTATATAAAAGTTGGTAGTTACTGTTGTGGAATTAGTCAAAGACATGAATGACAGCCTGGCATCCAGAGCAGACCAACAAAACATTTATCACTATTAGCTGTCAATACAAGAAATAACAATTGTCAGTTTGTAATAAATAACAATTTCTGATGTGGAAATAAATATAAAGTAAATAAGAAATATAAACATTTAGTAAAAACAGAATACGAGTGACGTTTGGATAAATAAAAATAAAATACTTATTCATATGAAAATATTACAATAATAACTACTACTGACACAGTGATAACGCAGTGATACTGAAACTTACTTTCTAGTAATTCTACGTGAAAAGATGTTATTATTTCTTGTGAGTACGATTTATCTTGACAATGTGAGTTAGGAAATGATGGCCACAGGGACGAGTCTCGATGAAGAAATTGCGGTCCTCTCCACCACATGGACGAAGTAAGCAATTTGTCGGCACTAAGTCCACGCGAAGCGAGGTCCGCGGGGTTTTCTTGAGAAGGTACATAGCGCCAAGGCAATTCCCCTACAGAATCTTGGATCTCAGATACGCGATGACGAACAAAGACCTTTAGTTGCGTAGATGGCATAGATAGCCAACCCAAAACTACAGTAGAGTCACACCAAAAAGTTACTTGATCGAAGCGTAGTGTAAGTGACTGACGAATCTTAGAATATAGCCTTGTACTTAGTAGGGCTACACAAAGTTCTAGTCGAGGGATGGTAGCTGGCTTGATGGGAGCAACTTTGCTCTTTGCAGTCAGAAGAAGTACGTGAACTTTTCCGTCCTGCGAAACACTGCGAACATATACACAAGATCCATAGGCTTTCTCGGAAGCATCAGCAAATATGTGCAATTGTAAAGATTGGGGTGATTCACATAGAACCCATCGCGGTATGTTAAATGCATTCAACATGGGTAAAGTATGTTGGAAATTATTCCAAGCAAGTTGAATGTTTCCAGCGACTGGTTCATCCCAGGAGCATTTTGAAAGCCAAAGTTTTTGCATGATGATTTTGGCCTCCACTACACAAGGAACCACCAAACCTAAAGGATCAAAAATTTGTGCTATTATTGACAAAATTTGACGTTTAGTGGCTTTGTCGATTGGTATGTTAGGTAAGTTAATGATAAATGACAACAAATCGCTAGAACAACGCCAATTAAGCCCTAGGGTCTTGGAAGTCTCCTGAAGACTTAAATATACTATTTCGGAGTGCTTAGAGTCCGTACATAAAGCTTGCAACACCTCTGGAGAGTTGGATTGCCATTTTCGGAGATTATATTTCGCAGAGTGAAGAGTAGCTAAGACTTGACGACACTTTAGTAGCACTTCTGAAACAGACGAATCACCCGACAAATAGTCATCAACATAAAAATCATGTTCTATGGTAAAACGTAAAGTGGGGTTCAAGCATCCCCTCGCTAATTGGATTAAGCTTCTAGTCGCTAAAAACGGCGCCGATGCTGTACCGTAGGTCAACGTATTTAATGTATAGCTCTGCAAAGGCAAAATGGGATTGGCTCTCCATAAAGTTTTTTGTAGACTTCGGTGATCATTTTTAACAATCGTTTGTCTATACATCTTCTCTATATCGGCGCTGACTGCTATTTTATGTTGCCGAAATCGAAGCAAAATTGATAATAAATCATCTTGTAGTGTTGGACCAACCATTTGAATGTCGTTGAATGACTTGCCTGAGGTTGTTTTGGCGGAAGCATCAAATACAACTCGAAGTTTTGTGGTGAAACTGGACTCTTTCAAAACTCCGTGATGTGGTAAATAATATGAAGGGGTTCTTGGTTCATCGCGACAAATAGACATGTGCCCTAACTTAATATATTCATTCACGAACTCAACGTACATATGTTTATAATTTGGGTCTCTAGAAAAGCGTCGTTCTAGAGACAGAAATCTTTGTTTAGCTATTTTAAATGAATCGCCAAGAGCATTAGGAGACTTTTTAAGAGGGATGTTTACTACAAACCGACCATCTGAATTACGACTAGTAGTATCAACAAAACGTTGTTCACAAGCTCGCTCCTCAGCTGTGAATTTATGTTTGGAATCAATCGAATCCAGTTCCCAAAAACAAGTTAAGTCTGTATATAAATTATCAGTAAGCATACACAATTGTGGGGCGGAATTCGATTGATGAAAAACTCCTGAAATAAGCCAACCTAACTTTGATTCGAACAAAGATGGCATGTTTTTACCTAGAGCAATGCGATTCGTGCCTATAATGCCCCAGAATACTTCCGCACCTACAAGTATGTCTATCGATGACGGAATGTAGAATTCGGGGTCGGCAAGACGAACGTTCTGAGGTATACGTATTTTGCTAGGACTAACAAAGGTACTTGGGACTGATGTTGATATCTTTGGCAAAACGAAACAGTCAATAGCTATTTTGTAATCACTATTAAGTGATTTTAATGAAATATGACATCCTAGTGAAGAAGTAGAAGATAATTGGTTAATACCTATAATCTTCGAGTTGGCATCGTAGGTAGGAATGTGAAGCTTACGCAAAAAATCCTCAGCGATGAAATTTGCTGTACTCCCGTTGTCCAATAAAACTCGTGCTGTGTGATGGTTACCCTTGCCGTCCACCACTCGCACCAGTGCCGTGGAAAGGAACACGACTTTGGGTGAGGCGGAGTGATTTGCTGATAATGCAATATTTTGTGTATTAGAGTCAGTGTCATGATCATGTAGTAAAGTGTTGTGTTTTTTAACACAATACTTACAATGTCCTAATTTACAATTTCTAACATTATGACCTGGTCTTAAACAATTTATACAAATATTAAAACTAATAGCCTTTTTCATGCGATCTTGTACTGAAAGGCTTCGAAACTTATCACAAGCAAATATAAAGTGGTCTTGCTGACATAAATGGCAAGATATTTTGCGCGATTTGTCTTCAGTGTGAGCTAAGAAACTTTTACTTTTGCTACTAATATTATGACTAACATAATTAAACCTTGATGACTTTGACTCCTCAAGAGTTTTAAGCAAGTCTGCTCTATTACTTAGAAAGGTAACAAAAATACTTAACGTTGGAGGATCAGATAATGAGTTCCTGTGCTCCTCCCACTCGCGGTTTGTCACCTGATCGAGTTTGTTGGTCATTATGTATATAACGAGAGTGTCCCAGTACTGGACAGGTTGACCAAGGGTTGACAACGCTCTGAGATTTTTATTCGTTGTATCGATGACATGGCGTAATGACTTACTGGATTCAAGTTTGATAGGCTGTAAATTGAAGAGAGCTTGAACATGGTTGTTGACAAGTAGTCTTTTATTGTCATACCTCTCACAGAGCAACCTCCAGGCAGCGTCATAATTGTCTGATCTGAAGTCAAAGTTGTCCACGACAAGAGAAGCACTGCCCTTTAGAGAAGCACGTAGATAGTGAAGTTTGTTAGTATTATCAATACTATCGTTATTATGAATTATTGAAGTAAAGGTATCCCTAAACTCTAGCCAATCCTGATAACTGCCGGAAAACTTGGGTAAATCAATTTTTGGCAAACGTATGTTGCTTAGCTTGTGTGTGTGATTAGAACTTTTAACGTCAACCTCAGATTCTGCGCGACGGCTGCGCGCACTGCTTATAAGCTGTCGAGCAGTAGCCACCAATTTGTAGTACTGCCTTTCGAAATCCTCGCGTTCAGCATATTGCTCTCCGGGGTCATCCATCAAAGCTTCCATGTTCATCTGTAACGCGTCATATTTTTCGTATAAGCCTTCAAAAATGTTAAGACGGTAATCGATTTCAATGACTTGAACATCACTTAAATTTTCACAGGACTTAGCTATATTTAAATAAGCTGAAAACTGTGTAAGCTTGGCTTTGATTGAAGCGTTTTTTAGTTAAGCTTTTGGCATCAGACATATTAAGCGCAATTGATTGAAGTTCAAGTATAATAAAGCCAGAAATAATAAAATAATTGATATCTTAAAGTAAGTGCCTTACAGAAAGGTGAAAAAGAACAAAATAATTTATTGCTATTTAATAATGCCAGGCGCTGTATAATAAAAGGTATTCAAATAACACTACTTACCTTTAATAAATTGCTTAAATACAAAATTAGTAACATAAGCTTAATTGGGATGATTAAATAATGATGAATTTGAATTAACTAATGAACGAACGAATGAATAGATGAAATGTGTCTAATACAAAGTTAAAAGTTCAAATCACAGGATTACCCGCAATTTTAATGGAAATTAAATTGTATAAATCACGTTATTATTGCGAAAAATAATAACGTTGTTGAAGTAAATAACTGAATGAAATGACAAAATGGATATGAAGTGAAGTAAAGAAAGGAACAGGATCGATCTTACGGTTTTTCTGGAGCAAACCACTATGTTGATGTGACGTGGAGATGTTGATGTTCTCAATGCACGACCACAATCTGAACATATAAATCGTTTCCAATAAAGATGCTTCGTATCCGCAGGTCTGATAAAAGTAAAGTAGCTTTTCGGCAACTCCTTTTCGGTTCAAATCTTGAAGGTAGAAGGACCAAATGTTGAGGAGGTCCCGCGGTCGTATGGCGGGAATAAATATATAATGGACTGTATTTAATATTGATCTATTTTTACACTGTACAGATGAATATAATATAAGTTGATGAAATAAATAAAGATGTGCGCGCGCGTGGTTGCGTCTCGTCACTCTCGTTCACTCTCGATCCTCGTTGAGTCCCGTGCAGAGAGGTACATGTCGCGTGCCCCCCTCCGCGCACCTCAGAGACATAGCCGCAGCGCCAGCCTCTTGTCGGTGGCATGTTAAGTAATCTTAACAAACCCATGGATCCGTACCTGGAAATCCTAGAAGACATTATCTGCCAAAATAACAAGAAGAACCTGATTATCGGAGGTGATGTTAATGCCTGGAGCCCGTGGTGGGGAAGCAGGAAAGAGAACCACCGAGGAGCCGAACTGACGGATTTCCTAGAGGCTGCAGATCTTCACGTTTTCAACGTGGGACAGGTGCCCACGTTTGAGACCGTAAGAAATGACAGACTCTACACCTGTAGGGTTGACGTCACCACTTGCAGCCTGGACATACTAAGCAAGATCGACAACTGGAAGGTCGAAACTGATATCACTAGTTCAGATCACAACTGTATATCATTTTCGATCAACCAGCCAGTCAAAATCCAAGGAACCAGAAGCACCACCAGGAGATATAACACCAGGAAGGCAGACTGGAAAACATTTAGTAAGGAACTGGAGAAGAAAATGCACGAGACCGGCATTACAAGAGAGTACATAAGTAAAATCAAAACACCCTACGAGCTAGAAACAACAATAAAAAAGTACTCTAAAATCATCGAGGAAACTTGCGTCATCACTATACCTGGAGCTAAATCTAAAACCAACACTGTTTTCCCATGGTGGAACGGAAAGCTAACACACCTCCAGAAGGCCATGAGGACCCTAAAAGGCAGGATACGTTGCGCGGCACCAAAAAGGAAGAACCTAGTCATCGAAGAGTATCTCAAAAGTAAGACGGAAATCGAAGAAGAAGCCAAAAACGCACAAACACTTAGTTGGAAGAACTTCTGCACCAAACAGGAAAAGGAATCCATGTGGGACTCCATATATAGAATTATTCGATCCACGCACAAAAAGTATGACGACCTGCCTCTTATCAGGGACGGGAACCCACTGGACCCCAAGGAATCTGCCCAACATCTCGCCGATATATTCTTCCCTGAAGACAAAACAAGTGGAGAAGGACCTGCACACCGGGAAGTTAGAGAAAACGCTGAAAAAGAACTAGGACTAGGTAATGATGACCCACTATTTACGTTAACGGAGCTCAACACGGTGGTTAAAACATTTGGCGACCGCAAAGCACCGGGCCCAGATGGCTTTACAGCTGACATCTGCAGGGAAGCTATAAACAGGAAGCCACTAGTATTCCTTGAGATTCTGAACAAATGCCTACAGACCTCTCACTTCCCGATCCCCTGGAAAGAGGCTGCTGTGATAGTTCTAAGGAAGCCCGGAAAGAAGGACTATCACAGCGCCAAATCCTACAGGCCGATCGGACTCCTCCCCATCCTGGGCAAAATTCTTGAGAAGATGCTAACACGACGCTTAAGATGGTACCTTCTGCCACAATTAAATACTAGGCAATATGGCTTCACGCCTCAGCGAAGTACGGAGGACGCACTCTACGACCTCGTGAACTATATTAAGGAAAAGGTTAAAGCTAAAGAGATAGTACTTGTAGTATCACTGGACATAGAGGGTGCCTTCGACAGCGCCTGGTGGCCAGCCATCAAACTCCAGCTAGTGAAGAAAGGCATCCCTAAAAACCTCTTTAAACTGGTGTGCAGCTACCTAGAAGATAGAGCAGTTACAATAAAATACGCTGGAGAAGAAGCTAAAAGGTACACGTCAAAAGGGTGTGTGCAAGGGTCGGTCGGAGGCCCGCTTTTCTGGAATGTTCTTCTAGACCCTCTCCTCAACGAGCTGGAGAGAATGCGTATTCATGGCCAGACTTAAGGATTGTGGAAAACGCGAAGCTGTACGAAGTCAAACGGGGACGGCCACTGGAACACCTAGGAGAAGAATACAGCCTGGAACGCAGAGCGGAGGTCATTAAACAAGAACACCCTACCAGGCGGACGACCGCCGACTACACCTGCCTGGAGGACATCAGCCATGAAACCATAGCCGAACATAACATCGTTGGAAGAAACATTTTTACGGATGGAAGCAAAATCCAGGGCAGGGTGGGGGCGGCCGTCACAGTCTGGTTAGATGGGACTGAAACACTCACCAAGAGACTCCGCTTGGCAGATCACTGCTCTGTGTTCCAGGCGGAAATGCTGGCCATAAAAACAGCAACGGCCATGATAATAAAGAGAAACTGGCAGCACTCCAATATATTTACAGACTCAAGATCATCGCTGGAATCTCTGAACAGCGAACCCCTGACACACTCACTTGCCAACAAAATTCTAAAAAATATTACAGAAATTACAAATAGCGGAAAACATGTGAGGTTCTTTTGGATCAAGGCACATGTGGGTGTGCAGGGGAACGAACGAGCCGATGAGCTGGCCAAAAGTGCAGCTCTATACGTCAAAAAGAAAACAGACTATGACAACTTCCCAACATCGTACGCAAAAAGAATAATTTATTTATTTATTTATGTACCAGATTTGATGAAAGTAAAAATACAAAAGGAAAGAAAATAATACATTGGATTAGCTTATCTCTAAAAAGAGATCTCTACCAGCTACCCGTGAGAGTGAATGAGATGATTTTAAAGGGCAGAAATAGGTACACACATATATAAACTTATGACCTAAACAATTTATATAAATATATATAATAAATAATTAATTAGACTAAATAAATGTACCAATAATACACATATATAAGTATTATTAGTATTAATATAAAATATAACGACAAACGACATATACCTGTAATAAATACATAAATATATATAATTTTATATCTGGGAGAGATACAAAAGCTTTAATCTTCGTTTGAAAGACAAGACTGATGGGCTACTTTGAACGTGACTAGGTAGGGAATTCCATAACCGCGCTGCTTGTATAGTGAAGGATTTGGAGAAAGAAGTTGAATTGAAAAACGGGACATCAAAGGTTTTTGGTTTGACACAGGAACGTATGGGACGACTACTTGGTGATGACAGATGAAATCGTTCGTATATATAAAGGGGAGCTAGATTAGTAAATATTTTATACAGCGCGGTTAAAACATGCATATTCCGGCGAAGGCGAATAGGGAGCCACTTAAGTTTACGTCGGGAATCTGAGATATGATCAAACTTGCGCAATCCGAAGATAAACCGAATGCACAAGTTTTGAAGGCGATCTAATTTATTAAGCAGCTCCTCACTAGCATCCAAGTAGCAAACGTCGGCATAGTCGAGAATGGGTACTAGGAGGGAATGTGCTAGCAAAATTTTCGTTTTCAAGGGAAGGAAATTCTGCAGACGCTTAAGGGAATGGATAGACAAGTGCACTCGTCGACTTGTATCATTGACTTGTGCAGTCCATGATAAGTGCTTGTCCATCGTCAGACCCAGATTTTTTACAACATCCGAAAAAGAAATCATTGAATTGTTGTAAATTACTTTAGGGAGCTGGTTAAGATGTACTTTATTCTGAAGATATTTGCTACCAATGAGAATGGCTTGTGATTTTTGGGGATTAATAATGAGACCGAATGACTCAGTCCATTCTTTTATTAAGTCAAGGTCCTTATTTATTTCTTCAATGGTAGTATTGATATCTTTTAGTGTAGTATGTCTGTAAAGTTGTAAATCGTCTGCATAGAGATGGTAGTGAGAAGAAATTATTTTAGTGATTTCATTAATGAAAATGGAAAAGAGTAAGGGTGATAAAACGCCGCCCTGAGGGACGCCGGCAGAGAGAACAGCCCAATCAGAAGATGATTCATCAGAGCATGTAATCTGACGACGACCGTACAGGTATGTGTGAAACCAGTTAATCACGGGTGGAGATATGTTAAGACTGCGAAGAACCCCAAGTAATATATCAAAGTCTACCGAATTAAAAGCATTGCTGAAGTCAAGAAGGACAAGAATGGTGAGCTTATGGTTATCCATAGCAAACCTGATGTCTTCGGTAACTTTCAGCAAAGCTGTTGTCGTACTATGAGCAGTACGGAAACCTGATTGAAATGGACTAAGGAGGTTGTTACGGTTCAGGAAATTTGATAATTGCGTGAATACAGCTTTTTCAAGGACTTTGGACAGGAAAGGTAAGATAGATATTGGACGAAACTGTGAGGGAGAACTGGGATTAGTTGTTTTGGGTAGTGGCATGATATGTGCTAATTTCCAGGGAGATGGGAAAGAGTTGGCTGTTAAAGAGAAGTTAATGATATGTGTTATAACAGGCAATAAGACGTCGATAATAGGAACTATCATGTCACGGCTAATTTGGTCGTTACCCATAGCTTTGGAACTTATATTTAAAATTGCTGTCTTAACATCACACTCCGTGATTTCTCTAAAGGAAAAGCTATCACAGATAGGTGGGGTGGTCGTATTTAATTTGTTTAAGACTGAGTTTTTCAAAGAATCGGAGAGGTTTAGCGGAGAAGACGAGAAATAGTGATTAAGACAGTTTAAGTCAACTAAATTATTAGAAGAAGGCAGAGACTTACCCACACCCAGTGACTTGAATAGTCCCCACAATTGTGGAGGCGTAGAATTATTAATAGCAGAGTATATATACCGGCGTTTGGCGTCTCTACACATCCTATTGCAGCGATTTCGTAACTTTTTATATGTGGCAAAAAGTTCATCGGTAGGGTTCTTCTTAAAATTCAACTTTGCTTTATTGCGTTTGTTCATATATTTTTTTATGTCAGCAGAGAGCCAGGGTGCAGGAAAATGTTTTACTTTAATTTTTTTTACAGGTGCGTGAGTATCATATAATTTAATAATAGTTTTGTTAAAAATGTCTACTTTGGAGTCCACTTCCATAGCCAAAAATAAGTCGGACCAATCAATTAATTCGGCGTCGTGGCGCAAGAGTTCCCAATTGATTGTTTTGAGGTTGCGTCGCTGAATCACTTTACCCTTGCGTTTTGGAGAAGAAAGATTGTAACGAAGATAAAGAAGATCGTGATAGGAGAAAGGAGCAGTCATCTGTCCATGTGCTAGCACGTTATGGGAGTTTAAGACCATGATTAAGTCAAGAAGAGACGGTTCAGTGTTGGGTGAGAAATGAGTTTCGGAAAGGGGGAGAATAGAAACGTTGTAGGAATCAAGTAAAGATTTTAGTCTCTTAGACCTAGAGGTGTTTTTGACTAGACAGGTGTTCAGGTCACCCATGATAATTACATGATCATAAGAGGGGGAAAAAGAGTCAAGAATAGTATCAAAATTATTAAAATAATCAACCGTAGGGGAGGGGCTATACATCACACCAAGGAGCAGTTTACTTTGCTGAAGTACGACCTCAAGAAAAAGGTACTCCAAGTTTCCGCAATTAGTAGAAGGTGAAAGACTGATGATTTGAAAGGTAATGTTGTCCTTGATATATATGCACACCCCACCACCCCTTTTTTCAAGACGGTCATTTCGAACCATAGTGAAATTAGGTAGACGGTAAAGTGAGGAAGAGAGAGATGGTTTGAGCCATGATTCAGAAACAAGGATGCAGTCGACTTGGACGTTACTAAATGTTGCTAAAATATCGGAATAGTGTGCCGGTATGCTTTGAGCGTTTATGTGGACAATGTTAAAGCTATTAGAATTACTAGGAAAGATAGAATTAAGTCTGCCATCGATTGAAATAAAATCATTATCTGATGAAGGGTTACTAGTAGTGCTCATGTAGCCATCAGATAAAGGAGAAGATACACAAATATTATTAAGATTAAAACTTGAATCAGACATAATAAAATATTAAAGAAATAAATACGTATAATAATGTATGAAATATTTAAAAATATATATTAATAATCCTATATAATAAAGTAAAATATATTACTATTAATATTCTACACTCACTGGCGTAGTGGGAAAGTATCTTTACAAATAGTTTAAAAATATTATAAGAAAATAGACACAAAAACATTACAATATACTGGTGCAGTTTTTAAACGCTTATTGTATGACTTATGGAAAAATATGACATTGACATTTTTCAAAATGACATTCAATTGATTGTATAATTAACTTTAAACATTAAATTAACATATTGAATGGATTTAAAGAAAAGAAGTGGAATGATCAAGAAGACAAGAAAATAATATTAATAGTTGGAATATTACTGCAAACCAGGCACAGATATAGAATATAAATCACAAGTTCAAAAAACACACACAATAGAGACTAAAGAGACAAAATGCTAAAATAGCATGATTATTAAAGAAAATGTTAATAATTATGAAATCACTTAGCTACAGTTTTAGCAACTCGTCGAGGTCTTGTTGATCTTTGCTCCTGGGTATTCTGAAGTGTAGGAAAGGCTTCCATTAATACTTGCAGCTCCCTCATGGCTTCAACTCTCTTCCGGCTTTTATCTGGCAGAACAACAATGATAACACCGTCTGACGTCCAGGAGTTCTTAATACCAAAATGCCTTCTTGCTTCAACAAAGACTGCTTGTCTGGGTTTTGTTAAGAACTCTGATATTGTGACACCAGAGCCTTTAAAGGCAGTCTTAGCATTCCAAACAACTGATCTCTGCTTCAAGGTTGTGAAGCGAACTAATATCGGCCTTGGTTTGTCCTTTTTTATACCCAAACGGTGACAGACATCAATGTGAGAGATGTCAACATTATCTATCTTCATTTTATGTATTATGTTATGAATGGAGACCTCCGGCTGCTCATTACTGACCTCAGTCATTCCATGAAATAGAAGAACCTTTCTACGAGAGATTACTTCATGCCTATCAAAACCTGCAGAGAGCAGCTGTAACTGTTGTTGAAGCATGGAAAGGGTTTTCCACACAAGATCTTTAAACATTTTATAATCATGAGCCAGTTCAGAAAGGTCCTTATAAGTGTTGTTTTGTGATTGATGTTTAGTGGTAGAAATAGTTTGAGACAATGCCTTATCGAAATTATCCATTCGGGACTGAAATATATTGACAATATCCTCCATGTTTTTTGTGACTTGGCTGTGTAGATCCATTTAGCAATAAAGATGTTAATAAGAGATTGTGTTATAGTGCCAGGTAATGTAGAAAATATTAATATTCAATAATATTTCATATAAAACTTATTTAGTCAATTAATATTCTTTAAAATTTTAATAAAATGGGAGTACAAAATTTTTGGATGTTGTACTTACAGCTACCCGCACAAAAATTTATCTCTGATTATATATATTTATTTATAATCAGAGAAGCAACAATAAAAACTTGGCAAAAAAGATACACTGAAGGAACGACAGCGGAAATAACGAAGACCTTCTTACCTGATGTCCGGAAAGCGTACAAAACAGTCCTAAGCATGAAAATTAGCCCACTACGGACTCAAATCCTGACCAGACACGGAGGCTTTTCAAGCTACCTTCATAAATTCAAGCTAAAAAACAGCCCATCATGTCAATGCAGCCCCGAAGCGGATGAAAATATCCTACACTTGATCACGGAATGCCCTCGATTTGGAAACCTCAGACACGACATCGAGGCTGAACTGGAAACCAACCTGGATATTGACAACCTGCATAAACTACTTCAGGACTGGGGAAAAGGAGAAAAATTCATCCAATTTTGTGAGAAAATAGCTAGAGTAGTTATAAATGAAAATAAAACACCGGAAAAGTAAAAAAAAAAAAAAAAAAATAGGGTATACATATGTATGTGTGTGTGTGGATGTGTGCGTATATGTATGTATATGTGTATGTGTGTATGTATGTATATATGTATATATATATATATTCATTTAATTACCACTATATGTGTATGTTTGTACTATACTTACCTTTTCTTTAACCATGTCAACCTAATTTACTTAGTTATATGTCTACCTAATTTACTTAGTACCATGTCTAATTTACTTACTGTAAATCAATTTGTATATATTATAAGAAATATGCTTCCTTTCGGTATGGTGACCAGAGTGCAGAGTGCATACACAGTACGCTTACCTCGCCTTCCTCTTACCAGTATGATAGATGTACTCACTACTCACTATTCCCTGCATGATAAACTACTTAGTACTCTGGTTACTTAATTAACCGAAACTAAAATTAGACCTAATACTTAACTTCTAATATTAATAAAGAACTATGGGCTGAATAACTTATTACCTACCAAAAAAAAGGACTCCCCCGCCCATGGGGAGGAAAATTTGTATACTAGATAGAGTTTTCTAGTATTTTAAAAAAATAAAAATAAAAATAAATCTTATTTACTGAATCGTACACAATTGGTTAATATTCGCGGCTACAAATCAGCACAATTCACAGTAAACTCAGGTGTTCCTCAGGGTTCACATTTAGGCCCTTTGCTCTTCTTAATATTTGTAAACGATCTCTGTGTAAATTTAAAATCTAATTGGAAATTCTTTGCTGACGATCTTAAGATTTATTGTGTAATTTATGACTTTTCAGATATACAAACTTTACAAGCCGATGTTAACTATATTGTGAATTGGTCTAATTATAATCAAATGTATCTCAACAACTCTAAATGTTTTTTCATAAAATTTTCTCGCAAAACAATATCCCAATCAATTACATATTACATTGATAATTTACCCATACAAGAAGTCCATACCATCCGTGACCTTGACGTTATTCTTGATAGCTCTTTGAGCTTCAGACCACATTATGATCATATTATAAAAAAGTCATCAAAACTAGCCGGATTTATTAACAGACAGTTAAAAATATTCAAGCAACCTAATGTTTCTATTCTTCTATATAACACTTTCGTAAGAAGCATCCTTGAGTATTGTAGTGTGGTCTGGAGCCCTGGTTATCAGGTACATGTAAATAGAATAGAATGTGTTCAGAAAAGGTTCTTTTACCATCTCGCCTATGAAGACAACAAATGTAACTATCTAAATTCTTACGAACAGCGACTTCATTTTTATAAGACATTACCTTTGCATAAACGGAGAAATATACAGGATTTAATATTTTTGCACAAATTAATTCATAACCGTATTGACTCCCCTGATCTATTACAACGCTTATGTTTTTCAATTCCACGTATTAGTAGTCGCTTACAAAACCGCAAAACTTTTTGTCTCCCGAATTCGAGAACAAATTTAGCAAGGCACTCACCAATACATCGCATGTGTTCATCTTATAATAGTATTCGCTTTAAATGGGATATTTTTACCATGAGTTCTTATGCCTCTATACGTAAAATGTTGAATGAATTATTTTAATATTTTTTTTTATTAGACAAATGTATACATTTTATTTTTATTGTTTATTTTATTTTACTAGTTGTTACCGTAGTATGTTGTAGTTTTTAACTAACTGACAATTAAATAATACCTTTAAGGCTTAGATAACCACTTTTAAAGTTCTTAATCAACACTTCATACGAGAAAAAATGCAGTGATTCATAAGATATACAGTGATTCGTCACAACATTTGTCAACTTAAATCACTCTTGACACTGACAGCTATGCGAGGCGTCATTATATATATTGTTAGATGCTATTATATATATTGTTAGATGCTACAAGAAGCAGTTAGCAACAACAGCAGAATGTGTTAATCATTAGATTCAATATTTGATTGTGAATATCCAGAAATGAAATTCATGTGAGTACATTTGAACCGCTCTCGTGTTACTCATTCCTAGTAATAATTCCTCTCCAAAATGTATCATCCTAGAGTTAATAATCAACGGGAATCTGCATCGCAGCACACCCGTAAGCGTAGTATAGATATTAATAGACATTTAGATAATAATTATATGTTAAATAACTAAAATAATATACATTTTAATATGGCTCAAGATCCGGATAACGTTTACAAAACCCTTAGGGTCGTATCTGAATGCGATGGGAACCTTAATGTTTTAACCAGATTTATTAGTATTTGTGACCAAATTATTACTCAGTACTTAACTAATTCGCCCGGTAATGATTGTGCTTATGAAACGTTATTCTTGATAAAAGAACCGGTACTGCCGCTGCTACCATTAATTCTAATGGTATTCCCGATAGTTGGTTAGGAATTAACACATCCTTAATAAATATTTTTTCTGATCAACGGGACGAAACGGCCGTATACAACGATCTCTCACTAGCCGTGTAAGGAAATAAGACACCTCAGGAATTCTATGACCATTGGCAAACGCTATTCAGTATGATAATAACTTAATAATAGCCTTTATTTAACAATCTCACAAATATCTTACTTAACCTATTCCATACTTATCATTACATTACATTTTTATAAATAAATATCAAAACATATTATATTATATATCTGACACCGGTACGTGGAGATTGTCTTGCTGTCTAGCATAGGCCTCCCCCAGAGTTTACCACCAACTACGGTTCTGTGCTTGTCTTGACCAAGCAATGCCCGCGATTTTTATAATGTCGTCCTCCCATCTTCGGCGTTGTCTCCCTCTCTTTCTTGATGATAATAACTTGATGATAATACCTTATGTTACATTAAATGAAACTTTATTAACAACAATTGAGGCTAAACGTGACTCATATAAAAAGTGACTAAACAGGCATTTGTACGTGGCTTAAAAGGGCCTTTGGGGTCGCGAATTCGGTGTATTCGCCCGGATACTATTGAAAAAGCTATTGAATACGTTCAAGAGGAATAAAATGTTACTTACCTACAGATGTTACAACGTACAGATGGACTGAAACAACAAACGTCTACCAATAAGCACACAATACATGACAGGATTTTTACACATCCTCGACCTCAAGGATATCATCCCTCAACCCCTAACAGGCGAAGCTCTATGTCACACCGACCCTTTTTTTTTAAACGTTGGAAAAGCTCTTACGGATACCCCCCGGCTGAGAAGGTGAAGGGCGGGGTGATTATGTGGCCATATACCATTTTTAAGGCTACCCACTAAAAACCAACGGTTACCCTTATCGCCATAGTGGGACGCCACGGGATCGCTTTTCGCACTCACCGTGACGCCCCGGTGGAATCACCACCCCCGATGAGGGTGCTCCGAGTAACGAAAGCACCCTTTCGACGTAGGCCTGCGGCATGTGGGAGTGGTCATCCTCCTCTCCCATCAAGGTCTACAGCTGGGGCAGGAAGCGGCGAGCGTACTCCCGCCTCTTTCTCCCCAGCCTACCCCTTCGGAGCGGATCAGCGGTGGACCCTGATCCGCTTCGCGGCCTCCTTCGCTGCAATAACTTGCTCGCAGAAGGAAGCCACCGCCACCCAAGACCTCTCGTTGCCGAGCATCGCGTCCACGACGCTTGACAAGGAAAGGTCCACCGACGTTGGGTAGAACCCTCACTAAGGAAGCTGCAGTGGAAATCAACTTCGGGGCGAGCAGGGAGAAGTGCGCCCCGAAGTTCCATCTTCCGTCCAGTGTGAGGCCCACTGACGGCCCACGGACATGGAGGCCCGAAGAGGGGGACCTCGCCGAGGGCCGTGGAACAACATGGCCTCCGTCTTCGTGACGCTGACCTCCAGTCCCAACAGCCCCACGCGGTCCGCTACCAGCGTAGCACCGACGGAAGCAAGATAGGCTGCCTCCGCAAAGCTCCCTCCCCTAGAGGTGATGAGGGTGTCCGCATAGCAGATTTCCCTCATCCGGGGAAGGAGTGGACAGCGGAGTAGCTAGTCTTAGCCTAGGATCCAGAAGACCGGTCCCAAACCGGACCCTTGTAGAACCCCTCGGCTGACGCTCCGTCGGTATAGCCGCCGGTCGCCGCCTTCCCACAGGACCTCTCTATCCTGCAGGTAAGCCTCCAACAGCCGCCGGAGATAGGGAGGCACTCCATGGTACCGGAGCGCCTCGACCAAAGACGCGAACGACAAACTGTTGAAGGCGTTGGCGACGTCTAGCGAGACTGCGACCACGACGCCCCCCTCGGACACAGCCTCCTGGGTCAGGTCTCTCAGAACTCTCAGGGCATCTATGGTCGAACGACCTGCTCTGAAGCCGGACTGAGCCTCGGAGAGACCAGGACCCACCTCCTCGAGGTGCTGGACGAGACGGGCAGAGAGGATTCTCTCGAAGAGCTTACCCATCTCGTCCAGCAGCACGATTGGCCTGTACGCGGAGGACGAGTCGACAGAACGACCCTCCTTCCGCAACAGTCACAACCGCCCCTCCTTCCAGGCCTTCGCAAACTATCCAGTGAGCAAACACAGGTTGAACAGTTCCCTCAGCCATCCCCCCAAGTAGTTCAGGGCGATGACCAGAACCCGCCCTGGAATACCGTCCGGCCCCGGCGCAGAGTTGCGGGCTCGCGGACGTCTCAGCGTGACCTCCGTAATGTCCGGGATGGAGCCCACCCCCCCCTCAAGAGAAGGAGGGTCCATTACAGGAGGAGAGTGACTGATGGAATACGGGGAAAGTTCTCCCACCAGTCACTCGAGGAAATCCGGCTGAAGGGACTCCATGACTGGGGCGCCAGCACCGCGGGTCTCATTCCTCGCGGATACGGGCGCTCCCATGGTTCCCTATCGAATGTCACACCGACCCATACAACAAACACAACCTTTTAAATTTAATTTTAAACGGAATCAACCCCAATATCATATGCCCATGCCTTCTAGAACGCAACAAATGTTCAGTGCACCTCCACCTAATTATAACCCGCACAGTGATGTTTTCCGCTTACCACCTAGGAATAATTTTAATCAAAGTCCTATGCCCAGGCCTATGAGTGGTGTTCAACATTTTAATACTTGGGATTAAACCTTACCTCATACCTTGATGACATGACTGGTGTAAATCTGGTAATCTGCCGCCGACAAATTACTTAAAAGCTCGTAAGATGAACATGAATGAATGTTTGTTATACTATAATATGGACTACAAAATTACCCTGAATATTATTACGAACCGGACTATAATAATTATACTGAACAAGAGTACTATGTTATTATAATCCACTTTTCAATCAATCAGACTTTTATAATAATAATACTAATACTTATTACGAAACGAATAATGACGAATTAATTAAAGGAAGTGAACCCCTGTCAGATCCTAGTTCTACTAATCAGGATTTTCGTTTAGACCTAAAATCACCCAAACCAAAATAGAGTTAAATTTACAAACACAAAGACAACTTCCATATCCATATGTTCAAATTAAAAATCCCTCACTTAATTTTGTTAATAGACACTGGTGAAAATAATCCTTCATTAGTCCTAATGCTGTTCAAAAATATTTTTATAATTTTCCAATAAATCACGGCGCTTTTGAGGTTACAAATGTACATACCACAAGTAGAAATAAATATTCTATAACTTTACCTTGCTTTGAGGAATTTAAAGACCCAGAGAATATTAAATTGTTTATCTATAAATTTCATGATTATTTTGATGGATTAATAGGACTAGACTTATTAACGAAATGGGAAGCAAAAATTGACTTAAAGGACAGAAATTTAATTACACGTACAGGCTCAAACCCTATTAGAATGTATAATTCTTGTAACGTAAACTTTTACGAGGATATAATACCAGCTCGACCCTCAGAATTAATTCGTATCCCCATAAATTCTCAAGATGGAGAAGTTTTTATTAAAGAACAATTGCAATTGTATTTTACACGAATGTATTACTAACATGACTTGTAATTGTGGATATGTAGAAGTCGAGAACCCGACACCAAATGACATAATATTATCACTAGACCAACTGACTAATGCTGACTTATTTAATATTGAGTACGAGTGCACTCAATATAAGACACGAAGACAGGACATGACATCACGATTACGAACTGATAATTTAAATAACGAAGAGAAAGCTAACCTTATACAGCTTTGTTCCAAATACTCTGATGTTTTTATATTGAAGGTGAATATTTAACATTTAGCAAAAAAGTTAAACACTGTATTAATACCACCCACGAGGTCCCTGTACATGGCAAAAACTATCGCTTCCCCTTTGTATATCAACAAGAGGTTAGGAACCAAATAACAAAAATGGTGGAACAGGAAATTATAAGACCATCCGATTCCGCTTGGAGTTCACCGATCTGGGTTGTGCCGGAAAAGATCGGTGCTTCAGGTAAACAAAAATGGCGTTTAGTGGTTGACTATCGTAAACATAACGAAAAGACTATAGACGATAAATACCTAATTCCTAACATTACAGACGTATTGGACAAATTAGGGAAGTGCCATTACTTTACAACCCTTAGGACCCTTAGGACTTAGCAAAGTGGATTCTACCAAAATAGAAATGGACCCACAGGATATTTGTAAAACAGGCTTCAATGTAGAGCATGGTCATTTCGATTTTTTTCTTATTCCAAGGGACTAAAAAATTCACCGTCAACTTTTCAAAGGGTCATGGATAATGTCCTCCGAGGCTTGCAAAACGAAATATACCTTGTGTATTTGGATGCTATAATAGTTTTTAGCACATCTTTACAAGAACATATGAACAATTTAGAAAAAGTATTTCAAAGACTCCGTGAATCCAATTTTAAAATTAAATTAGATAAATCCGGATTTTTAAAACTTGAAACAGCCTACCTTGGACATATAATTAGTAGAGACGGCATAAAACCAAACCGTGACAAAATTTCAGCTATTAAAAGATATCCCATCCCAAAGATATCTAAACAAATAAAACAATTTTCAGGCCTTCTCGGTTATTACCGATAATTCATTCCAGACTTTGCCCGTATAAGTAACCCTTTGACTCAATTTTTAAAAAAACGATATAAAAAACCTACAAACGATATAAAAACAGTTATACAAATGTATATGTGGTTCAAATCAAGTAATATGTAATAATGCTATTTACGACTTTGGTTGAAAATAACTTGTTATTGCCCTTTGACGTAATGAATCACATCTTTTCATTGCAGCCAAGTCCCTGCTGCCCTTTAGTTGTAATAGCTTTGAGGAATCCGATTCTTCCTGTCTTTCAAACCACTTAAAAGCTATTTCTAGAGCTTCAAAAGCTTCTGCGTGAGATAGTCCTTGACATTCATCCTCAGTTTGTCTCTTATTTATCTTCATTTTCGCAACCATTTTAATCGTCAACTATTTCTTGATCAGTTAAAATTTGGAATCCAGGGTCTTCACGATCGCAGTCCAACCACTCTTTGATATTTTCTTCATCGCATCCTTCACCAATGCTAAAAATTTTTACCGCTTCTGTAATTTCTTCAAAACAATCTTCTTGCGGTTTCATGGCAGTATTAACAGAAGGACGTTATTTTAATAATTTATTCCATGCCCGTTTCAGTGTTTGCGATTCCACCGCGTTCCACGCTTCTACCAGCATATAGCAACAATCTTTTAAATTCATTTCCTTAAAAAACCTTTAGCATCGTTTCTATTTCACTGCTGTCTACTGACAAAAGACGGCGCAGAAGCTGCTTTCTGTATAGACGCTTTAAAGTTTCAACGACACTTTGGTCCATAGGTTGCAATATCGATGTTACGTTAGGGGGTAAAAATTTTACTGTAAACTTCCCATTTTCTCGACTGAGTGTTTCAGCTGAAGGGTGCGTTGATGCATTGTCTAACAATAGCAACACGTCGCCCTCTTTTCCCACGTCTTCTTGAAATTTCTTCACCATAGGAATAAATGTATTCTCATACCAAGTAAGAAAAATATCTGTGTTCATCCATGCTTAGGATTAGCATAGGTCAAGGGAATTTTTACATTTTTGAAGTAGCGCGGATTTTTTGATTTGCCAATAAGTAGCAGTGGTAGTCGATGTGTTCCTTTAGCATTCGCGCAAACCATAACTGTAACTCTATCCTTACTTTCTTTATGTCCCGGTGCTGCATTCTCACGACGCGATGCTAATGATCTGCTTGGTAGAGCTTTCCAATTAAGACCTGTTTCGTCCGCATTGTATACAAAATCCAAATCGTATTCTTTTTCATCTAAAAATGACTTTAACTCATCTACGAAAGAGTCGGCTGAAGTGACGTTAGCAGACAGTTTTTCTCCTTGAACCTCTAGTTATCGAATTTCATGTCTTGATTTAAACCTTGCTAACCATCCACAGCTGGCTTTGAAAGAAGTATCACCACCAAGCATTCTATTAAAATCCAATGCTTTTTCACATAACAGAGGTTCAGATATGGGCTGGCCGCAAGCACGCCTTTACAAAAACCAAGTGAAAACTGCGTTCTCCAGAGTCTCATTCTTAGGTTTTTTCATGACTTTGCGTTGCGAGCTGCCATCTTCTTTCTCAAGCGCACTGATAAATTTTATTAAGGAAGCAGATTTTTTTTATGTCTGATATCGTAGTTACTCCTACACCATATATTTGCGCCAACTTACTGCCAGATGCACCATTTTTTATACCTTCGATTATCTTCATTTTGTCTCCAAGAGACAACACTACTCTTTTGCGCTTAGACATTTTATATTTCCAACGCAAGATGTTAACAAAAACAAAAAAAAAGAGAGCGGGAGTAAACATTCGGAGGCGCGTTTAAACTTGTCGTTACGTGTCTAGTTGCACGGTATAAAATTTTTCAAGCAGCAGTTAGAGCCGTGACGCGAGTCCGGATAATCGAATATTCGGATAATCGGGATTGTACTGTAATAGGAAACGAGAATATTTGAAACATTTATATATATGTCATATAAATATGCGTTTTACATCAGTGGACCCAGAAGAGAACCCTGTGGGACACCTGAGGTTGCGTGTACAAAATCACTACGAGCACTGCCTATAATAACAGCTTGTTTTCTTTTTGATGTATATGAACAAAACCATCTATGTAAGTCACCTTTGATTCCGAGAGCTTGAAGCTTTTCCAATAGAATGACATGATCTACCCGGTCAAACGCCTTCTGAAAATCCGTGTATATAACATCTACTTGTTGTTTTTTATCCATAGCCATATGAACAAAATTGGTAAAAAATGATAGGTCTGTTTGTGTTGACCGCTTAGTCATAATGTTGTTCTACTGGTATCGATTTATGAATAGTTGGTGCAATCGTATTGTAAATAAGTCGTTCAAAAATTTTGCTTATAGTATTCAAGATTGAGATAGGTCTATAATGTTCTATTTTGTTTCTTGCTTCTGTCGTATGGATTGGTATTACTAGTGCTTCTTTCCATTGAATTGGAAAAGCGCCAAAGTCATTTACAGATTTGTCAAATATTATTGATGGTGGTTCCACTAGGTTATTTGCACATTTTACATAAAATATGGCTGGTATTCTGTCAGTTCCTGCACCTTTATTTATGTCTAGGCCTTTAATTATTTTAAGAACTAGAGCTTTATTTACATAAAGATTACAAATAGTATCATCCATGTGAGATATTGGTTCATGAGTTTTATAATTAATATTATTATGCTTTTCAAAAACGCTTTCAAAAAACTCGCTAAATCCAACACATATTTCTGTAGGATTGTTACACTGGCGATCACCTAAAGAAAGGGAGCACTTCCAGTATTTCTTAAATATTTTTGATACTGCCAAAAAAGCTTTGGATTCTTTTTGATATCATTTTGTATTTTTGATTTAAATTTCTTGTAGCATTTATTTTGTAATTTCTTTTGTCTTCGTCGTAATAGAGAAAATTCGTCCTAGTCTCTAGGATTCTTAAATGATTTCCAACGAGCGTGAGCTTTGTGTTTTTCTTGAATAATATGAATCAATGATTTGTTATACCAAATAGGATAATAACAAGAAAACTTTTCTGTGACAACCGGTACATGTTCATCTAATATTTTGTTGATTGTTTCATTATATTTGCTAACTATTGCATCTATTGAGTTACCTTTCAATATATTTTGCCAATTCAATTTGTTGAGAACTTCATTTATAATATTGTAGTCAGCTTTCTTAAATTTCATTTTACTTAAGGGTGGTACCGAAAGTGCTTTTAGAAGAAAGTCAGAAGCATCTATTTCTAAGCAGGGATGATATTTGTCCTCAGTGACTAAAATGTTATTACATTTTTGAAAATTTAAATAGATGTTGCTAAATATTAAGTCGAGAGTGTTATTACTCACATTTGGTATTTGATTAAATTGTGCCAGGTTAAAGGAGCTACATGTTTCGATAAAATTAATGGCTGCAGTTCGCAATAATGTGGATCCGCGATTAAGATACAATGGTCCTTCACTGTTCCAATCAATGTTAGGGAGGTTAAAGTCACCTGTAATTATGAAGCACTCTTCAGATTTTGACGTTAAAATTGATGCCAAAAAAGTATTTACTGTTTCCAACCTTTTACTTGATAATCATCTGGTGGTAGATAAAATAGGCCTATATTAATATTTTGGATATGTCCAATTACATCTTTAGGGATGGTAATCCAGACGGATTCAACTCCAGCGCACCACCAATCCTCTCTCTCATATGCACGTAGTATGGATTTAGAACATATCATTACCCCGCCACCATCAAGTTTGTTCGACGTTATTTTACTCCTATCTGCGCGGAAAACATAGTATTTACTGTCACACAATTCTCGTATATAGAACTCATCTTTAAGCCAAGTCTCAGTTACAAGTATCACATCGTAGTCATTCTGAAGAACATTTAAGTGAAACTGTTCAGTTTTCGTTCGCAATCCACGAACGTTTTGATATAATAACTGTAAAAGATTTTTCATTACGAAAGATAATATAAAAAAAATCTGAAATATATTAAATAACCATAATAATAATTAAAGTTAGCGTTAATAGTAATCATCAGTTTTAAGTTACAATGTAATAGTCCTACGATTTCTTCACCAATACATATAGATCTGCTTTACAATTTCAATTGTTATGTTGTAGAAGAGTGTAATATAGGGAGATGTGACGCAGTTGAGTATCGTGTATGAGAAGTTGGTGTAGGTGAGTGTAATTATGTGTAGTTTTAGTTTAGATTCCCACTTTAAAATCAGTTTTGTTTTTTTTCGACTCTACGTCTGTAGCTAACGTAATTAGTGTCAGATTTCGAGTGCCGTAATTTGAAACCACGCTGCGCTTGTAAAAACGTAACGGTTTTTGCATTCGGTTAAGAAAAGGTGAATAAAGTTATTTCATACTGTAATTCGATTTGAAATTTGTTTTATAAAAAAAAGTACGTAACGCTACGCTATGAAAGTTGATCTCTTTTTTTGTTGATTTTTTTTTTTGCGTTGATTGCTTAAAAATTTTTACAGAGAGCTACTATGTATCAAATTTTGATCCTAACGTTCACGACGTGGAATCATGGTTTGATGACGTTGATAGGGCGAGGTTAATTAATCGTTGCGAGGATCACGAGTACCTAGCTCGCATAGGTAAGCGTCTGGAGGGTGACGCCAAATTATGGTTGAATGAATGGGTTACCAGTGACCGCACTTGGTCCAACTTCAAGAAATACTTCAAGAAGACAAGTGCCTTTGCGTCAAAAAGATAGACGTAGCTAACATCCTATATGAGGTTATGTCTACCAATTCTAATAGTTTTAGTACTTATACGGAATATGCACGTAGATCATTGTTACGTCTACGCATCGTTAAGGGGTTGAGTGAGGACCTTATTACAGTAATAGTGTTAAGTGGTATTAAAGACCCACATGTCAAGGCTACCGCAACGAACGCGAATCTTTCTCCTAATAATGATCTGGTGAACTACCTTTCAACGTTTATGAAGCCTGAAGCTCCAGGAACTTCAACGCAGAGTCGCCCAGCTTTACTGACTACCTCCAATAAATACCAAGGTTACAAACATTCTTTTTCAAATCCTAATTCAGCTGTTAAGTGCTTTTTGTGCAACCGAAATGGCCATAGACAGGCCAATTGTCCTCAAAGGGTGAAAGCTTCTGCCCCTGTCACGACTAGTACCACCGCGGCTGATCTTACAGTAAGTAAAACATCTGTTAAGCCTGGGAACAATAATTTTTGCGCCTATTTTAAAAGGCCTGGTCACCACATCAAGGACTGCTTTGCAAAACAACGTGCTGACCTTAATAGAGAGGGATGGCTCCGACCGCTTATGTGTACTTTAGGGCACTTAATAGGATCACGGTGAAGGATCGATATCTCCTGCCCTTAATCGATGATCATATTGACCGTTTAGACAAAGGTAAGTTCTTCACCTCCCTGGCCATGGCTACTGGTTTCCATCAGATCAAGCTGGATGAAGACTCAATTCCACTCACCGGGTTCGTTACGCCCGAAGCTCATTACGAGTAAGTTAAAATGCCATATAGTTTAGCCAATGCTCCTATCTTTTATAAACAAATAATAACAAAAACCATGCAGAAACACAGACGGTAAAGTTTTGGTATACATAGATGACTGCCTTATTTTATCTCCTATACAGGAAGGCATGTTGACTTTACGCGACGTTCTGTCTACTTTGACCAAGGCAGGATTTTCCTTGAATGTAAATAAGTTGTCTTTCCTATGTATAGAAATAGAGTACTTAGGCCGTATTATATTCAATGGTCAGGTAAAACCATCTACTGGTAAGATACAAGCCCTTGTAAATACTAAACCACTTCGAAACGTCAAACAAGTGAGGCAGTTTTTGGGATTGGCTGGGTACTTTCGAAAGTAAATACATAAAGTACACTACTAGTGGAGACTAGAACAGTTTGCATAGCTCGGTTGATTGGAAAAAATGTGGATTTCAATTGGGGTACCGAACAAAAGACTACGCCAAGAGATAATACGAGTTTTAACTAATACACCATTTCTAGCTATATTTGACCTAGAATTACGAACCGAAATGCACACCGATGCAAGTAGTCACGGGTTTGATGCCATTCTCCAGCAAACTCATAAGGATGGTAATCGTCGTGTTGTTGCCTATTTTAGTCAGATTTCGCGACCTGACTTTTCGTTCCGTTCCTGACGTTCACGCTTTCGTGACCTGACTAAAATAGGTACCTAGCTGAGCTGACTGAAATAGGCACCTAGCTGAGCTAGAGCTGAACCTAATTACCATTCTTATCAGCTTGTGGCTCACTAAAAGCCACAAGCATTTACTTGGGCCTCAACTCCGCTGTACGTTTCCGCTCCGCTTATGCAGCTTGGGCCAGATCCGGTTGTGTGAGTGCAATCGTGCGCACTCTGTCACTCTCGCTGCGCCCGCGCATATGCCCTTTCACTCGACGCCTTACCTGTTGCTGATCGTAGTGCGTTGAGGGGCTTCTAGATTTTTTCACTCTGGCTGGTACGCGCGTGATAGATTATTCCAATGTTTTTAGATGGTTTATTATATTAACATTACATTGATTCATACGTTTTTCCTTAATTTATCACGGAGAAGAACATATTCAACAAATTATGTATCAATTAGCTATTATATTTATGTAAAATTGTCGGTTTATTTAATAATGTAATAAAATAAACTCATTTACAGAAATAATTAACTTGCTTATTAATTATGCTATTGTAATACTAATTACATAAAATTAGCCGACTACACTATTGTTTGATATGTTCGTATTTTTGTAATAAAATTAATAATTAATAAACCTGTGGGATAGATCATACAATAGAAATATACGATGTGACGTCACTTGTTTATTACCGATTATAAAACCGGTCGCTCGGCTGTACTCGGGTAATTGTCGCGCTGGAGCAGTCACACCGAACGGAGGTAAGTTAAGTAACCTTTGGCTTATTGGCTTATTGAAATATATTTTTAAATATTAACATATAAAATAAATTTATTTAAATAGTACATTTTTCTTATATAATGTGTAACTAAATAGTTGTTGCAACCAATTATATGTATGTACCCTGTCTTATTTAAAAGATGCTGCTAGCTCACATTTCTTATTTAAACTGTGTTGTAAATAATGTTTATTCAAAATTGTTGATTAAAATGTAATTTCTAATATGTTAGAATATTTCAGTTTTATTTCCCTATTATTTAGATATTCATTATTATTTTATTTTTTATTATTTAAGTAAATATTTTAATTACACGCGCTTGAGACAATTGCTTGCCAGATATTTTGTAATTGCTTATATGAATTGCCGAATATACTATTTATTATTTAAAAATAGTGAGTTAAGCACTCAGCTTACTATAAGCTCGAAACGTTAGCTGTAGTTAAGGCTCTTAAACATTTCCGCCACTATTTGATTGGTTCAAAATTTGATGTCAGCACGGATTGTAACGCCGTTAAGGCTACTCGGTATAAAAGAGATTTGTTACCGCGTGTGGCAAGGTGGTGGATACATTTACAAGATTTTAATTTTAGTCTAATTTACAGAAAAGGAGCCATGTTGGCGCACGCGGACTATTTGAGTAGTAATCGCTGTATTGTGAATAATATAGAGAAGCCTCGGAATTGGGCATATATAGCTCAAGCAGGAGACGAGGAGGTTCAGACGATGATTCAATCTTTGGAAAATGGTCATTTAGATCCAACTAGGTATGTTAAACAAAATGATTTGTTGTACTACAGATACAAACCTATTGGTGAAGTGGCCAGGCTTCCTTGCTACATACTGAAAGGTCATCGTTTGAGCCTCCTACGTGTCTTTCACGATGAGCATGGTCACAGTGGCGCAGATAAAGTTATAGATTTAATGCTAAAACACTTTTGGTTTCCTAGTTTAAGGTTTTTTGATAATAAGTACGATTCGTATTGTGTCACATGTATCGCCCACAAGCATGTGCCCCGCGCACCTTTACGCCCCGTTAGTTCGTGGGAAAAATCTGATATCTCATTTAAAACCCTACATGTGTTGGGACCTTTAACTTTATCAAAGGGCTATAAATATGTCATGCTAGTGGTCGATTCATTCAAGAAATTCTGCTTACTTACGCCTATTTATTGACACGATCAAGATCAAATAACGACAATACTATTTTAAAATAGTATTGTCGTTATTTGGTACTCCGAAGTCGATTGTAACAGATAGGGGACGCATGTTTGAGTCGATAGGATTTACTTCATAGATGCAGGTGCTGGGTATACAACTTCATTATGTTACACCAGGAATGCATCATGCTAATCGAAAAGTTGAACGTTACATTCGTACGGTACTCAATATGCTTCGCATTCTAGCCAATCATCGGAAAACTGAGTGGGCTGATAAGTTGTGGCAGTTGCAACTCATTCTGAACTTGACAAAACAGAAGACAACACAGACTTCTGCCTTAAATCTCCTATTTAGTCATGACAGCGCCACTCCTGCGATCCGGACGATGATACGCGACATTTCCATTTCAGAATCTTCAAATCGGGAGACAAAGGACGACCGAACGGCTAGCGAGAAATCAGCTACAGCAGGATGCTACAGTTAATAGAGATCGTAGCTCCCCTCGTGTATTCCAGAAGGGCGACTTGGTATTCGTTATCAAGTACTTGCAATCTCAAGGAAAACTAGCCTAAAACTAACTAACTACCTTATGTGTCTTCCATATTGTATTGGAGATACCCTGTTTATGTATTCATGTTGTATTGAATACCCTGTAATATATTCATGTTGGATACCTTGTGTGGTATAGCTTTTCAGTATCTGCCAGTACTGAGAAGCCGCTGGGTAAGCGTAAGTGCGCAGTGTTACATAACCTAACTTTTGTACCTTTGTGAATATGTGTAACATAACTAACACTCTTAACTTTGTCTGACCTAAACGGTTGGTTTAGATGAAAACTTATAGTTGTGTACATTTTGGCTTTATATATGACTAATGAGAAGGAGCCCTCGAGAACAGAACCAGCATCCAGCTCTTCGTGCCTATTGAGCCTACCTAGACTGATTTCCGACTCCGAAGATGATGAGCCTGTCGGGGACGACAGGGTATCTGGAGAGGTCGTGTTAGATACCTACTACGAGAATCAGTTATCAACACCCACTCCACCCAATATATAAACTTAAGGCGCGCGCGAAAAAGTGAAGCTTATGGTGCGCGCGCATTGCTTTTGTGACCTTGAGTTGGATAGACGTTTTGCTTTACGGATTACTCAATATCATTTTTTTGTTCATTTATTAATTATTTTTGTTAATTGTTAGACAACGTGTTAATCATTAGATTAAATATTTGATTGTGAGTATTTGTACAAATAAATATTTGTAGGTAATTGCATTATTTCCTTTTAAAAAACTTAAAACACTTCTGATACCTAAAAATATATATATTCTATAAGCGATATAAGGGTAGCTGAACGAAAATCATAAATATGCTTAGCTGCCTATTTTATTCTCTATATTTTTATCAAATGAAGAATTATTGTACAAAATATTGATAATTGTGGTGTATATTTTATTAAAACAAATAATATACGTAAAATTATTAAGAATATTTTTATAAAATATTGATTTGAGAAACAATATTAAGTTACCCTTGCTCACCTATTGCTAATCTACATTTATCTTTTTTTTTATTTTGTTAGAAACTGCAGGACTTTGTAATATTGTTTTAATACTTCATAAATAACTATACTCATTTATGAACAAACATTTAAAAAAAAAACGAATTATTGTAAAAAAATCTGCAATATCTTCATTTAAGTTTTAATTATGTAGTGTCAATCTTAAAAATGATTCCATACGTCAAAGTCATAAATACTGCCAGTTGCCACTTGCATCATAGTTTTTGGCTGTCAGATTAATAGCCGCGGCCATGTTGGTCTGTATTTAATAAAATCGAGATAATTTGCTTTTAGCGAAATAAAATTGACACAATATGCCCAAATGCGACCTTAAAACGAGATACATCCCTGCGACATTCGCCTGGACCTTGCTTTTGGGCACAACGTCTCTATTTTTTTATTTTCCGTGAGTATAATATTATGTCGATTGGCTGCGAATACACTTCGATTTGTAATTTTTTTGAATTAACATGAGATAGTAGAATTACTTTTATTTTTATCCCAAGACTGCCTTAACCCTATTTGTTTATTTGTGAACACTGTTTTCTTTATATCTGTTACTTTATGGAAGCTGCGACTAAAATCACCCCTCCGTCACGGTCAGGTGATCATTATTTACACCACGAATGATTTTCATTCATATTGGAAAATGTATCAGGGTATATTAGTTTTTTCTATCCTTAATTGTTTAGGCTGCGACCATATGAGTGTCAATAAAAGACTAGTCATCAAAGTGAATTATCAGTTTAATATTTTATGTGCAATCCCTTAAAATATGATTTATGTGAATTGTGATTTGGATTGGAAACCTCAAGTATTTATAACACTTATGAAAATATTGAATATAATAATTTATACAATATAATATTAATGTGTCTGTGTTATTCATTTATATCATAATTGTTGAGAAATAAAAATGGTAATAAGTAAAATGTAACAACTATGAAATTGACTATATATATATAGTAGATTTCATAGTTGTTATCCACATCACAATTCCAATATTTTTAAGGATATATATATATAGATGGGGCAAAGTTCTACATTAAATTAATGTTATGTTATGTTATTTTATTTTACTATATTATATTATATTATCCTGTACTGCACTGTACCTAAATACCTATTTTCATATTTCGTGTCCTCTACCCAAAGGTTGCCTGGAAGAGATTGCTCTTTAGCAATAAGGCCGCCTTTTGTACTAACTTATCTTTTATATGTTATTGTTTTTTGTATATTTCATTTGTTTGTTGTGGTACAATAAAGCATATCGTATCGTATCGTATCGTATTGTATCGTTACCTTGTTGTGTCTTATGATGGTCTAGAGCTGAAAGTGTTTTCAAACTAATTGCAGTTGCCAGTATTATCTACACAAGCACCCATGGGTCCCAGCATACCAAGGTGTCATAACATTTTTTGTTTTGGCCAATTTTACACTGGCCACTTTCATGGACCCGGGAGTGATACCCAAAGGTTAGTGATATTTATATTGTAAATTGATTATCATTGAAGTGGTATAAAGTTACTTATATGATCTTTTCTGTCTGTTTATGTGGAGTATGAAGTCATGTTCTGTGATCTTTAATTGTCAACACAACACACCTCTTATTCATATTTAGTATTTATTTTAATAATTGTATTAACTATAACTATGCCATTATTTAAAATAACAGCATTATATATAACAATATTAATGGCTTTTCTTCAATAGAAAGACAAAGCTTCTTAGCATTCCATGGATTCACAATGTGGGTGCCGGGCCCGTCGCGTTGCAGGGAGAGGAGTGCAAACAGCTCCTGGGACTTGCGACCCAGGTGTAAGTTTAAGGGGCCCCTTTAAAATGCGCATTCACACTCACCATCAACTGGTTGCGCTCCTCCTTAACCTACCAATGCCACCTTTCAAGTACGTTCTAGAAAAGAACTGATGGTAGTTCTAGAGAGGCTGAGATCTTTAAGTAGGTTATAGAGAGATTTCGCTGTTATACCTGTCGCTTCCACTTCTACCGCGTACAAATTAACTATATACCTATTCCTGGTCAGTTTTTTTAGACAAGCCTTCTTTAATGAACTGTATGAATTTTTTGGTGGTTGTTATACCCTTTTGCGGTCTAGCTACTGAAAGACTAACCGCTTCACGTATGATTTCCAATACCTTATCATGGCGCCGCGAGTAATGACCTTTTTCCAATAGCACCCTACACCCTACCAACTAATATTTAGCCTTTCCTACTGCCTCTCCATAGATATTGCAAGACTTTTCGGTAGCTTTACCCCATCTTACTAAATTACTTTGATCTGGGAGAGTCATTTGGAATGCATTTAGATAGAATTTTAATAAAGCTGGAAACCACTCATGAAGTAAGGTGCGCCACCTCAATGCTAATGGAATACAAAAGTCGCCTATGGTCACCCACTCATTTTGAATTTCTAGATTCATCGCGTGCACTCGATACTTATCGTTTTCATCTTGCCGAATATAGGATTTCTATATAAATATATATATAATATTTCTATAGAAGCTTGCCTTTTTCTTCTTTGAATATTTTTTACACCTAAACTAAGTTGACGCTTGACTACATTCCACCTGATGGGAAGTGGAAATGTAGTCGTAGGTGGTAAAGCGCATTAACTTAGTAAAAGCCTATTCACTCTTGCCTTGAAGACACCCACATTGTACTCGGAAGGAAATACCGACGCAGGCAAGCTGTTCCACTCCTTCGCTGTCCGATTTAAGAAAGATGAAGTGTAGCGCTTCGTTCGGACATGCGGCGCGTCTACTACAAAAGGATAGATGCTCTCGCCGGGCGTCAGAACGTCCGGTGATGGAAGGGGGATGGGGGAATAAGTTCATGTAATTCCTTCGCACACTCACCAAAATGTATCCTATAGAATACTGAGAGGCTAGCAACTCTACGTTTATGTTCGAGGCTATGAAGATCGGCTTCCACCAGTTCAGGGTCGCCAATGAGCCTCTTTGCACGCCTCTCAATTGTGTCTAGAGCAGCAAGATGACATTTTGCGGCACCAGCCATTAAATGGCCACAGTACTCCACACACGACCGGATCTGTGCTTTATATAATGTAAGAAGTTGTCCCGATGTGAAGTACTGCCGGACCGGGCAAGGACGCCAAGCTTGCTGGCCAAAGTTGAGGTACGAGAAAATGTCTATCCCTAGCAACTGAAGTCGGTCACTGTATTCCAAAGATACATTCTGGATAGTAGGAGCCAAGGTGAAAGGGCTCCTTTTGGCGGTGAATAAACACGTCTGCGTTTTGGTGGCGCTGAAACTTGCACCATGGTTTCTCTTCCGACCTGTACTTGATCTCTGGCCCGAGTACTCGTCAGATATCTTCCTACGACTGTGCTGTCGTCTGCGTACCCATAGATACCGGGCGTTAGCAGAACGTTAATGTGCAGCAGGAAGAGAGTTGCAGAAAGAACGGACCCCTGAGGAACTCCGGAATTTATTGTCAAGGCTTCCGAGGAACATCCGTTAACAACTACTCGGAGGGATCTTTGATTCAGGAAGTCCGTGACCCAGACGATCAGACCAATAGATATACCGTACGCTGAAAGCTTGCTTATAAAGCTCGCATACCAGACCCTGTCAAATACCCTCGAGACGTCTAGAGAGACGGCGACCGCTTCTCCATTCTTCTCTAAGGCCTCGCCTAAAACGTGTGTAGTCATAACATCAGGTCGCCGGCAAGGTTACCACCCATCGGGCAAAGCCGTACCGCAAAGCGATTCTGTCGTGTTCCGTTACGTTGCTCGATGAAGCCGTATATGGGAAATGGGTCTGAACAGCTGCGTTGCGTTGGCGAACCGTTTTGTCGTCGAGTTGGTGTTTGTTGTGTCGGGTGCCTAGTCGAGGAGGGTAGCGGGATCCGAAGTGACGGCTTTCCGCTGGCCGCCCGCAGATAGTTGGGGGCCCAAGTAGTAGATTAGCTCCCCATGAAAGGCTGCCCCGCCAGCTGCGAAAAATCCCAGGGTGGCTCCATCGTGCTGGTTGGCGACCAAATGAGGAGGCCCAATGGCGATCCCTGGGGGGGTTCGGGCGTCCCCGCAGTCTCCAGATTAGCCTTCCATTGGCACAGCAACACCAATTTCGACGTCGGGTCCGATACGTAGCGCCTCATTCAACTGCCATTTCCCATCCTATTCACTCTATTTAAATTTTTATAAAAAGTAGGAAAAAGAAAAGTAAGGTTACTCAGTGGTTGCACTCCTCCTCACTCCTAGTGCACCTCGCTAATATTCGAGGATTGCACTCAAATCTCGAAGCTGTCCATCACCATCTAGAGACTGAGCAGCCGCACTTACTCTTTCTGACGGAGACGCAGATACAATGTCCTTTGAGCACTGCGTACCTTGCCTACCCTGGGTACACGTTAGAGCACAATTTCCGCTCACGTGCCGGGGTTTGTGTGTACGCGCGGAACGACATCTGTATCCAGCGCCTTCGTCACCTTGAAGACCCCACTTTTTCTTCCCTATGGGTTTTGGTAGACACAGGAGACGAAAAAATCATGTATTCCTGTGTTTACCGTTCGCACAGCGGTGATCAGGAGACAACCAGATTATTTGAGTATCTCAGTGAGGCTGCTGATATGGCTCTGCATCGGTACCCTTCAGCGCAGCTCGTATTTCTGGGGGACTTGAATGCCTGTCATCAGGACTGGCTGTTCCCGTACCAGAGGACAGACCTCGCTGAAAGAGGGGCGCGGATCTTTGCGTTGTCCTTGGACCTATTTCAGTTGGTGAGGCTAGCGACAAGGGTGCCTGATGTGGAGTCGCATACAACCAACTTCCTGGGCCTTCTGCTGACAACTGATCCAGACAAGTATCGTGTAGAGGTTTCCTCCCCCTTGGGAATTGGGAACCTCCGATCACTGTCTGTTGAAATCTGTATTAACTTCCCAGCCGGACTTAGACTTCCATGTTGTTAGGTGAATTTGGAAAAACAAGTCAGCAGATTGGGATGAGATGCGGCACTTCTTTGCATCTTATCCTTGGTGGCAGGTTTGCTTCTCTTCTGAGGATCTGTCGAGTTGCACGGATGCTATAACTGATGTGGTACATCAGGCAATGGAGTATTTCTTTCCTTTTGCTGATGTACCTATCGGTGGCAAAGCTCGCCCATGGTTCAATGCCGAATGTGGACATGCTGCAAAGCAAAAACATTGGGCATATGTTACTTGGGTTGATGCTCGAAACCGCAAAGCTCCGGATGTGAGTTCCAAGAAGAGAGCCTTTAACCAAGCTGCTAAGTCCTATAAAAAGACATACGTAGGGTTCGTCTCGGTCGTATCACTAAGGTTGGCGAAAAGCTTTCTGTCCTGCCATCAGGCAGTAGAGCTTTCTGGTCCCTTGCCAAAGCGATCGAGTCGAATTTCTGCCGAACCTCACTGCCACCTCTGCTGAAACCAGATGGATCTCTGGCTCATGGAGCGAAAGAGAAAGCAAATTTATTTGCTCTCTTTTCGCTAATAATTCTCATCTAGACACTGGCAATGCTACCCTAGCACATCTTCCTCACTGCGGAATTTCTATGCCTGAAATCCGCATCACTAACAAAGAGGTATGGAAAGCATTGTGTCGTCTAGATGTGAATAAAGCCAGTGGTCCGGATGGTATACCAGCCATTCTGCTCAAAACATGTGCAGCTGAGTTGTGTCCTGTATTAACACGTCTATATCGCCTCTCTTTCAGGACTGGAATAGTGCCGAATTCCTGGAAGCTTGGTAACGTGCAGCCAGTGCCCAAAAAAGGTAGCCGTGCCGATCCTGCCAATTACAGATCTGCAAGATTATAGAGCGTGTATTGAACTCGCGCCTTTTAGCATACCTAGAAGGTAACGATCTCCTCAGTGACCGACAGTACGGGTTTCGCCGAAATAGGTCCACTGGGGACCTTCTAGTTTATGCCACACACGTTTTAGGCGAGGCCTTAGAGAAGAATGGAGAAGCGGTCGCCGTCTCTCTAGACGTCTCGAAGGCATTTGACAGGGTCTGGCATGGGGGCCTTTTAAGCAAGCTTTCAGCGTACGGTATATCTCCTGGTCTGATCGGCTGGGTAACGGACTTTCTGAATCTAAGAACTATCCGAGTGGTTGTTGACGGGTGCTCATCGGAGCCCTTAACAATAAATGCCGGAGTTCCTCAGGGGTCCGTTCTTTCTACAACTCTCTTCCTGCTGCATATTAACGTTCTGCTCAAACCTGGTATCTATGGATATGCCGACGACAGCACAGTGGTGGAAAGATACCTGCCGAGTACTCGGGCCAGTAGAGATCAAGTACAGGCTGAAAGAGAAGCCATGGTGCAGCGTTTGAATGACAAGCTAGAGGCAGTCTCCGTATGGGGCAATGCCAACCTTGTCAAATTCAACGCCACCAAAACGCAGATGTGTTTATTCACCGCTAAAAGGAGCCCTTTCACCTTGGCTCCTACTTTTTGGAATGTATCTTTGAAATACAGTGACCGACTTCAGTTTATTTATTTATTTATTTATTCTTTAAGGATTGCCAACGGCAGATACACCTTACATTTATAATTATATTACTGAAAATAACGAAACAATTTAGTGCCTGGCCAATTATAGGCAACCACAGCTTACAATCAATAAAAAGCAATACAACACAAAAAAAAATATTAAAAAACAAGAGAAAAACAAAATAACCATATAAAAAAAATAAAAATTAAATAAAAATTAAATATTATCAAATGAAAAGTGTTCTGATATTTTCTTCCTAAATGTATTAAAGTTATCATGCAATATATTTACATTGAGAGATCTTGGTAAACTGTTGTATAGACGAGTCATTCTTGTCAGGGGGGAGTTATTTCCTAGATTCGTGTAATGTAAAGGCGCAGAGAATAATTTGTAAGTTCCAATACGAGGCAACCTACTTGGAACGGCTATATTTATTTGGGATAATAAATTAGAACAATCGATTTTATTGTTGATTAATTTATATAAAAACAATATATCCATTTCCTGTCTTCTTTTATCTAATTTAGAAACTCCAAAATGATTTAATCTTTTAGAATATGAATTGAGTCTACTATTGTTATTTATTCCGTAGGTCAGGTGATTTAGAAAACGACGCTGCACTCTTTCAATTCTATTTTTATGAACCTCGTAAAACGGTGACCATACTTGACTACAGTATTCTAAAGTACTACGAACCAGCGAGTTATATAAAAGTATTTTGGTCCGAGGGCGACTGAAATGTTTGGTATTCCTAATAATAAAACCCTGTCAAAAGCTTTGGAAAAGTCGGTATATATGGCATCAACCTGGGTTCGACGATCCAGATAACCTATTAGTTTCTCAAGAAATGTGGTTAGATTTGTGTTCACTGACCTACCCTTTATAAATCCGTGCTGTTTTTTCGTTAACAAATTTTTCACATGCCAATTTAATTCAGGGAGCACAAGGGATTCAAAAACCTTACCGAATATTGAAAGTATGGATACTGGTCTGTAGTTTTTTATGTCACTTTTGGAGCCATCTTTAAAAATTGGCACAATCTTAGCTTCTTTCCAAGTAGTTAAAGCGTCACGTCTCTAATGATTTAGTGTATATAATGCTTAATAATATATAATGCAGTTGCTAGGGATAGAGATTTCCTCGAACCTCAACTTTGGTCGGTTCATTGAGTCTAGAGCAAGAGCAGCCGCCAGCAAGCTTGGCGCCCTTGCAAATGTCCGGCAGTACTTCACACCGGGACAACTTCTTACATTATATAAAGCACAGATCTGGTCGTGTGTGGAGTACTGTGGCCATGACACAATTGAGAGGCGTGCAAAAAGGCTAATTGGCGACCCTGAACTGGTGGAAGCCAATCTTCATAGCCTCGAACATAGACGTAGAGTTGCTAGCCTCTCAGTATTCTATAGGATACATTTTGGTGAGTGTGCGAAGGAATTACATGAACTAATTCCCCCATCCCCCTTCCATCACCGGACGTTCCGACGCACGGCGAGCATCCATCCTTTAGTAGTAGATGTCCGAACGAAGCGCTACGCTTCATCTTTTTTAAATCGGACAGCGAAGGAGTGGAACAGCTTGCCTGCGTCGGTCGTCCAAGTACAATGTGGGTGTCTTCAAGGCAAGAGTGAATAGGCTTTTACTAAGTTGATGCCCTTTACTACCTACGACTACATTTCCACTTCCAATCAGGTGGAATGTAGTCAAGCGTCAACTTAGTTTAAGTGGTAAAAAAAAAAAAAAAAAAAGCATACACTACTAGAAGGTCCCCAGTGGACCTATTTCGGCGAAACCCGTACTATATGTTTTATATGTACCCGTTTATGTTTTTTGAGTACTCGAAAGGATTTTTATCGAAATCTACTTCATGTTTTGCCCGGTCAAAATTGTCACGATTTTTTGTTATTTGTTTTGATATACGTTGAATTAGTTTAATTATTGACCGTAATGCCCTAGACAGTTGATGACTAAGTTGATAGTGCTTTATTCTCCGAGTCTGGTAGCCTATGGTAGCTCAATTGGTTTAGCGACTGTAGCGGGTTCAAATCCCTGTAAGTGTTGGTTTATTTATCATTCTATATTTATTAAATAATTTAAATAAGCTTAACATGACTGTATTGAAGCCACGTATATTATATAAGACGAATACGTACAAAGTGATTAATTCACTGAGTTTGACAGCGATACGGTAGCTCAATTGGCAGAGTGACAATGGCAATCGTTCCGCGATTGAGATTGCGGCTTTATATTCCTGCCTATATTGGTTAAGTTTTCATTCAATATTTATTTAAAAAGAAAGTTATTTCGTTTGTAGTAAACGCAAAAAAAAAAAATCAAAAAAAATCATCATATTCTGAAATTTAAAAAAATATATATTAAAACAGATTCCTGTACGGAAAGGTAAGTAGTTGATTGTAGTAAAAATGTTTTTGTTTGTAGTTAAAAAAATATACTAGGAAAAGATACTTTAAAATTTTAATTATTTGTGTAAAACGTTATTTACTGAATTATATTAATTTGAAAGCCTACAACAAACAAACGTTTAGAATGACTGAGAAACCTAGAGGGTTCCTAGAGGTTTGTAGTGAAAGAATATTTGATTGTAGTTGAACGGAAGTTGATAAAATTCGGTCAGATTGAACGAAAATCGAATTTTACTATTATGGACGAAATTACTTTCGATCGATGGTTACTACGATTACTACAAACGCTTAAAATGTTTTTTTTGATAAAATTGAAATTTTCGCAGGTAGGATTTTAAAAGATAATCATTTGTTTTAATTGCTCTCTGAATTTTAATATTTTTTTATTTAAATTAGGAAAATTACTTAAATTAATGTGATTAAAAGCTTTTCATACCTACCAGCTATTATTTCCTTATCGAAATTTTAAGTTAAACAAAGGATAGCAAAAATAATAATACTTTATAAATCACTAAATCTGTCATTTGCAATGGAATCTTTACAACAAAGTGTAACTGAGTTAAGTGAACTGTTCAATACAAGAATGGCTGAGTTTCAGCTGAGCCTCCAAACTTTCATTCTGGCAACAAGCCCCACATCCAACATAAATGCACACACAGCTTACACTGTTCAGAAGCTCTTAGCATACAGCTCAACTCTTAGCACGCAGCAAGAAGATATGGAAATGAGGAGCAGACGAAAGATCCTGTTGGTTCATGGAGTGGCAGAGAGTAAGAATGAGAAGTTGTCATCACTAAACTCCTTTCGGACAAACTTGTATTGTTTGATTTCAATGAGCCTTGTATCAGCCGTTGTCACCGCTTTGGCAGCCCCAGGTCCGATAAGCCAAGGGCTATCCTTATCAAGTTCAATGACTCATCTATTAGGAATAAGCTATGGTTCCGCAAAACCAAGATTAAAGCAAGTGGGGTAACACTCTCAGAATTTCTGACTAAACAACGCTATAATGTTTTCTTGGCCGCTCGACAGCTTCTTGGAGTAACAAAGTGTTTTACAAAGGATGGGCGGATGGATTGTAATCCTTAAGCATGATGGAGCACGTTAACAGATTGTCAGCATGTATGAGCTCAATGTTTTTATTCCTCAGTCTGTAGACCACGTGCCAGTACAAAAAACTTATATCTTGAGCAGCTCTGCAGACCCGGGTTCCCAAGTGGTCAGGTCAGTAAGACGGAAAAAAATCACCAAGCGGTAATCCTTATTCTGAGTTCTTGCAATTAACCTCATACATTATAATTCAAAATAATAATAGATGTAAATTGTATCTAATTATTTTTGTTGTAGGTTGTTTTACTTTGTGTTTACTTTCCAGTTTGTTTGGCTTTAGATAAACGTAGGCTTATTATTGTTATATTTCTTTTTATTTTTTAGTGTTGAATGTGTTAGATTAATATTGCTCTACATATAAAAAAATAATATAAATAATTAAATACTTCCTCAATAATTTAAACTATTTAAAACTATTAGGTAAAAAAGGATAAATTGTTACAAAGGAAACACAAAAGAAAGAATAATTTGTAAATAATATTTAATATATATCACATTTGATATTTAAATTCAAGATTATTAATATAAAACACAATATAACCTAATCTTCACTTAACAGTAATCACTGATACTTATACACTTAAATACCCACAAAATAAAAGTTATAAGAGCAAAAATAAAATATAAGGAATATAAGTATAACTTAGCTTGCCAGCTCCAGCTCCAGTGTGAAAATAATCCCGTAATAATGGTAAGAAGCCGTATTTATCACATTTCTAAAAGTGACAGTAGTGCTGCCATTTACACTGGATGTTTAGTCATATTCATAACTTTTATTGATAAATATAAACATTCTTTATAACCGAATGATTTTTATACAATTCTTAATTTCAAAAATGTATTTGAAACAATCATTAAACGTATTTATGGTTTACAATATTAAGTATAAAAATACAATAAGTGATAATTATATCAAAATAACCATTTTCATTATTTAATGATGAATCAATAAAAACAGTAAAATGTTCTAAATAATTCTTATTTCTTAACAATAATTGTTATAAGTATAATATGTATATTATAATAAATCAAACAGATATTATGTCAACGGAAATCAGTAGTTGTGTTTGATTATATTTATTTATATGACCTACGTAACTAATAACTACATTGTAATATATTTTATATGTATTTCAGTACAATGATGTAATAAATGCTTCAAGCAGTGAATCGGATTTGTTGCTTGTGTATAAAAACGAATAGCATACTGATTGTTAAATAATGAACTACTTTGACATTACAGTCAGTTGACACTTGACAGGTTGATAAATAACTAAATCAATTTGACTTTTGCCAGTTTCGTTGTAATCTAAGGTCAGTCTGTACGTTCCTTTTCACCACATGGCTTATTGTGTTTGAATACTTTTATGTGGAATGTTTATTTTTTTTCTTAATTTGTTGTTTATTGTACTGTAATTATGTTTAGCAAAAGCAGCAATCTCTAACGACTGGCTGGGGCGATGAAAGTCAGCAGTTGGCAATAAAGCTTGCGATCTTTAATATTTAAACCTTAATATTAAGACCTATAGTGAGCCAGATAGACTCTCCCACATACAAGGTAGCCCGTTACTTAGCCACTAATTTGAAACATTTGACAGGCAAAACTGAGACTTATGTAAAAGATTCGCGACATTTTATAAAACTAATCAGTGAGATTAAAATCAAAGACACCGAAATAATGGTTAGTTTTGACATAGTGTCGTTATTTACTAACATCCCTATTAATGAAGTTATTGATATAATAAACATCTTAGCTCAAAATAACTTAGAACCGTCTCTAATACCACTGATAACGTTTTGTTTGGAAAGTGCTTATTTTGTATGGCGTGGGGATTATTTCATGCAAATTGATGGGGTAGCTATGGGGTCGCCTATTGCTCCCGTGATAGCAAATATTTTTATGGAGTGGTTTGAGAAAACCTTTATATTTAACCATCCTCTCAGACCTCGATACTGGTGGCGGTATGTAGATGACATTTTCGCGATTGTATCCAAAGACCAGCTTCAAAACTTAGAGTATTACCTTAACGGGGCACATAGAAAGGTGAAATTCACAGTGGAAAGAGAATTAAATTGTAGGTTACCATTCTTAGACGTGATGGTGAAACGAACTACTGAGGGCCGTCTAATAACTAAGGTATATAGGAAGCCGACGCACACCGACCATTATATACATGCCCAATCGCACCACCATCCGGCCCACTTAGCATCACTACCTCGTACGCTAATAAACAGAGCGTTACAACTATGTGACCCTATATACGTGAAGGACGAACTTAAACACGTTAGAAAGGTGTTGGAAAGTAACGGATATAATTGGCGTCAAAGCCTAAGAGTTGTAAATAAGAAATGCTACAATACTAAATTAGAGGCATCGCGTTCACCTACTTACTTACCATATATTAAAGGAGTTACTGATAGGATAGGGTACTTATTACGTCGTAATTATAATATTAAAACTATCTTTCGTGCGCACTGCAAGTTACGGTCATTGTTACGGTCACCTAAAGACGATAGCAACCTAGACGTCCCGGGAGTATACAAGATTCCTTGTGAATGCGGGAAGTGTTACGTAGGGGAAACTCGTCGAAACGTCAATATACGGATCACGGAACATATACGTAGTGTTAAAAATTTAGACAGCAATGGCTCAGCGATAACGGAACACGTCTTAGATTCGGGAACGGCGCATTTCATACGTTTTGACAAAGCGTCCGTATTAGCAAGGGAAAAGTTTTTAGTACCGCGTAAAGTACGGGAGGCTATCGAAATTAGTCGTATACCGAACTTCAATAGGGATAGTGGTTGGACCTTACCATCGGCGTGGAAACCGGTTATCAATACAATGAAGAGCAAAGTTCTATTCAGAAGATTTTAATAGTGACACAGTGAGTTCAGTGTGTATACAACGGGTGACAACGACGAGTGACGAAGACCTGCAAGAGCCCTCCGATGACATCACTACATCTTCCCCCCCGCCGCCGCCGCCACCTTCGCGTCGGGCCCAGAGAGCTGAGGCACGCAGTTCTCGCCGCGAGTCCGCCACGCTCAGAGCTCATGATTAAGGACCCCGAACGGGTTCGAAACTAGTCGGGCACATTCCGATTTAATTTCTACGTGAATACAGCCGGGTAAATATAAATATAAAAATATATACTTAATTTATTTATTTTATTTATGTATTTATTTAAATCTTTTCCACTTTGAACCATTATCTGTGATCACTTGTGTACGTCAAATAGAGGTGTCAGGAGGGCCTATTTTGATACTATACTTATTGAAATAAGCCCTTCTACAAGAACACCTCTGAACTTAAGTTAAAATTACGAGGGTTCCAAACGCGCCCCAGTCCAAGAAGAACCACACAACAAACTCAGCCAGGTGCTTTTTTATTGTAATCACTGTTTCACAAATGTCAATATAAGTAAAATGAGTAAAATAAAAAACAATATAAGTAAAATGAATTTACGAACCACTAGAACCATAGCAATCAATTCGCGTGGAAGGCCTAATAATTTAAGAAATAAAAGAAATTAAAATACAAAAACCGTTGCCAGCAAAACGACCAGTCACCGCAAGCAGCACCCGTTCACGAGCGTCACAAGGGTCAGCCATCACCCCCTTCGCCATATTTGAGGGAGGGAGGGCGACCCGACCCCCAACGCTATCGCAAGTAATAAGTTCTAAGGGAACGGTGTGATGCGGCCAGTTGATCAAACAAAAGTAACTAACAACGTCAAACAAATTGCGCAGGTTACTAGTTTATCGCTACAATACAATTTATTCCCAGGCCATACTGTCGTTAATGTAATCCTTTACACAATAGGATTTTTATCAAATTTCTTTTAATGTATACTTTAAATTTATTTAATGAATTTTTAAGGCTTCATTAGGAAGTTTATTATAAAAATGTGTGCAATTAATCTTGAAGGAATTTCCTATTTTTTGGAGCCTAGTGGTGGGCCATAGCAAGCTTATTTTTGTTTCGGGTATTAATTTTGTGTAAATCACAAATTTTCTTGAAGTTATTAATATTCTTATGTACATACATTAAGTTCTCACAAATATATTGATTATATACAGTCATAATATTGAATTCTTTGAATTTATTTCTTGACGATTCTCGGGGTCTCATCTTATAGATCGCACGAAGAGCCCTCTTCTGCAGCACAAATATAGCATCAATATCTGATGCATTACACCATAACAGTATAGCATATGACATGACAGTTGTTATGAATAACAAAAAGACTAAATACACTCGTAATTATAATAAATGAATGAAAATGAAAATAATAACTTGATATTTTTTTATTATTATATATTACTTATAATATATATAATTTCTACGTACCTACCTAATAATGTTCAACATTCACTGTCTGTTTAATCGAACTCAGTTTATATAACTTCAGCAGTTCGTTTGCTCGTGTACTCAATCTCCAGTAATGGTGATTGTAATTGAAATTGACACTTTTTTCATAAGAAGTGATTTTAAATATTTTTATGAAAATAATATGCGTTGGCCTTGGTGTTCGACTCATTTAATTTTGCAAAAACAATGTATTAATTGTTTTGCTTGCACTAATCTCTAGAGTCACTTCTCCTGGGGCAACAGAAACAATTAAGTATTGTTGTTTTCCAACTTACTAAGACTACCAGTCAATAATAGTCCGGTAAAGTTAGCATTAAAAATAGTGGTAAGGGAGATTGGAGGAAGACAGGATAATTGTACTTGTTTCTTTTTTTACGTCTTTTTGCAAAAGATAAGTATCGAAACTTATCTAACAGTCTGATAGGAACAATTTTTATAGATAATTGCATGATTAATAATTTTTGTCTGACCTATTTTTATTATAAAACTTACTGTGTAGCTGGAAAACTTAAAAAAAACCATTTTTGCAACATTTGACCTTGAATAATTTTTTTTCCACACTTCGGATTGAAGTGGATAATTGACAAATTGTGTATAATAGGGTTCCCAACATTCATGCTAATTTAAATGTACTGTACGTACTACCTAACTGGAAGTTGTGATAAGTAACAATAGGAGAAACGCTACACCATCACGTAGTCGGAAATAATTAACCTTGTTGTCTAAAATTCAAAAACTTTTTTATTATGTACGGAAAGTGGATATAATATATGAATTTAAACAACTCGTTTAAATTTCTTTACCAAAATTCATTTAGAAACAGTAAGTGCACGATCAAACTCTTCATCAAATAGATTATAGTATTTTCTGTTGTATTTTAAATATAATATTGTTTAATTAGTAGTTAAATTTATTGTAGATTATGACACGTGACTATGTCACTTGATATGGCCTGAGAGGGTAGTAGTGGGGCTGTTTACCTCTTAGTATTTAAGTCGGTGCGCCCTCGGAGCAGCATGATTTACATTTGAACTGTAATCTTAAGTGTTACTCTGCTCGTATTGCCAATAAACAGTGATTGTTATACTAAAATAGTTTCCTTCATATATCTGACATAGAACAAAATAGTGTGACAATGGATCATCTCCGACATACATGAGCAAACGAACTGCTGAAGTTATATAAACTGAGTTCGATTAAACAGACAGTGAATGTTGAATATTATTAGGTAGGTACGTAGAAATTATATATATTATAAGTAGTATATAATAATAAAAAATATCAAGTTATTATTTTCATTGAGTTATAAGCACTTACCGTTTACCAATTTTAAGATCCTTTCACTTCTTTTCATTGTGTTTTATTTATAAAATCACTTAATAAATATGTTGTAAATTCACTTTGGCTCCTAATTCACGTCTTGCCGGCGATATTTGTTTACAAACATAAGACCTGAAAATTCTGCACCCCGCTTGGCCTCCACCCGTGAATCCCGAATGGGCCCCTCAGGCGTTGTTCGTGCGTTCATTTTAAAATAACATAAAGGACGCAAGATACTTGTCACGCTGAACTCTTGAAAACTTTAGTAATTAAATATATAATGGGACGCACTGAAATCGGTACATTTGAAGAAAAATATACGTTGTACAATATACGCTGTAAAATAGCTCCCTCCAAATTTCGCGCGGTCGACGGCTGAACTATAAAATACGCTAAAAAATATTTTAGTGATGAAATTGAGTCCATACCAATTTTTTGCCCATACATTCTCCTCTTAAAAAGACACCGTTGGACCAAATATGGGGGCTGGTTAATCTTGCGTCCGTATATAGGACGCATAAAGTCAGTCGGACGCATTATCATTGGTAAAAATCGCCATGTAGAACGCAATATTACCACCAAGTTATATATATATATTTCATTTATTATTATTATTGGTAATATAATAATAATATATATATATATAATAATATATATATATATATATATAAATCTCCTGAGACATCTTGCGTCCTTCCAAACTACCACCCTACGGCGTCTACTGAATTTAACAATATCTTAAATGTTTTCAATGCATATATATGTTCAATTGAACCGCAGGATATCATGAGTCAACTCGATATCCCATTTAAATATTGTATGTTGATATTCGATTTCAGATATTTCCTGCTAAATTAGCGCGTCCGTTCACTCTTAAACTTTTCTAGCACATTGAATATTACCGTATACCTTCTGTACCCTGCATGCATCTTCCTGACTCCATCCAAACTTATGTTTAAATCAATTCTACATGTATTCATATATTTAAATGACTTTACTAACTAAATTACATCCATCTAATATTGAATTCAAAGTGATTCCGAATACTTTTCTTGTATTTTTTATCCGGCTTACTATCCAAACAATTAAGTATTGTTATTTTCCAACTTACTAAGACTACCAGTCAATAATAGTCCGGTCAAGTTATCATCAAAAATAGGGGTAAGGGAGGTTGGAGGAAGACAGGATAATTGTACTTATTTCTTTTTTTACATCTTTTTGCAAAAGATAAGTATCGAAACTTATCTAACAGTCTAATAGGAACAATTTTTATAGATATTTGCATGATAAATAATTTTTGACTCACCTATTTTTATTATAAAACTTACCCTTTAGCTCAAAACTTAAAAAAATACGATTTTTGCAACATTTGACCTTGAATAATTTTTTTTCACACTTCGGATAGAAGTGGATAGTTGTCAAATTGTGTGTAATAGGGTTCCCAACATTCATACCCATTTAAACGTACTGTACGTACTGTACGTACTACCGAACTGTTAGTTATGATTAGTAACATTAGGAGAAACGCTACATCATCACGTAGTCGGAAATAATCAACCTTGTTGTCTAATATTCAAAAACTTTTTTATTATGTACGGAAAGTGGATATGACATATGAATTTAAACAATTCGTTTAAATTTCTTTACCAAAACTCTTTCAGAAACAGTAAATGCACGATCAAACTCTTCATACTGATTAGACAGATTATTCTCGCTTTCTAAGTAATCATCCATTGTAATTCTTTGTAGTTCTCCAGGCCTGCGCCTGTTTAAACCCTATAATACACAGTTTCTAATAGTTGTGTATATGTGGCAATACTTTTAAAGCCTTCTTGATTTTTTTTAGCGGCATCTAAGGATTTTTTTATTTAAATATTATTTTAGAATTTTCAAATCATTAGCTAAAGGAACAATAGTTACTTTATTCCACCTTTTTTTGTTTTAATCACCTGATGGCAAGTGGAAATGTAGTCGTAGGTGGTAAAGCGCATCAACTTGGTAAAAGCCTATTCACTCGTGCCTTGAAGACACCCACATTGCAGTCGGACGGAAATACCGACGCAGGAAAGCTGTTCCACTCCTTCGCTGTCCGATTTAAAAAGATGAAGTGTAGCGCTTGGTTCGGACATGCGGCGAGTCTACTACAAAAGGATGGATGCTCGCCGTGCGTCGGAACGTCCGGTGATGGAAGGGGATGGGGGAATTAGTTCATGTAATTCCTTCGCACACTCACCAAAATGTATCCTATAGAATACCGAGAGACTAGCAACTCTACGTCTATGTTCGAGGCTATGAAGATTGGCTTCCACCAGTTCAGGGTCGCCAATTAGCCTTTTTGCACGCCTCTCAGTTATGTCCAGAGCAGCAAGATGACATTTTGTGGCACCAGCGATTAAATGGCCACAGTACTCCACAAACGATCGGATCTGTGCTTTATATAATGTAAGAAGTTGTCCCGGTGAGAAGTACTGCCGGACCTTTGCAAGGATGCCAAGCCTGCTGGCGGCTGCTCTTGCTCTAGACTCAATGAACCGACCAAAGTTGAGGTTCGAGGAAATCTCTATCCCTAGCAACTGAAGTCGTTCACTGTATTCCAAAGATACATTCTGGAAAATAGGAGTCAAGGTGAAAGGGCTTCTTTTGGCGGTGAATAAAAACGTCTGCGTTTTGTTGTCGTTGAATTTAACAAGATTGGCATTGCCCCATACGGAGACCGCCTCTAGCTTGTCATTTAAAAGCTGCACCATGGCTTCTCTTTCAAACTGTACTTGATGTCTACTGCCCCGAGTACTCGGTAGATATCTTTCTACAACTGTGCTGTCTTCTGCGTACCCATAGATACCGGGCTTTAGCAGATCGTTAATGTGCAGCAGGAAGAGAGTTGCAGAAAGAACGGACCCCTGAGGTACTCCGGAATTTATTGTCAAGGCTTCCTTGGATCATCCGTTAACAGCTATTCGGTGGGATCTCTGGTTCAGGAAGCCCGTGACCCAGACGATCCGACCAGGAGATATACCGTACGCTGAAAGCTTGCTTATAAGGCTCGCATGCCAGACCCTGCCAAATGCCTTCGAGACCTCTAGAGAGACGGCGACCGCTTCTCCATTCTTCTCTAAGGCCTCGTCTAAAACGTGTGTAGCACACAGTACACTAAAAAGTCCCCAGTGGATCTATTTCGGCGAAACCCGTACTGTCGGTCACTGAGGAGATCGTTACCTTCTAAGTATGCTAAAAGGCGCGAGTTCAATACACGGTCCATAATCTTACAGAGTATGGAGGTGATTGAAATCGGTCTGTAATTGGCAGGATCGGCATGGCTATCTTTTTTTTGCACTGGCTGCACGTTAGCAAGCTTCCAGGATTTTGGTACTATTCCAGTCCTGAACGAGAGGCGATATAGACGTGTTAATGCAGGAGACAACTCAGCTGCACATGTTTTAAGCAGAATGGCTGGTATACCATCCGGACCACTGGCTTTATTCACATCTAGACGACACAATGCTTTCCATACCTCTTTGTTAGTGATGCGGATTTCAGGCATAGAAATTCCGCAGTGAGAAGGATGTGCTAGGGAAGCATTGCCAGTGTCTAGATGAGAACTATTAGCGAAAAGAGAAGAAAATAAATTTGCTTTCTCTTTCGCTTCATGAGCCAGAGATCCATCTGGCTTCAGCAGAGGTGGCAGTGAGGTTCAACAGAAATTCGACTCAATCGCTTCGGCAAGGAGCCAGAAAGCTCGACTGCCTTATGGCAGGACTGAAAGCTTTTCGCCAACCTTAGCGATACGACCGAGACGAACCCTACGTAATGTCTTTTTATAGGACTTAGCAGCTTGGTTAAAAGCTCTCTTCTTGGAACTCACATCCGGAGCTTTGTGGTTTCTAGCATCAACCCAAGTAACATATGCCAAATGTTTTTACTTTTCAGCATGTCCACATTCGGCATTGAACCATGCTTTGCCACCGATAGGTACATCAGCAAAATTTATGAAATACTCCATTGCCTGATGTACCACATCAGTTATAGCATCCGCGCAACTCGACGGATCCTCAGACGAGAAGCAAATCTGCCGCCAAGGATAAGATGCAAAGAAGTGCCGCATCTCATCCCAATCTGCTGACTTGTATTTCCAAATTCGCCTAACACCATGAAAGTCGAAGTCCGGCTGGGAATAAGTTAATACAGATTTCAACAGACAGTGATCGGAGGTTCCCAACTCCCAAGGGTAGGAAACCTCTACACGATACCTGTCTGGATCAGTTGTCAGTAGAAGGCCCAGGCAGTATGGCTGTATGTGACTCCTAATCAGGCACCCTTGTCGCTAACCTCACCAGCTGAAAGAGGTCCAAGGACAACGCAAAGTTCCGCGTCTCTCTTTCAGCGTGGTCTGTTCTCTGGTACGGAAACAGCCAGTCCTGATGACAGGCATTAAAGTCCCCCAGAAATACGAGCTGCGCTGAAGGGTACCGATGTAGAGCCATATCAGCAGCCTCACTGAGATACTCAAATAATCTGGTTGTCTCCTGATCACCGCTGTGCGAACGGTAAACACAGGAATACAGGATTTTTTCGTTTCTTGTGTCTATCAAAACCCATAGGGAAGAAAAAGAGGGGTCTTCAAGGTGACGAAGGCGCTGGATACAAGGGGCATTCCGCGCGTACACACAAACCCCGGCATGTGAGCGGAAATTGTACTCTAACGTATACACAGGGTAAGCAAGGTACGCAGTGCTCAACGTACATTGTATCTGCGTCTCCTTCAGAAAGAGTAAGTGCGGCTGCTCTGTCTTTAGATGGTGATGGACAGCTTCGAGATTTGAGTGCAATCCTCGAATATTAGCGAGGTGCACTAGGAGTGAGGAGGAGTGCAACCGCTGAGTAACCTTACTTTTCTTTTTCTTACTTTTCAAAAAAATTAAAATTAAAATGGAGTGAATACGTATCGAACCCGACGTCGAAATTGGTGCTGTTATGCCAATGGGAGGCTAGTCTGGAGACTGCGGGGACGCCCGAACCCCCCCAAGGATTGCCATCGGGCCTCCTCATCTGGTCGCCAACCAGCACTATGGAGCCACCCTGGGATTTTTCGCAGCTGGCGGAGCAGCCATGGGGAGCCAACTCACTACTTGGACCCCCAACTATCTGCGGGCGGCCAGCGGAAAGCCGTCGCTTTGGATCCCGCTACCCTCCTCGACTAGGCACCCGACACAACAAACACCAACTCGCCGACAAAACGGCTCACCAACGCAACGCAGCTGTTCAGACCCATTTCCCATATACGGCTTTATCGTAATGTTTCATGCAATTTTCATCTCTAGTTTGAATTCACCACCTTGCGCAATTTTCAATTATTTGATGATGATTATGATATGATGATGATGAAGATGGTCGTTTTTTAGGTGGCATCGTTTATTTTATTTTTAATCGACGGTAACTTAAATTCTATTTAGTTACCCAACAAAAAACTTACGTCAGAGGTCCTAACTATAACTAAGTATATAATAAATAGAATATAAATCTAAGTGCCTATTAAAACTAAAATAATATTCTAATCGAATTATAAATATGTACGTAGGTACCTACAAATTACAAAAGAATAAAAAATGAAAATAAAGCTATACTTAATGCGTGTGCAATACTATCTACACTTACCTACTTCACTTAAAAATGAATAATAAGAAATACCTACAACTACTGTAATTAATCAAAGTACCTATGCTAATACAAAAAAAACCTTAGATGTTCTAAGTACAGCTGCTATATAATAAAAAAATATAAATCTAAGTGCCTATTTAAACTTAAATACCTAATATTCTAATAGAATTAAACTAAGATATATGTACCTACCTACCTACAACTTAGGTACAAAAAAAAAAGAAATGAAAATAAAGCTAAAACACGTGTGCAGTATAGGTAGATAGTAGGCAATATCTACCTATACCTACTTCACTTAAAAATAAATAAAAAATACCTATGAATACTATAATTAATAAAAGTTTTATCTACTCAATACAAAAAAAACTAAACATAAAATGCCCAAAACTAACCTACCAGTAACTAAAAATCTAACAATAATCTAATCTATCTATCTATTATCTAATCTAAAAATCGAATCTAAATCTACTTAAAAAGAAATAAAATAGGAACTATTAATAGTTAAGAATTTAAACAAAACTAAAACTAATTTAGAAAATAACAACAAAAGAAATTAAAATAAAGTCGCGCTGATAAGCACGGTTTATAAAATAACAATTATTGTCTGTCAATAAAGTTCAACACTCTGAACGCATCAACAGCCAAATATTGAATGACGCTTGCGCTCGCCTCCCGCCCCTTTTATACTCTGCCGCCGCGAGCCCCGTCGAGCGCGGCAACCGTTACGCAAAAATAATCCTTATAGCTTGATTCACTATTCACGCGCGATGTCTTGTTGGCGTATTTCATGTAAGTAAGTATAAGTTTGGTGTTTCTATACCGATTTCAATGATTCTTTTTTTATTGAATTGGTGCTAATGTTTATTTTTTTTTTAATTAGGAATGATGGTGAGCATTATTGGTTTTATAAACGTAAAAGTAAACAAATATAATAAGAAATCTCCGAACTGCTAAGCTATCGAGAGTTATGCGTGTTATTGTGAGTTAACTATAAAAGATAGATATATGCTGTCTTGAAATATTTTTCGTGTATTTTTATGTAGAATATTTCCGTTATACATAGTTTCTATGTAGCTCTAACCATTAAGGCTGCACACGCGACGGAAGCTTAAAAAATCAAGCAACTTCTCCCATTTTCTCAACATTTCCTTTCACTGCTCTGCTCCTATTCATTGTAGTGTGATGAGAAGTATACTATTACCTGCCCAGGAGTATAAAAAATAATTGTACTAAGTTTCGTTAAAATCCGTCGAGTAGTTTTTTTTTCTATAAATAACATACAAACAGACAGACAGACAGACAAAAATTTTTTTAACTGCATTTTTGGCATCAGTATCGAACACTAATCACCCCCTGCTACTTATTTTGTAAATATATTTCATGTACAGAATTGACCTCTCTACAGATTTATTATAAGTATATATAGATTTCTACGTACCTACCTAATGATGTTCAACATTCCCTGTCTGTTTAATCGAATCAATCAGTTTATATAACTTCAGCAGTTCGTGTGCTCGTGTACTTAATCACCATTGCACATATTATTTTCATAAAAATATTTAAAATCACATATTTTTATGAAAATAATATTCGTTGGCCTTGGTGTTCGACTCATTTCATTTTGCAAATACAATGTATTAATTGTTTCGCGAGCACTAATACTACTAAAACTTTAGTTGAACACTTAGTTCTTTCTACCTATGAAGTATGAACTGCGATGACATTCAACTGCTCAGTCTCTCTTCTTTTTTTGGTGCAATATTTGTAAATATGCCGTTTGCGACCATTATCCGGAAGACGAATGTTATTATAATAATAATAGAAGGTACCTTTCGTTGCTAAATTAATAATAATAGTGTAATAAATTAAAAAATATTTTTTTTTCAAATACTTCACAGTTAACGTTGCACTAAAATTTAAAAAATATATTATAACCACGACTTATTATCGCAACAAATAAATAATTGAAAATTGCGCAAGGTGGTGAATTCAAACTAGAGATGAAAATTGCATGAAACATTACGATAAAGCCGTATATGGGAAATGGGTCTGAACAGCTGCGTTGCGTTGGTGAGCCGTTTTGTCGGCGAGTTGGTGTTTGTTGTGTCGGGTGCCTAGTCGAGGAGGGTAGCGGGATCCAAAGCGACGGCTTTCCGCTGGCCGCCCGCAGATAGTTGGGGGTCCAAGTAGTGAGTTGGCTCCCCATGGCTGCTCCGCCAGCTGCGAAAAATCCCAGGGTGGCTCCATAGTGCTGGTTGGCGACCAGATGAGGAGGCCCGATGGCAATCCTTGGGGGGGTTCGGGCGTCCCCGCAGTCTCCAGACTAGGCACCCGACACAACAAACACCAACTCGCCGACAAAACGGCTCACCAACGCAACGCAGCTGTTCAGACCCATTTCCCATATACGGCTTTATCGTAATGTTTCATGCAATTTTCATCTCTAGTTTGAATTCACCACCTTGCGCAATTTTCAATTATTTATTTGTTGCGATAATAAGTCGTGGTTATAATATATTTTTTAAATTTTAGTGCAACGTTAACTGTGAAGTATTTGAAAAAAAAATATTTTTTAATTTATTACACTATTATTATTAATTTAGCAACGAAAGGTACCTTCTATTATTATTATAATAACATTCGTCTTCCGGATAATGGTCGCAAACGGCATATTTACAAATATTGCACCAAAAAAAGAAGAGAGACTGAGCAGTTGAATGTCATCGCAGTTCATACTTCATAGGTAGAAAGAACTAAGTGTTCAACTAAAGTTTTAGTAGTATTAGTGCTCGCGAAACAATTAATACATTGTATTTGCAAAATGAAATGAGTCGAACACCAAGGCCAACGAATATTATTTTCATAAAAATATGTGATTTTAAATATTTTTATGAAAATAATATGTGCAATGGTGATTAAGTACACGAGCACACGAACTGCTGAAGTTATATAAACTGATTGATTCGATTAAACAGACAGGGAATGTTGAACATCATTAGGTAGGTACGTAGAAATCTATATATACTTATAATAAATCTGTAGAGAGGTCAATTCTGTACATGAAATATATTTACAAAATAAGTAGCAGGGGGTGATTAGTGTTCGATACTGATGCCAAAAATGCAGTTAAAAAAATTTTTGTCTGTCTGTCTGTCTGTTTGTATGTTATTTATAGAAAAAAAAACTACTCGACGGATTTTAACGAAACTTAGTACAATTATTTTTTATACTCCTGGGCAGGTAATAGTATACTTCTCATCACACTACAATGAATAGGAGCAGAGCAGTGAAAGGAAATGTTGAGAAAATGGGAGAAGTTGCTTGATTTTTTAAGCTTCCGTCGCGTGTGCAGCCTTAATGGTTAGAGCTACATAGAAACTATGTATAACGGAAATATTCTACATAAAAATACACGAAAAATATTTCAAGACAGCATATATCTATCTTTTATAGTTAACTCACAATAACACGCATAACTCTCGATAGCTTAGCAGTTCGGAGATTTCTTATTATATTTGTTTACTTTTACGTTTATAAAACCAATAATGCTCACCATCATTCCTAATTAAAAAAAAAATAAACATTAGCACCAATTCAATAAAAAAAGAATCATTGAAATCGGTATAGAAACACCAAACTTATACTTACTTACATGAAATACGCCAACAAGACATCGCGCGTGAATAGTGAATCAAGCTATAAGGATTATTTTTGCGTAACGGTTGCCGCGCTCGACGGGGCTCGCGGCGGCAGAGTATAAAAGGGGCGGGAGGCGAGCGCAAGCGTCATTCAATATTTGGCTGTTGATGCGTTCAGAGTGTTGAACTTTATTGACAGACAATAATTGTTATTTTATAAACCGTGCTTATCAGCGCGACTTTATTTTAATTTCTTTTGTTGTTATTTTCTAAATTAGTTTTAGTTTTGTTTAAATTCTTAACTATTAATAGTTCCTATTTTATTTCTTTTTAAGTAGATTTAGATTCGATTTTTAGATTAGATAATAGATAGATAGATTAGATTATTGTTAGATTTTTAGTTACTGGTAGGTTAGTTTTGGGCATTTTATGTTTAGTTTTTTTTGTATTGAGTAGATAAAACTTTTATTAATTATAGTATTCATAGGTATTTTTTATTTATTTTTAAGTGAAGTAGGTATAGGTAGATATTGCCTACTATCTACCTATACTGCACACGTGTTTTAGCTTTATTTTCATTTCTTTTTTTTTTGTACCTAAGTTGTAGGTAGGTAGGTACATATATCTTAGTTTAATTCTATTAGAATATTAGGTATTTAAGTTTAAATAGGCACTTAGATTTATATTTTTTTATTATATAGCAGCTGTACTTAGAACATCTAAGGTTTTTTTTGTATTAGCATAGGTACTTTGATTAATTACAGTAGTTGTAGGTATTTCTTATTATTCATTTTTAAGTGAAGTAGGTAAGTGTAGATAGTATTGCACACGCATTAAGTATAGCTTTATTTTCATTTTTTATTCTTTTGTAATTTGTAGGTACCTACGTACATATTTATAATTCGATTAGAATATTATTTTAGTTTTAATAGGCACTTAGATTTATATTCTATTTATTATATACTTAGTTATAGTTAGGACCTCTGACGTAAGTTTTTTGTTGGGTAACTAAATAGAATTTAAGTTACCGTCGATTAAAAATAAAATAAACGATGCCACCTAAAAAACGACCATCTTCATCATCATCATATCATAATCATCATCAAATAATTGAAAATTGCGCAAGGTGGTGAATTCAAACTAGAGATGAAAATTGCATGAAACATTACGATAAAGCCGTATATGGGAAATGGGTCTGAACAGCTGCGTTGCGTTGGTGAGCCGTTTTGTCGGCGAGTTGGTGTTTGTTGTGTCGGGTGCCTAGTCGAGGAGGGTAGCGGGATCCAAAGCGACGGCTTTCCGCTGGCCGCCCGCAGATAGTTGGGGGTCCAAGTAGTGAGTTGGCTCCCCATGGCTGCTCCGCCAGCTGCGAAAAATCCCAGGGTGGCTCCATAGTGCTGGTTGGCGACCAGATGAGGAGGCCCGATGGCAATCCTTGGGGGGGTTCGGGCGTCCCCGCAGTCTCCAGACTAGCCTCCCATTGGCATAACAGCACCAATTTCGACGTCGGGTTCGATACGTATTCACTCCATTTTAATTTTAATTTTTTTGAAAAGTAAGAAAAAGAAAAGTAAGGTTACTCAGCGGTTGCACTCCTCCTCACTCCTAGTGCACCTCGCTAATATTCGAGGATTGCACTCAAATCTCGAAGCTGTCCATCACCATCTAAAGACAGAGCAGCCGCACTTACTCTTTCTGAAGGAGACGCAGATACAATGTACGTTGAGCACTGCGTACCTTGCTTACCCTGTGTATACGTTAGAGTACAATTTCCGCTCACATGCCGGGGTTTGTGTGTACGCGCGGAATGCCCCTTGTATCCAGCGCCTTCGTCACCTTGAAGACCCCTCTTTTTCTTCCCTATGGGTTTTGATAGACACAAGAAACGAAAAAATCCTGTATTCCTGTGTTTACCGTTCGCACAGCGGTGATCAGGAGACAACCAGATTATTTGAGTATCTCAGTGAGGCTGCTGATATGGCTCTACATCGGTACCCTTCAGCGCAGCTCGTATTTCTGGGGGACTTTAATGCCTGTCATCAGGACTGGCTGTTTCCGTACCAGAGAACAGACCACGCTGAAAGAGAGACGCGGAACTTTGCGTTGTCCTTGGACCTCTTTCAGCTGGTGAGGTTAGCGACAAGGGTGCCTGATTAGGAGTCACATACAGCCATACTGCCTGGGCCTTCTACTGACAACTGATCCAGACAGGTATCGTGTAGAGGTTTCCTACCCTTGGGAGTTGGGAACCTCCGATCACTGTCTGTTGAAATCTGTATTAACTTATTCCCAGCCGGACTTCGACTTTCATGGTGTTAGGCGAATTTGGAAATACAAGTCAGCAGATTGGGATGAGATGCGGCACTTCTTTGCATCTTATCCTTGGCGGCAGATTTGCTTCTCGTCTGAGGATCCGTCGAGTTGCGCGGATGCTATAACTGATGTGGTACATCAGGCAATGGAGTATTTCATAAATTTTGCTGATGTACCTATCGGTGGCAAAGCATGGTTCAATGCCGAATGTGGACATGCTGAAAAGTAAAAACATTTGGCATATGTTACTTGGGTTGATGCTAGAAACCACAAAGCTCCGGATGTGAGTTCCAAGAAGAGAGCTTTTAACCAAGCTGCTAAGTCCTATAAAAAGACATTACGTAGGGTTCGTCTCGGTCGTATCGCTAAGGTTGGCGAAAAGCTTTCAGTCCTGCCATAAGGCAGTCGAGCTTTCTGGCTCCTTGCCGAAGCGATTGAGTCGAATTTCTGTTGAACCTCACTGCCACCTCTGCTGAAGCCAGATGGATCTCTGGCTCATGAAGCGAAAGAGAAAGCAAATTTATTTTCTTCTCTTTTCGCTAATAGTTCTCATCTAGACACTGGCAATGCTTCCCTAGCACATCCTTCTCACTGCGGAATTTCTATGCCTGAAATCCGCATCACTAACAAAGAGGTATGGAAAGCATTGTGTCGTCTAGATGTGAATAAAGCCAGTGGTCCGGATGGTATACCAGCCATTCTGCTTAAAACATGTGCAGCTGAGTTGTCTCCTGCATTAACACGTCTATATCGCCTCTCGTTCAGGACTGGAATAGTACCAAAATCCTGGAAGCTTGCTAACGTGCAGCCAGTGCAAAAAAAAGATAGCCATGCCGATCCTGCCAATTACAGACCGATTTCAATCACCTCCATACTCTGTAAGATTATGGACCGTGTATTGAACTCGCGCCTTTTAGCATACTTAGAAGGTAACGATCTCCTCAGTGACCGACAGTACGGGTTTCGCCGAAATAGATCCACTGGGGACTTTTTAGTGTACTGTGTGCTACACACGTTTTAGACGAGGCCTTAGAGAAGAATGGAGAAGCGGTCGCCGTCTCTCTAGAGGTCTCGAAGGCATTTGGCAGGGTCTGGCATGCGAGCCTTATAAGCAAGCTTTCAGCGTACGGTATATCTCCTGGTCGGATCGTCTGGGTCACGGGCTTCCTGAACCAGAGATCCCACCGAATAGCTGTTAACGGATGATCCAAGGAAGCCTTGACAATAAATTCCGGAGTACCTCAGGGGTCCGTTCTTTCTGCAACTCTCTTCCTGCTGCACATTAACGATCTGCTAAAGCCCGGTATCTATGGGTACGCAGAAGACAGCACAGTTGTAGAAAGATATCTACCGAGTACTCGGGGCAGTAGACATCAAGTACAGTTTGAAAGAGAAGCCATGGTGCAGCTTTTAAATGACAAGCTAGAGGCGGTCTCCGTATGGGGCAATGCCAATCTTGTTAAATTCAACGACAACAAAACGCAGACGTTTTTATTCACCGCCAAAAGAAGCCCTTTCACCTTGACTCCTATTTTCCAGAATGTATCTTTGGAATACAGTGAACGACTTCAGTTGCTAGGGATAGAGATTTCCTCGAACCTCAACTTTGGTCGGTTCATTGAGTCTAGAGCAAGAGCAGCCGCCAGCAGGCTTGGCATCCTTGCAAAGGTCCGGCAGTACTTCTCACCGGGACAACTTCTTACATTATATAAAGCACAGATCCGATCGTTTGTGGAGTACTGTGGCCATTTAATCGCTGGTGCCACAAAATGTCATCTTGCTGCTCTGGACATAACTGAGAGGCGTGCAAAAAGGCTAATTGGCGACCCTGAACTGGTGGAAGCCAATCTTCATAGCCTCGAACATAGACGTAGAGTTGCTAGTCTCTCGGTATTCTATAGGATACATTTTGGTGAGTGTGCGAAGGAATTACATGAACTAATTCCCCCATCCCCTTCCATCACCGGACGTTCCGACGCACGGCGAGCATCCATCCTTTTGTAGTAGACTCGCCGCATGTCCGAACCAAGCGCTACACTTCATCTTTTTAAATCGGACAGCGAAGGAGTGGAACAGCTTTCCTGCGTCGGTATTTCCGTCCGACTGCAATGTGGGTGTCTTCAAGGCACGAGTGAATAGGCTTTTACCAAGTTGATGCGCTTTACCACCTACGACTACATTTCCACTTGCCATCAGGTGATTAAAACAAAAAAAGGTGGAATAAAGTAACTATTGTTCCTTTAGCTAATGATTTGAAAATTCTAAAATAATATTTAAATAAAAAAATCCTTAGATGCCGCTAAAAAAAATCAAGAAGGCTTTAAAAGTATTGCCACATATACACAACTATTAGAAACTGTGTATTATAGGGTTTAAACAGGCGCAGGCCTGGAGAACTACAAAGAATTACAATGGATGATTACTTAGAAAGCGAGAATAATCTGTCTAATCAGTATGAAGAGTTTGATCGTGCATTTACTGTTTCTGAAAGAGTTTTGGTAAAGAAATTTAAACGAATTGTTTAAATTCATATGTCATATCCACTTTCCGTACATAATAAAAAAGTTTTTGAATATTAGACAACAAGGTTGATTATTTCCGACTACGTGATGATGTAGCGTTTCTCCTAATGTTACTAATCATAACTAACAGTTCGGTAGTACGTACAGTACGTACAGTACGTTTAAATGGGTATGAATGTTGGGAACCCTATTACACACAATTTGACAACTATCCACTTCTATCCGAAGTGTGAAAAAAAATTATTCAAGGTCAAATGTTGCAAAAATCGTATTTTTTTAAGTTTTGAGCTAAAGGGTAAGTTTTATAATAAAAATAGGTGAGTCAAAAATTATTTATCATGCAAATATCTATAAAAATTGTTCCTATTAGACTGTTAGATAAGTTTCGATACTTATCTTTTGCAAAAAGATGTAAAAAAAGAAATAAGTACAATTATCCTGTCTTCCTCCAACCTCCCTTACCCCTATTTTTGATGATAACTTGACCGGACTATTATTGACTGGTAGTCTTAGTAAGTTGGAAAATAACAATACTTAATTGTTTGGATAGTAAGCCGGATAAAAAATACAAGAAAAGTATTCGGAATCACTTTGAATTCAATATTAGATGGATGTAATTTAGTTAGTAAAGTCATTTAAATATATGAATACATGTAGAATTGATTTAAACATAAGTTTGGATGGAGTCAGGAAGATGCATGCAGGGTACAGAAGGTATACGGTAATATTCAATGTGCTAGAAAAGTTTAAGAGTGAACGGACGCGCTAATTTAGCAGGAAATATCTGAAATCGAATATCAACATACAATATTTAAATGGGATATCGAGTTGACTCATGATATCCTGCGGTTCAATTGAACATATATATGCATTGAAAACATTTAAGATATTGTTAAATTCAGTAGACGCCGTAGGGTGGTAGTTTGGAAGGACGCAAGATGTCTCAGGAGATTTATATATATATATATATATATTATTATATATATATATATTATTATTATATTACCAATAATAATAATAAATGAAATATATATATATAACTTGGTGGTAATATTGCGTTCTACATGGCGATTTTTACCAATGATAATGCGTCCGACTGACTTTATGCGTCCTATATACGGACGCAAGATTAACCAGCCCCCATATTTGGTCCAACGGTGTCTTTTTAAGAGGAGAATGTATGGGCAAAAAATTGGTATGGACTCAATTTCATCACTAAAATATTTTTTAGCGTATTTTATAGTTCAGCCGTCGACCGCGCGAAATTTGGAGGGAGCTATTTTACAGCGTATATTGTACAACGTATATTTTTCTTCAAATGTACCGATTTCAGTGCGTCCCATTATATATTTAATTACTAAAGTTTTCAAGAGTTCAGCGTGACAAGTATCTTGCGTCCTTTATGTTATTTTAAAATGAACGCACGAACAACGCCTGAGGGGCCCATTCGGGATTCACGGGTGGAGGCCAAGCGGGGTGCAGAATTTTCAGGTCTTATGTTTGTAAACAAATATCGCCGGCAAGACGTGAATTAGGAGCCAAAGTGAATTTACAACATATGTATTAAGTGATTTTATAAATAAAACACAATGAAAAAGAAGTGAAAGGATCTTAAAATTGGTAAACGGTAAGTGCTTATAACTCAATGAAAATAATAACTTGATATTTTTTATTATTATATACTACTTATAATATATATAATTTCTACGTACCTACCTAATAATATTCAACATTCACTGTCTGTTTAATCGAACTCAGTTTATATAACTTCAGCAGTTCGTTTGCTCATGTATGTCGGAGATGATCCATTGTCACACTATTTTGTTCTATGTCAGATATATGAAGGAAACTATTTTAGTATAACAATCACTGTTTATTGGCAATACGAGCAGAGTAACACTTAAGATTACAGTTCAAATGTAAATCATGCTGCTCCGAGGGCGCACCGACTTAAATACTAAGAGGTAAACAGCCCCACTACTACCCTCTCAGGCCATATCAAGTGACATAGTCACGTGTCATAATCTACAATAAATTTAACTACTAATTAAACAATATTATATTTAAAATACAACAGAAAATACTATAATCTATTTGATGAAGAGTTTGATCGTGCACTTACTGTTTCTAAATGAATTTTGGTAAAGAAATTTAAACGAGTTGTTTAAATTCATATATTATATCCACTTTCCGTACATAATAAAAAAGTTTTTGAATTTAGACAACAAGGTTAATTATTTCCGACTACGTGATGGTGTAGCGTTTCTCCTATTGTTACTTATCACAACTTCCAGTTAGGTAGTACGTACAGTACATTTAAATTAGCATGAATGTTGGGAACCCTATTATACACAATTTGTCAATTATCCACTTCAATCCGAAGTGTGGAAAAAAAATTATTCAAGGTCAAATGTTGCAAAAATGGTTTTTTTTTAAGTTTTCCAGCTACACAGTAAGTTTTATAATAAAAATAGGTCAGACAAAAATTATTAATCATGCAATTATCTATAAAAATTGTTCCTATCAGACTGTTAGATAAGTTTCGATACTTATCTTTTGCAAAAAGACGTAAAAAAAGAAACAAGGTACAATTATCCTGTCTTCCTCCAATCTCCCTTACCACTATTTTTAATGCTAACTTTACCGGACTATTATTGACTGGTAGTCCTTAGTAAGTTGGAAAACAACAATACTTAATTGTTTCTGTTGCCCCTGGAGAAGTGACTCTAGAGATTAGTGCAAGCAAAACAATTAATACATTGTTTTTGCAAAATTAAATGAGTCGAACACCAAGGCCAACGCATATTATTTTCATAAAAATATTTAAAATCACTTCTTATGAAAAAAGTGTCAATTTCAATTACAATCACCATTACTGGAGATTGAGTACACGAGCAAACGAACTGCTGAAGTTATATAAACTGAGTTCGATTAAACAGACAGTGAATGTTGAACATTATTAGGTAGGTACGTAGAAATTATATATATTATAAGTAATATATAATAATAAAAAAATATCAAGTTATTATTTTCATTTTCATTCATTTATTATAATTACGAGTGTATTTAGTCTTTTTGTTATTCATAACAACTGTCATGTCATATGCTATACTGTTATGGTGTAATGCATCAGATATTGATGCTATATTTGTGCTGCAGAAGAGGGCTCTTCGTGCGATCTATAAGATGAGACCCCGAGAATCGTCAAGAAATAAATTCAAAGAATTCAATATTATGACTGTATATAATCAATATATTTGTGAGAACTTAATGTATGTACATAAGAATATTAATAACTTCAAGAAAATTTGTGATTTACACAAAATTAATACCCGAAACAAAATAAGCTTGCTATGGCCCACCACTAGGCTCAAAAAATAGGAAATTCCTTCAAGATTAATTGCACACATTTTTATAATAAACTTCCTAATGAAGCCTTAAAAATTCATTAAATAAATTTAAAGTATACATTAAAAGAAATTTGATAAAAATCCTATTGTGTAAAGGATTACATTAACGACAGTATGGCCTGGGAATAAATGTATTGTAGCGATAAACTAGTAACCTGCGCAATTTGTTTGACGTTGTTAGTTACTTTTGTTTGATCAACTGGCCGCATCACACCGTTTCCCTTAGAACTTAT